>CM042168.1:36550619-36578119 GCA_023376005.1 Doryteuthis pealeii | reverse complement strand
GAGATGGTTACAATCTGAATGCAGGAAAGAGAGGCTATAATCCTAGTTTTAATAGACATACCGGTACTCTTCGCGGAGTTCCGTCCCGGCCTCCTGCCTCAAAAACCACTAGCCGGTGGCTGCTGAAAAAAAACAGCAGCTACGATTGAAGTCGGTAGCCGAACCGGTGTCACTTGAAAAAAAAACCCAACAAAAACAACCAGCTTAGGGTGTTTTCCAGAAAACCCAACCCCAATACCAACCCTAACCTCAACCCTAAACTCTAACCCTAAACCCCCCTAGTTAAAATTAACAGTTTTATTACAAAATGTGTGGGCTCTGTTTTTTCTGGGTCACTCTGTATACAGGGTGACCCAGAAAAAACAGAGCCCAAATTATTTATTTTCCCATTAAACTAACCCTAAACCCCAACCCCAACCCAAACCCTAAACCTAAACCCTAGGTTTTTTTTTAAGTGACACCGATCGGCTACGGTTTTCACCATCGTCCTTAGTGGGCGAAAAGGATCCAATAAATAAAATGAATAGAAGATTCATATGGTATGGATGGATATTATCCTTACGACAGTGGCGAAGTTACCGATGAAAAAGAAATACTACACATCAAGACATTTCCAAGAGAAAGAAGGCTACTTTCTTTTATTATTAACAGATGAGATTTTTGTGAATATTTAAAACTTTTTAAATGGCAAACTTACGTATTTAATAACGAATCTTCGTACATCAAAGATTCGAATACCTATTCATTGCAATTACACATAGAGTTCAATCTTTGGGTCAAATGGGTCTGTCTAAAAATTATTCGTATTCGATAGGATCATGTGCATGCCCCCCCCCCCCAACAAAAAAACTTAGGAAATAACTACACCACAATATAAATGAGAGCATACAGTGAACACAATTCCTTAACCACAAGGTATAAAATAACTCTAGATGGACTGAGAAGCTATTAAAATCAACCAAGCATACTTTTCACCATTAGCATGTTCGGTTGGAGGGGATCCTTGAGTTTATTGAATAGATTTGTAGCGCGATCTCTCGTCTTGCACTTCATGGCCTTATGATAAAAATTGGTCCTTTCTCATTTTGTGTGAGAAATAGCGAATGTCTTCATGCACTTCCTGCCTGATAAGAAACTCAGACACTACCATGTCCCTGACTATGAACCTGATTGACTTGCTGAGACCGTTGTCAATCATAGTGTGGATCTCACCAGTAAATTTGGGAGTTCTTTTTTTATCAGAAAAATCTGAGTGAGACTTTTAAACTGCCGTAGCTTTTTATCATGCCCCCAAAAGCAATGCTTCATTTTGTTATTTCCCGATGTTAGAAGTAGGTGTTGATGGTATGGTAATAGGAGTTGAACTTTCCTGTTCATAACATAAACATCGTTTTGTTATAAATAGTAGCTAATATGTTATCTGGCAAAATAGACGTCTGGCATTAAAACACGTGTCCCTGAATTCATCCATAGAGAAAAATGTGCACCAATTCATTTTTCTTTCGAGCAGTGCATATGAATACAGTTAGGCGGAGGGAAATTCGTTTTAGCAGTGGTAACAAGCCATGTTCACCACAGTTATCAATCTACGAAACAAAGAGCTCCGCGATCTGATCACCCAGGTGATTCGGGCCGGTTAAAGATGGTCTATGTGAACATTTTTCTGACAACAACAAAAATGGGTGGCTTTTGCTGGTGCATACTTTTTTTTACAAGCGATGCGATTTTCCCTTCGATTCTATTACTTTCAGATCGATTAGACGCCAAAGTGATAGTACCTATAAGGGTTCCATCATTAGATATTGATGAGACCCTTACATATATATATTTACTAACCACTACGGACGACTTAGATGTGACACAATGTCAATTTCTTAAGCGGGTTGGAATTCAAGTTTTCCTTCCCCATTGACTGGTTACCTTACAATATTAAAGAGTCCGGTGTGCTCTACTATTTACCTATACCTGGGGGGGGAATAGTTGGATTCATACCTTTCTCAATGGCATTAGCGCTATGGGAAATACAAACAGCCCCGTTCAGGAATTGAATTTATCTTGCTATATTCATATCCTACGACGATAACCATTACACCAAGTTCCTCCTGCCAGGTATTACCACTCTGGGTCACAGTGGATCTGGAATAAATGGAAACGACAGGGGTAATGGTAACCCTTGTAAAAAATCTGTTTGAGATAAAGAAGTGTTTACCCGTTTTATAATAATGTGACGATATATTTCTTTACGATATATAATATAAACTGACAGTTTATTTCGTTTATTAGTTGATTTTATAGTATTTCAACAATTTTTGAGGTACTTAACACAATAATCAATCTTTTTAAAGCAATTATATAGTTTCAAGAAACTAATGATTTCATTTGAAAACAAATTATAGTTTTCTGGTAACTATTCTTAATACTAATAATTTATACACAATTATATGGTTCCAGACAAGGTTCGTACCGTTGACATTTCCTTTAAAAATGACGGAAAAAAGTGTTAACAAATTGTTTTATTATCAATAAAATATCGTTATAATTAATGTTATTATAATTAATGTTATTACACGGTTTTTGAGTTGATATGACTATAAGTTTTATTCTGTTTTTTTTCCAAAGAATCAAAAAGTAATTTTTGTCTAAATATCCATACCAAAATATAACACATAGAGAAAATAAGAATCGAGCCATCAAAGTTTACAATCTATTCACCTCAGAACTCATTCTATTCTAATAAAGTTCTGTTATTGTAATCTTTTTGCTTCTGCTCAATTATAATGAACTAACGATCTTTTTTTTTTGATCGCATTGGTGGGAGAGCCGCTGTGAGCGATTTAAAGTAGGCAAAGACTTATAAACGTATCATTTTTTACATTGATAAGGAAATCTCACATTATTAAAACCCTAGATATGCAGCATAACTCAGCGGCAATTTTTTAAAAAGAGAAAGGAAGACCCCCCCCCCCACAAAAAAACCCAAACAAACAAAAGCGGATTGTTCAAATTCTGCGTTAAACAACATGCGGCCTCCATAATTATTCACTAATATTGCCCCATCTTGTCAGTGAATATCAGATTCAGGCGTAGGAAGATTTTATACATGACATGCGAGCGTGTATAATCGGAAACCATGGGTAGCAGCATGGTAGATGTAAAGCAAGGTGGATGAACCCAAAAGTATGTCAACGGCGTGCTTCACTAGATGCTGGGCAGAAGAACCTCATAGTTCAACGGCCAGGATCAAACAGTTCAGTCAGGAAACTAATGATACTCATCTCTAAGAGTGGTGTCTATTGGTGAATTATCAAAACATCTAACGAAAGATAAACATGACCCATGATAAGGTTCCAAGTATTCCTTTTTGATATTAATAATCATTTGTTTGCACACAGATATATGGCCGCCCTGTCGGCTGGGGCGTTAGAATGCACCGACAGCACCTCTGCAGAGGGGTAAGACTCCCCCAATGGGGCCACCTGTTGGCCGTGAGTGGCGACCCGTGATGCTTAAGGATAGAACCTAGGAGGATGAGCAATTCATAAATTGCAATACTCCACTTTGGCCCTATCTTAAACTAGACGGTGGTTACGTCAAGCCCTAGCACCAATATGATTTTCCCAACCCTATTGCCCTTATGGCAAGCCCCAACCCCTTTTTATCATATTGGTGCTAGAAGGCGGTGGCTGAGGGACTACATGTCCTGGGAATTACGTTAAACTCTATCTGATGGTGAAGTTTCAGTTTTGGAAGTTTGGGGAATATGGAGCACCCCTTCATCACCATAGCCCCCTGGTCCACTCTGACCCGGAGTGGTAGTACCTGTTAGGGCCCCATCTATTGGTTGAATAGAAAAATGTATTTATAATAAAATTATATTATCCATTAAGAATTGATTTCTTTCAAAACTTTGTCGGTATTAAATGACCCACTGAGGTTGATATGCCGTAAAACCATACCAAACCAAACAGTTATATGGTTTCTAGCATTCTAATCTAATTTCATGACATATCTAGTTAACCCTTAATTTGGACTCTAACAATTACCGCCACAAATTTGAGGCATTATCTTGTGTGACGCTCCACCATGGGAATACCCGTGAAATCAAAATATGATACAGAATATGCATAGATTTCTTGAGTATATAGATATATATATAAAATAAAGATTCTGTATGTCTGTCTGTCTGTCTGAATGTTTGTTTGTACAACGACTGAGTGCATCTTCTTATATAAAAGAAAATTGGTGGAGATCAGCATGACCAAAGTTCAATAAAATCCACACGCAATTTTTGTCCGAGAAGAGTTAAATACTTTGTTTACCACTCATTTCTCATAAGAAAAGCTAGATAAAAGTATAATAAACGTATAAGTCAATGATATATTAAAGCATTAAATGAAAAAATGATTACAAAATAAAACAAATTAATGAAAGATAAAACACAATAAAAAGCAAAACGACAAATAAAAGAAAAATATCAAACAAGAATAGCAATAAAAATAAACCATTTTAAAATAAAAATATATAAAAGATAAATATATAAAAGGTAATAAAAATATATAGAAAAATAGTTTTTATTTATCTATATAGATAGAGATAAATATAGATGAGATTTGTTTTTAACTTTTTATATCCCGGGCAATGTCGGGTAGCTCTGCTAGTTAGCTATAATGTCTGATGATAATAATAAAATTGGCAAGGAAATAATAATAATAATAATAATAATAATAATAATAATAATAATAATAATGAATTCCAAAATTAAGATTGATGGATTTCAACAAGGGTTATTTTATGCATTGTAGTTAGAGAATCACTTCCATTGTAAGTCCATATTTTACAATTCTTTTTGCACACGGTCCTATTGAATACAAATAAGTATCAGACAGATCTATTTGATCCATAGATGGAAACATTACTGGTTGTACTAATCCGGGTAAGAGTGGACCTGGGAGTAATTACATTAAAGAGCCACCCCACACTCCCCAGAACACACGAACTCAATATCAGAGGCAGTTCAGTTTCATACCCTAGATACCCCCTCCGTGCAGGGGATACAGTCAGCATATACTAAGCCCCACCGACAGTGTGGCCAATATAAAGAGAAACTATAAGATAGTTTCTGTACTTAATGGCATATCGAACTTCCTAGGTCATTTAATGCCAAAGCCATCCTTGTAGAAGAACAGCAGTGGTACTATTTAACCCGTAGATAAGGGGATGAAGAAATGTATATTTTACTCAAACGTATTAGTTCGAAAGTGAACGTAATAGCGCAACTGGAGATCGAACTCTTTTTCTACGATTTCGCAGTCCAACTCGCTATCCTATACGCCACGGGGATTCTACTTATTAAATATAAGTCACCGCATATATAAACAGGGAAACAATATTAAAAAAAGCAAGTAAGGATACAATAAAACGTACAATTGAAATATGATAATGACTCCGTATGCACAGATGACTCGTGAATTAAGAAGATTGTAACAGTACCTCCCCACAAAAAAAGAGGTTGACAACCTGACTGACAATAGCGATAGCGGCGGGGAAGACGATGCCGGTTATAGTTCAACATGGAAATCTGATATTAGATTTACAGGTAAAAACTTGAGAAGCTGATCGATTACCTAATAAAGTGCGTTGAACTTTTCCATCAGTCATCGATGGGAGGAATTGATTAAGTTACAAACATTTCTTGAAAACGCGGCTTTGAGGCAGTTAACTGCCCTTGAAAATAAAAGAGAGAAAACCCTTTCACTGTGGAACATCTCTCTCTCTCTCTCTCTCTCTCTCTCTCTCTCTCTCTCTCTCTCTCTCTCTCTCTCTCTCTCTCTTTCATTCATTTTATGGAGATTAAGTGGTACCGTTTTTTAGAGATATTAAGGTGGATAGAGGGATTTTAATAAAATCTGTAATACCGTCAGCAGACGGAAAAGTTTGTGTTCGTGTGTAATTAAGAGAGACAGGCGAGAAGAGAGAGAGAGAGAGAGAGAGAGAGAGAGAGAGAGAGAGAGAGAGAGAGAGAGAGAGGAGATAAAAACCCTAGGTAAAAAGGAAGGTATTTATATAGATAGATATAAACAGATTGAAATAATTAGCTGCACGAGTTGATAATTAAGTATCTACCCCACTCGTCTGCTATAGTTAGGATGTGACACAAGGTCGCAAATTTGGAGCATCCAGCGAGGACACAGGTAGACAGGTATGAACATAGATAGATTAAAAGACTGGAAGAGACACGCACGCACGCATACACGCACGCGTTCTTGGATTTTTGAAATGTAAACAGACGCCGAAACAAAACGCCTGTCTCTTCAACTTAGTTTAAAATATTAGGAGATGCCGTTTTTTCAATTAAATAGGATATATATATATATATATATATATATATATAATCAATGGTAATATTATGGTTTCACACTCATAACTTAAAGGTTCATGGTAATCCAATCATCAGATGAGATCAGTGGTTGAGATGTCAAAAACCAGTCGTGAAAAGGTTGAGATGTTAAAAATCAAATTTTTTAGCGTTTATATGAAGCGTTTTTCACGCGATGGGAAATGTAAAGCTAAACATTGTTTTTTTTTAACTGTAGCTTGTTTAACGTTTATGTGACGTGGATTGTATTCACATGACGTTAAATTTGTATTTAAAAAACATTATAATCAAACAAACTTGCATTGGTGTTAATGCACGCGGTGTTCAGATTAATTTTTTTTTAAATAAATAAAAGGAGAGCGATAATTCAGGGATCAATTAGGGTCCGGTGGTAAGTGACACAGTAACAATTTGTTCAAATGCCTACATTTCGAAACGAGTTCACTTCTCTTGTTTAACAAGTTATTGCTTGCATTTTGTAATATACACAACTTTTCTTCTAAGCAGAGATCACATTTACGTTGTCCGCCTTTGTATGCCTGGGCTTTTTTTTTTATTATTTCCCATTTTATTGTAGGTGTTCAGCCCGTTTTTTCTTTGATCTGCCATATATATTTTGATAAGGTGGTACTGTTTTCATATATTTTGTTGTTAAAACTTAAATTGTGGTTATACCACCTACTTTTCCAATTGTTTTCAGTGGCACCATGTATGTTTTTTCATCGTTTTTATTTACATTGTCCTTGTGGCTTTGTAAATGATGTTGTTAGCCAAACAATTACCACTTAATGGGCATTCATTTTTAAGGCGACAGTTGCATCTATTAATCTGGTTGTTGTTATTACGATTTAATATTTCAAAGTTGTGTTTATCGATAATGTTTTTAATGTTGTTTTTCACGTCTGGTTTTTGACATCTCAACCACTGATCTCATCTGATGATTGGATTACCATGAAACTTTAAGTTATGAGTGTGAAACCATAATATTACCATTGATTATAAATCTGCTCTGCTTTATTAGCATTGAGCACCTTTCCATGCAAATACTTTTCTCATTTTTTCATTCACTATTCATTATGTATTATATATATATATATATATATATATATATATTATATATATATATATTCTTTCATTAATTATAATTTAATATAATACCTACTCATGCTTACACACACACACACACCACACACATATATATATATATATATATATATATATATAATATTTGAAGTAAAAAGCTGAGGGTAAGTGAACGGTCACTCTCAATAGAATTAAATATACATAACTGTCAATGAAATTCAAATAGATAGATAGATAGATTGATTAATAGATATAAAAAATAAGTAAAGTCGTCGGGGTGGCCCCAAGTCGGTAGCAACTAGACAACGAGAGAATATATCCCCTTTTTACTAGCGCTAGACCAAGGAGATTTTTGTTGGCGTCTGAGAGGAAGCGCCACAACTACCATTAGCTCCTCATCTTACCGCACAGATCCCTGTGCTACTCATTCGCTGAGTTGGCGCGGGCCGGTATTGAACCCAAAACCTTATGGTTTCTAGTCCGACTCTCTAACGACTGAGCTAAACCGGCCCTAGAAAATATCAAGCTAGATAGATTAGAGCAAATTCAAATAGATAGATAAGACGATATTTAGATAGATATATAGATAAGAGACTGAGATAGATAAACGGAGAGATAGATAAATAACAGACTGGCATATGTTGATTGCAACGTCTTGTCAGATGAATGCCGCTCCTTAGACAAGTCTGTCTGAAGGAGCCTCTGCATATGGATGGAGGATTATATATATATATATATATATATATATATATATATATATATATATATTTACCACTCCGCACGAGCAGGATGTGACACAAGGTCAATTTCTTAAACGGAGTTCAACAGGTTTGAATTCAGAGTTTTCCTTCTCCTAGACTGATTGCCTAACCAAGGTTAAAGAGCCCAATCTGCTCTACTATTTACCCATAGCTGGAGTGAGAGTAGAATTCATACCTTTCCCAAGGGTATTAGCGCTAAGTAAAATGCAGTTACCACGTCCAGGATTTGAACTCGGGGTGACGAGTCCATTTCCTATGACTTTAACCATTACACCACGCGCTTCCTATTATGATATAGAGATATAGCTTTGTACGGAACCTAAGTCCTTGTTGAGTTAAAAAAAAATAACATAGTTGTGATCCAACAACAAGTAGAAGCAAGATATATACCGAGAAATAAATAAAGAAAGAAAGAAAGAAAGAAAAATGATATCAAACTAAAGAGGATAAATAAAATAGAGGAATAAAGAAGGAAAAAGAAAGAAAAACATTAGAAAGAAGAAAAAGAAAAAAGAAAGAAGAAGAAGAAAGTATTACGCCTAAGATATATTCGTCTAAAGAAAGAAAGAAAGAAAGAAAGAAAGAGAAATAATATCAAACTAAAGAAATAAAATAAATAGAGGAATAAGAAGGAAAAAAGAAAAACACTAGAAAGAAGAAAAGAAAGAGAAGAAGAAAGAAAGTATCAAGTCTAAGAAAAGAAAGTCTAAGAAAGAAAGAAAGATAGAAAGTAAGAAAGAAAGAAATATCTTTATCAACGTCTTTCTACATTGAATTGTTTATTTCAAAATGTGTATCGTTTGAGAGAATATTTTCTTTCTTAAGAGTCCCAAAAATCAACACGTCTTTACACTTTAAATTATCTATTTCAAATTGTATTTCCGTTGAAACACACACACACACACACACACACACACACACACACACACATATATATATATATATATATATATTATATATATGTATATTTGTTGTTACAAAAATAATGGCCGATTGAAGTGCTCGGTTTTGAAATGTCATTTTAACATAGAATCTGTTGTTTATTTCAGGTGAATTTTTGCATATATAATAATTAATGTGTGCTCAAAAATAAAATTTAATTTATTTTCAGATAGAAAGTACTTTTCAAAATCATATATATATATATATATATATATATATATATATCGATAGATAGATAGCTCGATAGATAAAAGGGCTATGAAAACACAATATTGTTAAGATGAATATATTTTTATATCATTTTCATAGCTAGTATTGACCAATATTTTGATTTATAAAAAAATGATCATCAGAGCATAATGATAATTAGGTCCGTTTTTAGATGTAAATGTACAAAGACGAAGCTATCGTATAGCTTACACGCTTTTTGGAAAAACAATGCTTCCGGTTTGAATTTGAATTATTTTCTGCTTCTCTCTCGAGGAGTCCGGATTAAAAACATTTACATCTAAAAACATACATATATATATATATATATATATATATATATATATATATATATATATATATATATATATATATGGATAGATAGATAGATAGATAGGTTGGAAGCGACTGAGATTAACGTAATAACCAATAATTACAGCAACAACAATAATAATAACAATAATAATAAAAATAATAACAACAATAATAATAATAATAATAATAATAATAATAAAACCCTCAATTTAGAAGACAGTGAATGAAAGGTAAAGATATTCCTGGCAGCCTTCCAGTTAGTATGAGATTAATTTCTTTCTACAATCGTAAGATGTCCTTTTCAATAATTGAAGATGAGACAGACTATTTGTAATTAAATATATTACCAATTCGGCATGGAGTTTCATCAAGTGTTCAAATTCCAATTACCTCAGCAAGTTGACGGACGGGATGGTCTGATACTTTGGATTTCTTTCTTTCTTTTTTTTTTCTTTCTTACTTTTTCAATCATTATTTTCTATCTTTCTTTTTTTTTTTTGGCTTGTGTTGTACAGAAAATAATTGTAGGACATTAGGATTGCTCAGTAAAAGGGCAGTCCGTTACGATTTTCTGGAATTATGTGGCTTTTCAATAAAGATGCAACAAATATAGTGTAATGCATATACAGACATTAAACTCACTAGCAATATTTTTTGAATCTCACTACGTTCATTTTTTCATTTGAATACATTTTTCTGATAACACATTTAGCTAACATCCTTTAATAATGGAGAATCGGTCTCTATTTGTCTGTAACCGGAACTACGTCACTGCTTCCGTCACATTGTCCAAAATTGTCAAATATAGAATAAAGAACAACCCATGAAATTAATCTAAAAAGTTTATCATTATCTTAAATGTGAAAAATTATTTACGAAGTTTCTAATCAATTTAAAAAATTATTTATTACTCTCGCCCTTTTTTCAGTAACAAGGGGATAACTAAAAAGTTTACAAATATATATTTATGATTTTGTGTAAAATTCCTGTGTAAAATATTCAAAATAATTATTTATTTAATAATTAATAGATGCACGCAACATTTTATTTGGGTGGGAGAGAGCAAAGTTTCCATTTCAAATGGTTTTATTTTTTTAACTCATTTAATAAATTTGATTTTACTTACTGATACAAATCCTCAGACACTGAATTTGTAACCACCGGGGTGGGAGTTAAAAAGTCAGTGTCTGGCAATATCTTTCAAAATTAATTTTTACACTGCCCGGAGGGTGTTTTATTATTTTGCTAGTTTTCCTTATTATCGCACTGAAGATAGTGTAACAAAAAACAAAAACAACAGAACGAAAAACAAAACAAAAACAAACAAATCCGAAACGTTAGCGTATTATGTATGACATATGAAAACTCACCCTATGAATATTTCTTTGCGTATATGAAAAGTCATTGTTAATTGATATCGACACTAGGAGTGCTGACAAACACCTATGTTAGATGCAGGCAGAGACAAGATCAATCTAAGCCAGGTCACTTTAGCGAGTGGGTATGTAGTTTAAAAGAACCGAAACCTACAATGAACTTCGCTGATGATGCATCCAATAGCATCTTAAACATGTATTTTGATATATATATAAATATATATATATATATATATTATATGTGTGTGTGTGTGTGTGTGTGTGTGTGTGCGTGTGCGTGTGGTGTATATATATATAATACAAACCCTTTTAACTGAATAAATCTGCAACAACAAAAAAAATAAATATAATAAATTCTCCCAACTTAATAAACCTGGCAACACAACAAAGAAACAAACAACAACTATAACAAATCATCCCCTTGAAAAAGAACATTGGCGTAGCCGAAAGTGCTTGGGAACAATATGAGGCATCATCTTTACAATTGATTCCGTATAAAAGAAATTACACGTAAGCAATTGAAAATCCTTAAGAAATATTATGTAGTAGTCAACCTGTTTATATATATATATATATATATATATATATATATATATATATACGAGATAATCCCAAAGGAAAAGGGCACCAAAATATTTAGAAATTAAAGAAACGTTTAATGTTCATCGTCAATAATGTCTACATCATTTTAAAGTTTGAACAATTATCTATTTTTCTAAAAAAAATGCTATTTCGGTCGATGCATTTTTTAAACGTAGTGGTAGTTTTTGTATGCCCATGTCACACCAGTTTGTCAGCGTGTCGTTGAGGAAGCGTTGAATCTCGTCGTTGTTGTAAACAGCCGACACCATTTTTTTACTTTTTAACATCCATTCACGACTCGCCTTATACTTTCGTTAATTGGCGATTAATTTCAATCAGTTTAATGCCATTTGGATTCAAAAACTCAATAACTACGCAAACTTTACACTTGGTGATAGTGTCTGTTGAGAGGTTCATCGGAATTGACTGTCAAACCATGATTGAGCGTGGCAGCGAGGTAGGTGCAGGGGCAAGAGCGGGTGAATGCATAACAAACACAACATTGTTACCAATAACTGCACGGACAGTTTCCCTGCGTCACCCGTGCTTCGGAGACTTTGCTTTTTGGGATTACCCTTATATATATGTATATCAGTTTGTTCATCTACTTATCTATCTAATATTTCGATAAAAGCCCAGAATTCTGCGTCCTTAGGGATGCTGCCTCCTCAAAAGGCCGCTTGAGAAGTCAGCAACGCAGTCATCCTTAATGATTTTCCGTTCCTACCGAGAAACTCGCTGACGGGACTAAAGCGGTCAAGTGTTGAATTTGTAAACAAAACCTGACCGGATGTAAGTTTAAAACAACATACTCCTATATAGGTACAAATAATGTACATATAGGCGGTAAAAGAAAATGTGTGCGTGTGTGTATGCTTGTGAGATAGAAATAGATAGATAGATAGATAGAGAGAGAGAGAGAGAGAGAGGGGGGAAGAGAATAGGATATTGGGGTGGTGGGTAGAGGGTAAAGGGATTATAATAAAACCTTTAATACCATCGGTAGAGAGTCAGAAGAGTTCTTTAAGTGTATATGTGTGTGTATTATTGTGATATATATATATATATATATATATATATATATATATATATATATATATATATAGAGAGAGAGAGAGAGAGAGAGAGAGAGAGAGAGAGTGGGGGAGTAAAAAACAAAACTAAAAACAAATGAGTATCACTTTGGACTTGATACGAAACGCTGGCAGATGTTAGATCCATGGATTTATTTCCATTTTTCCTTTCTTTTTTATTGCTTTTTTGATAATTCCGGTTATTCTGAACACGTGAGAAGACAGAAATAATACGTTAAAAATGCTTGATAATCAAAATTTGTATTTTAAGCAAACAGGGACATCAGGGTGGTGGGAAGCTCTTATCTTGATTTTAGGGCGGAGGCTTCCGTATAGATTCAATATTTTGATTCTGATTTGAAGTAGGTTGACAGCAGATATTTGATATCACGCTGAGTTCTTTTATCAAATAGTGGAATAAACTTGTGAGTGATTCAATTATTCCACAATTTAATCAGATGAATATCCTTACCGTTGCTGGTTTTATAGCAATGTATCTGTAAAATAAGTGGCACAGTGTTATTTAGTATCACCAAGTCATCTGATAAGGCAATGTGATATACCATGAAGTATTCAGACACGTTTTTTATCATATTAAACTTTTGAAAAGTTCGCAGAAATGCTCTTAATATTGCCATAAGTTCATAGACGAATCATTTTCATTCCTTATTTACACAAAAGTATCATAGAGCATTATATGCAGAATATGACACCAATTATCAGAAGATATATTAATTAAGACTAGATAGCCTACATTAAACAGAATCTTTTTAACTTAGGAGTGAAATCCTAAAATGCACCTGATATATATACAACCCCTACGCCTCAGTGAAGCCACAGTCACGTGATCCTTGGCTGTTATATCTACACTCCAAACCAGCAAAGATGTTCTACCCATTCATGCATTACCTTGAATACAGAATCGATCTAGCATTTCACAACATAGGAGCACCTACTTTCTCTAAAATGTCCGAAGAGGATCGAAAGTACCTGTACTCAGATTACATAGATTACCTTTGATTGTTTTTAGAGACACTTTCGACATCCCATCCACCAAAAATAAAAGTTAGATAAAAAGCTAAATACTAAATATTTTTCAGTCATTTATAATAAAACATATACACACACCACACACACACACACACACACACACATATATATATATATATATATATATATATTGTATCATATGTGTGTATGTGTGTGTGTGTGTGTGTGTGTGTACATATATATATAGCTGTACCAAAAACTTGTATATATATATATATATATATATATATATATATATATATAGCTGTGCGGCCCACAATGCCTTCATCAGAGGAGGAAACAGGGGTCAGGTGTGGTTTTGGGGCCAATTCATCATTAACAATATTCTAAAGCGCCACAGAAGTATTTTACAATACCGCCAAACTTTTTGTGTTTTCTGTCACACCATGGGAATTCCTGATGAAGAGATAACACTCTTCGTATAATCATCTGTTGTGATCAGAAATTCCCAGTAACAAGGGAATATTGTGTTATACAATATAATTTATATATAAAGTTGTAGTTCTCGTTTGTTTGTTCACGGGCTCCTCCTAGGACATTGGAGATAGATATTGATATTCTGAAACTATATTACCTAAGGTACTTGAATACGTATATTTCATTTTAATCTGAGAGGGCCCCTCACTGAAAATTCATTGCTCTTTGATTTATATGAAATTTAAACCATGAGTAAATGACAAAATATGATGCCTATTCACAAAACTTCAGCAAATTCAAATAATATTAAGACACCCTAATTGGATGTTAAATTGGAAGCCCATAATTTGAGTATTGGAACTTCCATTATTACGGAATTATTTTATTAATTAAACGTAAATCAACAGAATTTATAGTTTGGCTAATTTAGACATTTTATATATGGCAAAACATCACTAGAATTATGGCAACAAGAATTTTTAGTTAACTAGATTAAATACCGCCGAATCAGGTGGCAACTAAGCTAGTATAATATAATGTTTAACGGTCTGGATAATGATTATCTGTTTTAAGCCATGTTTGATTTGAAAATCGGAAATGTCTTATAATAGACTGTTCTGGGCAAGATTGATGAATATACTATCAGGTTGAAACGAATGTAATGTCTGATTTAGCGTATATATTACAAATGAAAAGATCAGGCCATTAGAAATATTTAATCACTAACATAACCTCCTTTGTTTTCTTGGACCTCATTCCATCTGTCAACAAGAATATTAATGCCAAGCCTGTAAAATTCTTTTGGTTTTGATGTAAAATATTAGACTAATTCTTGTTTAACATCTTCTTTTGATGTTAACCTAAGACAATCCAGATGATTATGTAATCGATTGTTGTGAGTCATTTCTTACATTTTAACTTTATTATAAATCTATTATAGCTACGCTCAATACAAAATATCTATACAGAATTATATAGTTTCAAGTAGTTTCAACTATTCCTATTTAATAATAATCATTTATCAGCACTCAATTATTTGGTTCCAAGTATTCCTATCTAGTACTAATAATTATGTAGTTTCAAGTAACTGTTTCAATTCAATTACTATAATCCTTTGTCTTCACTCAATTATATGGTCTCAAGTATTACTATCTAATAGTAATAATTATCAGGTTTCAATTGATTATTCTTATTTGATAATAATAATCATTTGTCCGCACTTAATTATAAGGTTTCAAGTATTCTTATCTAATACTGACAATGAAACGGTTTCAAGTAATTATTCTTATTTAATAATAATGCACACACCAATATGGATTCAGGAATTCCAATCTAGTAATAATAATAATAATTATATTTCTTCAAGTAATTATTCTGACTTAATAATAATATTCATTTGCTTGCAAAGAAAACAGAATGACTTCATCATGAAATAAAACTAACTAAATTAAATCAAACCCAATTTTTAAAACTTTTTTCTTTTGCAAACTCTCTACATTGATCCAGGGCGTCACATCATGGTATAGTGGTTGGTATCACAGATCTATTACTAAATTTCAATTCCGATCTTCGCCGGATGCCCCATACTTGCGATCTTGTGCGAAATCCTACCCGTGGTGAACGGGTTGGGTAAATACCAAACCGCTATATATTGCCCCATACACCACAAATCAAACTGAAGAGCAAACATTAGAAAGCATGTTTCTCACGTGACACCTATAGGCAAAGTTACTGCTTGCTTTTTTTTTGCTTTTTCTCTTTTTTTTGTTATTTTCTTTTTTGTTCTTAATGAGAGTTCATATGAAAACTGGCGTTAGTCGATCCATTTCAGATGTCGTGTTTGGATCTCAGAAGTGACGTGAGCAATAGAACTCGATCCTTTGGCCCATTAAGCGTCTTACGGCTCATTGATTACTTAACTAGTCGAAATGACATTAGGATCTTAATTAATACGAGGGAAACTGTAGATATGAAGCGAAATGCCATTGTTTAGCCCTTTTATTTCATTTTGGCAGAGGGTGGGGAGTTGGGTGAAGAAACTTTAGAAGGCAAAGTGATGAACGTGCTGAAGATGAAGAGGACGATGATAAGCGCCGGAGATTTAATTATGAAAGGGCAAGGCTTCTTCACTTCATTAGTAATGAAATCTAGTCTCTTCTCATCTATCTATCTGTCTGTCTGTTCATTTTCTATATTTCTATCTATCTAGCTATCTTAATCATATCTATCTATCAATATATCTATCTATCTATCTATCAGTAAAGAGTGCTTAATATCATTGATAGAGCATCTATATTTAAGTTAGGGTAGCGAATACATGAAGTCAACGGAAATTGGTATCTGACTGTTTCTCGTCAGCGCGATTTTAAAACCAAGTATATATATATATATTATTATATATAATTATATAATTTATATATATTTATATATATATGTGTGTGTGGTGTGTGTGTGTGTGTGTGTCTATGTGTGTGTGTATGTTTTGTTTATAAATCACAGCAATTGTCTTATTTTAATTTAAAATAAATAATTCAAACTTTATAATAGCTAGCTAACACCGACTATTCATTTCTTTTTTTTCTATCTATCTATCTATCTATCTATCAATCTATCAGTCTATCTATTTGTCTTTCTTTCTTTCTATTACAGTCTCTTTGTATCTATCTCTTTTTCACACATTTTTCTCATTGTCTCTATCTCTCGAGTTACCTAACTTGATATGTTCATTTTTTGTCGTTTCTCTGTTCCCCCCTCTCTCTCTCTCTCATTTTCTTTGTATGTATGTGTGTGTGTGTATGTGTGTATGTGTGTGTGTGCTCACGCGCCATTTTCCATAACCGCCATGCTCCGTTACTCTTTGAAGACGTTTTTAGATTTCCCCACTTCTTTTTTTCCCCTTTCTAATTGTCATAAATATCATTTATGTTTTTCTTCTGTCAATCTTCCTTATCATTGGCGTATTTACAAATCAATCGTCTTATAAGAAATAATTGATTTTTAGGGAAATAAAGAAAACGAAGCTTTAAATAAAGTTTACCAAGTAAATCGATGAGTGTTTTATAGCCACCTTTTTTTCATCTATAAACAGCACGGTTAAATTTTATAATACATTAATAGAACGGGGAATTTGATAATATTTGATAAAGTGTCATCCATACGCTAGCAGAGGTCACCCAAAAGGTTGGGGATTCCTGCCCTATCAGTTACATTTCACAAATCCGTGGCAGCAGAAAACAAGTTAAACCACCAAAGTGCCATAAGCCTTGTGCTATGACCCTTTTCTTTGAAGGAGATCATCAGTTCCTTTATTTCTTTTCCGTGTCCTTCTTTCTTTCTTTCTTTCTTTCTTTCTTTCTTTCTTTCTTTTTTTTTTATATTATATCTATTTTTTCAGATTCTCAATTCTTTTGTATTCACTTTTCTTTCTTTCTTTCTTTCTTTTTTCTTTCTTTCTTTTCGTTTCTTTTCTGTTTTGTTTCCTCCTCAGATTCTCCCATTCTACGTTTTCTCTTTCTTTCTTTCATTCTTTCTTTGCTTCCTTCTTTCTTTCTGTCCTTTTTTCTGCCCTTCTTTCTTTCTTTCTTTCTTTCTTTCTTTCCACTTCCCCTTTTCCAGATTATCTCTTTGAACCTTTCTTCTTTCTTTCTTTCTTTCTTTCTTTCTTTCTACATCCTAATTCCAGATTACTCTTGAATCTTTCTTTTCTTTCTTTCTACTTTCCTCTCTTTTTTCAAATATCACTTTGAACTTTCTTTCTTTCTTTCTTTTCTTTCTGTTCTTTCTTCTCTCTCGTTTTTTTCAATATCACTTTGAAACTTAAATCTTTCTTTCTTTCTTTCTTCTTTCTTTTCTTCTTTCTTTCTCTTTACTATTTCATCTTTTCTACTCCCTTTTCCAGATTATCACTTTGAGACCTTTATTCTTAATCAACTTTTTGACCTTCTTCTTCTTTTCTTTCCTTTCTTTTTTCTTTCTTTCTTTCTTTCGTTCTATCTCTGCTTTTATTTTCCAGATTCTTTCCTTTGAATGCTTTTATCTTTCTTTCTTTCTTTCGTTTTTTTAAAGTTCTCCCTTTTCCTCTATATTGTCTCTTTTTTTCGTTCCAGATTTCTCTTTTTAAACGTCCCTTCTTTCTTTCTTTCTTTCTTCTCTTTTTTTCTTTCTTTTTTCTCAAGTTCTCCCCTTTCGCTCTATATTTTCTCTTTTCGTTCCAGATTCTCTTTTTGAACGTCCTTTCTTTCTTTCTTTCTTTCTTTCTTTCTTTCTTTCCACTTCCCCTTTTCCAGATTATCTCTTTGAACCTTCTTTCCTTCCTCCCTTCTTTCTCTCATTCTTTCTTTCTACGTCCTCCTTTTTCCAGATTATCACTTTGAACCTTCTTCCCTTCCTTCCTTCCTTCTTTCTTTCTTTCTTTCTTTCTTTCTTTCTTTCTTTCTACATCCTCCTATTTCCAGATTATTTTTGAAACTTCTTTCTTCTTTCTTTCTTTCTTTCTTTCTTTCTTTCTTTCTATGTTGCTTCTTTTTCTTTTTCGATTCCCTTTTTTGATGCTTTTATTTCTTTTCTTTTTTTTTCTTTCTTCTTCTTTCTTTCTTTTCTTTCTTTAAAGTTCTCTCCTTTTCTTTCCCCTCTATATTTTCTCTTTTCGTTCCAGATTCTCTTTTTTTTGAACGTTTCCTTTTCTTTCTTTCTTTCTTTCTTTCTTTCTTCTTTTCTCTACGTCTTTCCTCCTTTTTCAGATTATCCAACTTTTGAAACGCCTTCTTCCCTTCTTCCTTCCCCTCTTCTCTTCTTCCTTTTTCGTCTCCTTTCTTCTCTGTCTTTCTTTCTTTTTCTTTGACTTTCTTTCTTTTTCTTTCTTTCTTTCTTTTCTTTCTACTTCCTCCCTATTTTTCCAGATTATTACTTTGAACCTCTTTTTCCTTCTTTTCTTTCTTCTTTCCTCTTTCTTTCTTTCTTTCTTTCTGTTCTTTCTTTCTTTCCAGATTTCTTCTTTTGCTTTTTTATCTCTTTTTTTCTTTTTTTTTCTTTCTTTTCTTTCTTTCTTTCTTTCTTTTTCTTAAAAGTTCTCCTTTTCCCCTCTATATTTTTTTCTCTTTCGTTCCAGATTCTCTTTTAAACGTCCTTTCTTTCTTTCTTTCTTTCTACATACTCCTCTTTCTATCTATATTAAGACACAATATATTTCCATCAACACCCAAGCAAAGTCAAAAGATTAAAAATAGTAAAGAAGCACCTACGTGATATAAATATACTATAGATATGGTGAGGGGGATAACGAACATTGATACAAGCTTTAAGAGAGAAGAAATATCGACGCTCTAGGACGAGAAATAAATCTTGGATAAAAAATAGGGTCAGAGGTCAGTCCCTAAGCTTCAGAACATCACAGTTAATTGCTGTCTTCCTGCTCACTTTGAAAGAACACGCATGATACGAGAGAGTTATTTATTTTCACTAATGTATATTTGCAATATCTAGGGATTCCGTACATCGTGTTTGTCTCCCTTATTCTCTTCATCTTCGAAGGGTTATTACATAAGATCCAATTCCATGCCTTTCTGTGTGTCTTGACTATTTCAAGAGTCAAGTCACAAACTTATTTCACTTTTTTTTTTTCAGATATTGTTTTATATTGTTCCTCTCTCTGAATTTAGCAAGCAGATTTAGTGCATTGAAGTCCAGTTTAAAATAATCAAATTGCCACGTCGATCCTTGTTAGGTTACTTTATCCCGAGGTCAATTGTTATATACCCTTTTACTTATCGGGTATATAAATAGCGAGATTCTGGGTCTGTATGTTTATAACCAAACCTACGTCTCTGCTTACGTCGCAATACCACAATAATTGCGTACGTTTATCAATGAGTTTATAGTTCATAATCAAAGTCATTAATAAGGAGGATAAATCGTATTTATTAACGTGTCTCATTTAAAATCCTGCAATGTGTCTTATATATTCACTAAGAAATAAGATTTACATAGTATTTGGTGTGGTTAATTTTGCATACTGGTTTAAACAAATACTCACTTGGTGTTATTTATGTCTAGTATTATTATTTCATTCTCCACGCATTAAAATCAATACAATTAATGGTTCTATATATGGAAACCAATTGAAATATAATTAAAATAAGTGTAAGCTTGTTTATAATACGTTCTTATTTGATTTCATTAGCCCTTCTAATTTAATATATTTGGAGAAGATGATGATATAAGATGGTTCTTATTTTTCTGCTTCTTACTTGACCAGTCACGCTTTTACTTTCTCTTTCGGACTAATACCTTGGGAAAGTTATGAACACCTTTTATCCCACCAGCTATGTATTAAATAATACCACTAATATTCTTCTACAAGGATCCTCTTGGCATTAAATAACCCACGAAGGTGTATATGTCATTAAACTAAGAAACCCAACCAAACCGTTTTTGTGGGATCTTACTCCTCTACAAGGTAAAAAGTCAGCGTATTCTAAGCCCACCCCCTATCAAGAAGAAGAAGAAGAAGAAGAAGAAGAAGAAGAAGAAGAAGAAGAAGAAGAAGAAGAAGAAGAAGCTCTTGACGTTTCTCTTTTTTTTTTAACCTTGTGATATTTTTAGTTGGTGGCTGATTTTTGGAATACTTTTAGACAAATCCAATACATCGAAACCGAAGAGATAGATTTTCTAAACGTTGTAAATACATGGAAAAAAGAAAAGAAAAAAATAACACATTCACTATGTGCCATGATTCACGATTTGCACAAAAGCGACCTGCTGAGAGCTCGTGTACCAGCACAGATCGAAAACAAAAAACCGTCAATAAAACTTTGAAGGTTTTAGGACAGAATTAGGAAGAATATTTCTTCATTTATTTAATAGAAAGAGTACCTGTCAAAATAACAGGATTATTTACGTACGCATGGGTTCTTGTTTCATTTCAGAATATTACATTTGCATACGCTGCTTAGGATTAAAGAGACTGAATCTACGACATTCATGTTAGGATTAAGTAAAGTGTCTGTAACACTTCCCTCACCTTTCTCTCTCTCTCTCTCTCCTCTCTCTCTATCTCTCTTCGTTCTTACCTTCAAACAGAAGATGTCAAAATTCAAAGTGATTGGTTTTCTGGCTAGGATAAAGTTGTCCGTCCTGTCCCAGAGAATTGTATGCGTTTCATTCTCAAGAACAGATTCTGGTTGTTTGTGCAATTTGTTTTGTAGTAACAATTTAGTTTCTTGGTATAATTCCAGTAGATCCCTTTCCAACACAGTCATGCCTAGCCTTGTTTCTCATTTTGCTAGTTTACTACATTCGTTTTTTATACATAGTTGATCGTCTCATCTTTGTCTCCACACACCCTGCATTTGCTGTTCTATTATTATTATTATTATTATTATTATTATTATTATTATTATAGATGAAAGAAATGGATTGTCAGTAGGCCAAAATTAAGGTAACATTACTGACAGAATAGGGTTAATATATTTAATTTAAAATCACTTTAATGTTACACTAATAAAGACGTTGGAGTGTTTATCTTAAATCGATCGTTAATAATATAATCCTACTGATAATTGAGAATGGGTTTCCATTTACATTTAAAGGAGTTCAGTTCTTACCGGGTGATCCTACACGTTAGAATAGTATGAACATGTAGGGTATTTATTCAAAAAGAAATTGAAGCCGTGTTTAGGAAGACAGAAATGAAGAATTAATTAAATTATGATTTTCCTCACAATAGTCACTTTGGGATTCAACACACATATTCCAGTAAGTTTTCTATTGGTCGAGGCGCTTCTCCCAATTCTCTTTTGATATAGTGTGAGGATGCGCTGTTATATTTCTGTTAATGTCCACTCATGTCTTCAAATCTTACTGCGGAGATGAATTTTAATTTTTAGAAAAAAAAGTGGATCTAGGTCTGGTGAATATGGATGGTATCACATTTACAGAAACTTGTATTTCGACCAAAACACCCCATCAAAAAGTTTTCAAACTGCTAATTAATGACGTTCGATAATTGGCACTGACTCATCTAGACTTCGTCAGTTTAACCTTAATTTAAAATTTAAATTCTAAAATCAAAAATAAATTAAATATTGATTCATTCGTTCATAAAGTACTAGGGGTGTATTCGAAATAATTTTATTTTGATAATTTAATAGCTTTTAATTTCTTTTTATTTAATCTAATATTAACATTTCCGTGTTATGTTTCTGTGTCTTTTATAGATTCTATTTTCTTTACACTTGTGTAGAGATTGGCTAAATTCTTGCATTTTTACTTCTTCCAAACTGTAGCCGTATCAGTATGACTGCATCACTTGCACGGTTTGTTAATTTAATTCCAAATCCAGTTTTATTTTCAAACAACCATATAGGTTCAATATTAATCATTTTTTACGAATTATAACTTCAAGTAGCAAGCTATTCTTTGTACAAATAATTTTCATATTTATAGTTATATGGTTTCAAGTAGTTTTATCTAATACAATGAACATTCAATAACTAAAGTGAATTTTGCCTAAGTTGTTGGCAATAGCAAGCACAATTTACAGATGCACTTTTTTCAAGCAAATCAATAGCGATGGGACCTTTCATGTCTCAAAACACTGTCAATATCAACGGCTTTACTGACCATTGCACTCGAAACTATTTCTTTACTTGATCTTCGATTCAGTGTTTCCACTTCATGTATTATATTTTGGACTCAGGTTCGCCGTGGCAAACACATGTTTCGCTCAATCATTAACTTTTTTTCTAAAACATACTTATATGTACACATCACACATTCATCAATACAATTGACATGGTTTGCAGTTCTCATCCGCAAAATATTTGATGACAAACCTCTGTTCAAGCCGGAAATGCAGATGTTTGATTTTCAGCTATTTTGAATAGCCTCAAAACAAATATTTTTGCGAGATTAAATTTTTTTTTCAATAAACCAATTTCCAACAATACAAAGTTTACATTTGTGGAACAATAATATGAAAAAAAAGATTTTTTTTTTCTCAAGAAATTATCTTATTCCTTGTATAAGATTTAAATAAAGATAATGTCATAAATAATTTGACGTAAATAAGTAAGAGAATTTTGACGTCGGTGGTTACATAGTTTCGGCTCCAGAAAGACAAATACATAATCTCCATCATAATAAGATTTAAATTCTATAAAAATTAGCATTTCTATCTTTGAAATTGGCTGGAGAAACGACCGAAAGCGATCAAAACCCTGAATATTTTGAACGATGGAATTGATATACCATCAATTCCATACAGACTTTGTAAACAAGAAAAACTTTCTCAAATCAGAAAAGTGCTCAAATATTGGCCAGTAACGCAAGGTTACACCTCAAAGAAATAAGTGTCTATTCACCTCTTCATGACTATCTCACTACTATTAGTTTCACAGATTAGACATGCTCTAACTTCGTTCTCTTGGAACTCTCACTTGATTAAGAAACAAATCTATTTTTGATACACACAAATATTTACTATATTTATCTTAGTTTTAGCACAAGGCCACAAGAATGGATACCCAATGAGGATTAAACTCACTACTCAGAAAACAGATGAAAGAAAATACTAGTTAAATTTAAATACTTGACAATGTTTTATCTAAAAAATTAAAAATATCTATGTATAGTGGTACCTTTACTTACTAATGTCCCAACTGTTGTGTTATGAGCTAAAATTTGAGGTACCAGTAAGCTTCAAATATGCTTATATTAATAGAGTTCACTAAAACTGTTAAGTTTCCAAATTTATAATGCAAACGAAAAATATGATTCATAAAAAACATCAAAACATATTGTAGCACATAATTAATTACATTCTATTTTATTATGTTTTTAAATAAAATACAGTGCCATTTTCTCATTCAAAAAACGTAACAAAAATTAGGCCGTTTTTAGGTGGGGGGCAGATTAATAGCATTTTAGTTAATTTCAATGGCGAAAATGGAGGTGATATACGAGGAAATTGAATTACCAGATGACTCATAAGTAAAAGAACTCCGGTATCTAAGATTTTAAAATTTTATTCACATTTTACGAATTATGGGTACAACCCAATCCATTTCCTTTAAACCTAACCCTTTAAAAGGAAACAAAATTCAATATTTTTTTTACTTGACAAGAAATAGTTAATTCACACATAGGGAGTTTTCATTATGAAGATATAAAATTAAATAAATGAAAAAAATCAATACATTTAACCATTATCCAGTCAAACAGGCAAACAGTAAAGCGTTATTATTTCTAACATAGGAGTAGTTTATTAAAATCCAGACACTTTCGAGAATTTTCTGAATTCTCTCATACCTTTTTCAACTGACTAAAAAATCGTCAGATGCGAACATTCTGCAATTATCTTTTTTTTCATAACAGAATCAAACTTATTTCACATTTCAAAAACATAATTTGCATCATATATAAAATGAAAATTAAATACGAATAATATCTATTGAATTATTACTAACACTATTTTGATATTATTATTTTCATTTTGAATTCCAAAGGTACAGCAATTGCGTTAGACTTTGACAATAGATTTCTCATACGAATTTGAATTAATAATAATAACACAAGTAAAAATAGACAAATAAATAAATAACTACTTAGTTATCGAAATTTATAATGCTAACAGTAATAAAAATAGTTATGCTTATGAATTAGATTTGAGTGATATTCTAGAATTAAAAACTACATCTAATTTTGTATTCTAAATATTGAAAATATGCATTTACATTATATTCTATGAATGTTAAAATAATGAATTTTCTACGGTAAAGCTTTTTTCCAATTTTTAAAAATGTTTTCAATGAATAATAAAATTACATTCCTTTTATTCTAAAGAGATTAATATTACGATCTAACAAAACAGGAGAGCAGAAACAAATGATAATTCCACCCTGTCGGTGGGGCTGTAGAATACACCGACTGCACCTCAGTAGGGGAGTAAGACATCTTCACCAGTGAGTTCACATATTGGACGTGGGTGGCGGTCTTTAATGCCTGAGGAGAGGATTGTGGTGACTGAGTGGTCTGTGACCCGGATATCAAGTGTTTCCGTGACATGAAATACTCGACTTCTGTCCTTATTTGGGCTAGATGGACAGTCGGAGACGCCCGGCTTGTTCAATCAGCTGGTCCTGTCAAGCCCTAGCACCTATATGATTATTCTGACCATATTCTCAAATTTCTCTCATGGAAAACACCAACACTTTTTATTATAAATGTACTAGAAGGCGGTGGCTGAGGTTTAATCATCAGTATTTATTAATACACGTGAAGTTGATGAAAATTAATTCTTCCATTTTATAAACACACATGAGCCAAACAAAAATATTTATCAATATTTTAATACACATGCAGTTAATAAGTTAATGGAAGATAAAGCATAGAAATGATTTCTACCAATTTATTGATACACAGGAACTTAAACAAATCATATATATATATGATGAATTTATTCTTGATGGGGAAGTCGATGATAAAATGTTTCAGGTTTTTTTAAACCTTCATCGGGACATTAGGATGGAAAAAGAATTGTCTGAATACTGATGTATGTTTTTTTTTAATAACGGGAGATGAGAAAAGTGTATACATAGAAAGGCTCATAACCATTTAGGCAGCGTTCTCTTTTGAAAATTGTAACGTTATTGGTAAAAGTGAGGATGTTTAAGATATGTGACATATTTCTTAGAGATACAGTTGATTAAAAGATGAGAAAAGTATTAAGTAACTGATTTTTTAGGAAAGGTAAAAGAGGAAAAACAGAAGGAAAAAGAAAACAAATACATCATACGTAATTAAGTTAGGTATAAATCTTATTAATATCGAATGTGTGTATAATATTACCATCTACGTATTTATATTATTAAGTAATCCAATGTTCGTGTATTCAAACACAGTAACCATGGCGATATGTGAGAAAAAATAAGATTGGAATAAATTTAAATCATAAAGATAAAAGATGAAACATCTCCACACTCGACGGTAAGCCTCTTAAGTCAGTAGAACAATTCAAATACCTAGGTAGTAATATCTCATCCACAGAAAGCGATGTTAATACACGAATAGGAAAGGCATGGTCGGCCACAAACAAATTATCAGTCATATGGAGGTCCAATCTCACTGACAAGTTAAGGCGACAATTCTTCCAGGCCGTGGTTATATCTGTACTGCTATATGGCTGCACCACTTGGACCCAACGAAGCGCCTTGAGAATAAGCTGGATGGGAGCTGCACAAGAATGCTGCGTGCAGTCTTGAACAAGTTGTGGAAACAGCACCCCACAAGGAAGATGCTGTATGGCCACCTGCCCACCATCTCACAAACCATCCGAGTGAGACGGACCTGACATGCAGGACACTACTGGAGAAACAAGGATGAGCTCATAAGCGACGTTCTCCTGTGGAAGATAACACATGCACATGCTAGGGTGGGTCGCCCATCAAGGACCTACATTGACCAACTATGCGAGGATACTGGTTGCTGCGCAGAAGACCTACCAGGGGCAATGGGTGATAGGGAAGGTTGACGAGAGATTGCCATGGATATCCATGCTGCTTGCGCGACATGATGAGGATGATGATGATGATAGTGTAGCTATTTATAATTATTTTCCCTAAGAAAAGGAAATGATTGAAAACCCCTGGTGGTGTCATAACGGAGGGTAAATACGAAATTGCACCGTCCTAAAAGATTTGGTTATGGATAAGCATCATTAAAATTGAAGTTATGATTAGTTTTGGATATATGTTGTAAAAGTCCATTATTTCAGTTACTTAATCTAATATAACGTCAGTGCTCATATAGACAATTTTTTAACGTTTCTGGAAGTCTCACCGTTACATTTTTATCGCAGTCTTTGCATGGAAATATGTAAACGTCGGTGTCAGATTTCGTGTTAAGTAAGTTTTAAATCGTTTTAAAAGATAAAGTGACCGTTTTAATACCAAGGTTATTTAAATTATTTTCTATGAAGTTAGTGGAAGAGTTATTAGATAAAATTATGAATCTATGAGAAAGTTTTATTTTCTTGGAAGGTTTATTGTTGGTGGTTTGAAACTGTTTTCTTTTGTAGATTTTGAGGGTTTTGGATTTAGCAAATTTTATAAAGGTTTAAGGTAAAAGTTTTTTTTATAAAGGAATTCTCTATGTGATTTAAGTCATCATCTAGGTAGTTAGGGGTGCACATATGGAGAGCCTTAAAGTAAAAACCAATAATAATATCCCATTTAGTGTTGGTGTTCATCATTATTCAGACAATACTTTTTACATCCGAATGTCCTGATGAAGGTTTAATAAAATCCGAATAACATCGACTTTA
>CM042168.1:36513668-36545519 GCA_023376005.1 Doryteuthis pealeii | reverse complement strand
GCAACAGCGACCTTATGGTTAAAATAAGACCCAGTGTATTTACAATCATGGACAAGTACGTACTAGCTGTCGTTAACGGAACTGTAGTACCTTTCCACTCGGTGTCTCACATTTAGTAGTGAGAACCGGTTGTCAATCTCCACTATAGGAAAGCCGTTACAACATTATATTAAACCAATAATTCAGCCACAACCATTCCTTTAAAAAAAATCAATAACTTTAGGATCACAACAGTTACAAACTATCTATCTCATCAATCTATCTACATCATCCATTCCACCGCAGTTGTGATAGTACCTGCCAAACCACTGTTTCCTGATATATTTCTATTGAATACTATCGATAAATATTTATATTTACCCAACACATTCGCCGCTGAAGAATGTACACACGGTCACATGTATGGTCTCCAGCGAGGATCAAACTTTCCCATTTCAGTAGTATGATCTGCTGGGACCAGCTTTGCAAACGCGGATTGCTACATAGTAATGTTGAAATATGGACAACAATAGTGCCATTTTTACTGAAAACCATTATATTCCATGAAATCGGTACGGACTTGCACTTTTACTGAACAATCCTAATGTTCCTACTAATTGTTCCCTGTACAACCCACAAGCAAAAAAAGAAAATTAATGATTGAAAAAACAGAAAAAAAAGGAAGAAGAAATCCAAAGTATCAGACCATCCCGTCCGTCAAACTTGCATGAGGGTAATTGGAATTTGAAACACCTTGAAAACTCCATGCCGAATTGTAATATTTAATTACAAAATAGTCTGTCTCATCTTCAATTATTGAAAAAGGACATCTTACGATTGTAGAAAAGAAATTAATCTCATACTAACTGGAAGGCTGCCAGGAATATCTTTACCTTTCATTCACTGTTTTCATAAATTGAGGTTTTATTATTATTAATTATTATATATTATTGGTTATATTATTAGTATTATTATTAAATGTGGCTCCATCAATCTCAGGTCGGTTCGTTATCTCCTCTCTCTCTCTCTCTCTCTCCAATATATATATATATATATAATATATATATATATATATATATATAGATTACTAGGTTTTATCCTCTATCTCTATCTCTATATCCCTCTACCTTCTCAGTCTATTTAAATCTACCTATCTCTCAGTATGTTCCTATCTATCCCCATTCATTCATATCTATTATATATCTATCTATCTATCCATCTATCTCTCCCTGCTCATTATTTATCTATCTATCCACTATATATCTATCTCAACTTGTTCATTATCTATCTATCTATCTATCTATCTCACTTGTTCATTATCTATCTATCTATCTATCTATCTATCTATCCTCAGCAGGTACCCGTGGACTTGTGGTTAACGTGCTGGAGGCAACATCGAGTAAGCAAGTTCGAACTACAGTCACGGGATTACGTTCACTTTCGGACAAATCTCAATTGGTGCAAGTATGAACACCGTTATTCCCACGGCTGTAGGTTAAATAGTACCCACTAATGTTCTTTTACAAGGATGGGGTTGTCAAATAAATAACACGAAGATTGCTATGCCATTAAAGAAAGAAAACGAACCTATCTATTTACCTTATTACACTAATGTTGTGGATTCATAGGAGTACCTGTTCTTAGCGTCCTGGATATGACCGTTAAACTGCATCTAAATGGTTATTCCAGTTCTGGAGCTCTGTGGAGTGTGAATTACCACTAATCGCCATCACTCTCAGGTCTACTCTGAAAGAGTAAAGTACCTGTTAGGGTACCTTCTATGGGTTAAATAGGAAAAATGAGTTAGAAAATGTGTTTGAAAAATGAATTCTTCAAGAATGAATAAAACAAAATGTCTTCAGCATAAGTTAATCCAACAAGAGTTGGCATGCCGTAAAATTCAACCAACCTGTAATAGTTTTAATAATTAGCCTGTTATAGTTTCTGTGGAATATCGTCTGCTTCTTTATTTTTTTTAGTGTGAAATGGTGCTATATTACCGGAATTACCAAAAATACATTTTCATGAATTAGAAAAAAAAATCGGGGAGTTAATTAAAATGTGTCTCTATGTCATACGTCACACACATTTTTTGTAATAACCACGCGTGATATTCAGTTTTGTATGTGACTCCCCACGGTAATGTGTCATTCAATCTTGACTTGCGGAAAAATACCCCCCCCTCTCTCTCTCTCGCTCTCTCTCTCTCTCTCTCTCTCTCTCTCTCTCTCTCTCTCTCTCTCTCTCTCTCTCTGATCTATTAAGAAAAATAAGAATTTGATACTCACTGAGGCTTTTTCTTGAATCACTTGATAAATAAAATACGCCAACATCACCAGGCGATATTTGAATGTCCTTATGAATATTGTAAATAGGTATTGGATATACATTAATAATCATAATTAAAACATTTTAAACGTCGACAATAATTTTCAAATATAAATAAATCATCCTCACGACTTTTATTTTTCCCATTTATTTAT
The DNA here is from genome assembly GCA_023376005.1 of Doryteuthis pealeii. Lineage (NCBI taxonomy): Eukaryota > Metazoa > Mollusca > Cephalopoda > Myopsida > Loliginidae > Doryteuthis > Doryteuthis pealeii. Next base: position 36,543,057 of record CM042168.1, on the reverse strand, counting down.
TACTTTTCCACACCTCTAAATATTTGTTTGTTTATACACACACACACAAATACGCACACAAATTATACACACACACACACAAATACATATATATATATATATAGTATGTGCGTGTGTGGGAGCACGCGCGCGTGTGTAAGTATAAAAATATGAAAAAACAAATATTTATCTGTTAATGAATAGTTTTGCTGACGTTCGAGGAGTTTGTTTATTCATAAATAAATACATCTGAATATTTGTTTTTGTTTTTCATAATTTTATACTTAAATACCATCCTATTTATTTCCACAGATGTTTATATAATATATATATATATATATATATATATATATATATATATATATATATATATATATATAATATATTTGTTTTGCTTGACAGGTGGTTCATCTGACCCTAAAATATATAAAAAAAATCTGTTGTCTATCAGATTTCGATTAATCCTTCGCTACTTATTTATCAATGAATATTTTATTTATGAAAATGTGTGGAAATCTTCTAAATCAATTAATCACCTTCATATAATTCTATTTCATTTCTGACCGTTGACCCATTGATTCACAACCGTCTAGACAACTTGCCAAGCAGTGATGGCCGATAGGGACGGATGTCGGAAGAGTGAGTCAAAGGAATCTGTGCTGTCGGGCATGCTTTGATAATGATGAAAAAAAAGAATCAAGATTGAAGGTGTCCATTGTTAATTCTTAAAGTTGAAATTTTAAAATTATATGGAGACATTTGAGAATATTTAACTTGGTTCTTTAGACTTCAAACTGCCGATACTGATTGATAGCGTGAAACACCACAGTAGTGAGTTGTGAGTTGTTTCCTCTTTTTTATGGATGTGATATTTTAGTTGAAAACATTGTTTAATCTACATGTAATAGTGTGTTTTAATGTGTGTGTGTGCATGTGCGTGTGTGAGAGAGAGAGAGGAGAAGAGAGAGAGAGAGAGAAGAGAGAGAGAGGAAGGAAGAGAGAGAGAGAGTTTATGTGCGTGTTTATATATGTGAAAACATCTTAAAAGCTTAAAATAATTAATCTTGACACTGACAATAAAAACTGAAACGAACTTATCGCTTATAGATAAATAAATACACCCTATCATTAAAAAAGCAAATATATCAAGGGTTTCAATTTCTCGTGGAATGTTATACAACAAAAAAACAGATATTATTAGGTATTACTTATGATAAAAAATACAAAAATGAGTACTCATTTTTGTATTTTTCGAAATGATTTCGAAGCAATATTTAGTGAGCCTGCCTTTAATTTTAAAAAATTAATTTTACTACTGCTTTTAGTCTTTATTATATTGATCTGACTAAATTTGCACAGTTACTGATATGTTTAACCCCTGACAGTATACAGTTTTTCTTGGATGATAACTTTAGAAGAAAATTAACTTTTTATCAAAATATAAAGCTTGGAGTTTACATATTCAAGGGTGATATTGTAAGAGAGAGAGAGAGAGAGAGAGAGAGAGAGAGGAGAGAGAAGAGAGGAGAGAAGAGAGAGAGAGAGAGAGAATGGGGTTAAACAAAGAAAGAGTGAGGGTGCTGGGACAGAGAAAGAGAGAGTGTGTGTGAGAGAGAGAGAGAGAGAAGAGAAAGAGAGAGAGAGAGAGAGAGAAGAGAGAGAGAGAAAAGAGGAGCTAAAGAGGGTGAGATGAGACAAAGGTCTAACATAATTAGTAATTCAATTCATTATTTTGAAAGTTTCTGTTAGATCAACTCTCTCATTCTTCTTTCAAAGTAAATTTTTACTCATTTTTGTCCCTTTTCTTTGAATGTCCATCAATCTCACTATTACACCCCAATTTCTATGTCTAGACACTGGAGAACAGATTTGGGTACAATATCTTATATGAGGTCTTAGGGTTTTGTATATTTAAAAAAATGCCTTCCTTGACATAAGAATATTAAACATTAAATAAACCAGAAACTTTGATATGCAGTAAAACCTCCAACGAACGGACGAACCAACGAACCCAACATATTCATGCTAAAGGGTACCTTGTATTAGACACTTTCTTTCTGCTTAATGTTACAGTCTAAATAGGAGTCAAACATTTGTATTTACCCAATACCTATAGGGTGTAATACATGGTCGATTTTATTGGCGAAGTTTAACAGGTTTGAATTCAGAGTTTTCCTTCTTCTAGCCTAACCAAATGTATTGGTGCTATATGAAATGCATGCAGCCTCGTCCAATATTTGAATTCAGTTCACTGATAAGCATTAAACCATGCATCAAATTAATCATATAAGAATAATCGAATTCACAGGAATCCGACCTTCTTAAAAAAAACCTCTTAAGAAACGACAACACAAACAATGTAAATATGAACGTGCAATGAACGTGATTCTCTAACCGTTAGGCATCAACATCCTAGAACGGGTTGACATAACGTTAAAATCAATTAATCAGTCAAATCAGTAACTACCGGCGAAGATTATTTACATTACGCTTCCGTGGCGTACTAGTGATAAGACCTTTGTAAATATATCTTGTGGTGGAACACAGTGTAGTAAAGGTATTTTATATCTTTCTCGAAAGCGATAATATGAAGTGATATGTATCAAGTGCGCATGTAGACGCACTAGATACATTTTTGTGGTCCCTAAGAGTCACAACACTCTCACAACGTGTCGTAAATAGATTCTTTTTCTGTTTTTATATATTTAAGAAAAAAAAGTCAGGTTGACTCACTTGGCTATAAAAACGAACACGAAGCAATAAATATGACACAAAATTTCTCTTTCACTGCTGATATCGCCATTTTAACTTTTAGGATGATTTGAAATCTTCATTTTGGGACTCGCTATACGTGATGTCAGGAAATGGAGGCTGGCGGGTCTGCAATAACCAGAGAAAAGAGAACTGAATGGATTTCTCGTCTGCTCGGTCGGGGATTTTAGGGGTGGGTCTGAGGATCCTCTTGATCATCAAAATCGCTGGCAGCTATTTGGCACGGGCCACCAGATTGATTCTAATCGTCAGTGGCGGGAAAAAGGGTGGTGCTGATAGAGGTGGATGGGCTAGGAACAGAATGTCTCCTCTCCCTCAAATATTGAGCTAACGAGCAAGAAGCCTATGTTGAAAGTGTCAATTTGACGACCACTTGTTACGCAGTTGAAGATTTACAGTATTCACGCCTTCCTGACACTAGGCACCGCCCACTGTTTATGGAAGAGAGAGAGAGAGAGAGAGAGAGAGAGAGAGAGAGAGAGAGAGAGGAGAGGGGGGGGAGACAAATATAGATAGATAGATATTTAGAGAGGTGAGACAAAGAGAGGGAGAGGTAGAGGGAGAGAGAAGGAGAGGCTAAGAGAGAGAGAGAGAGAGAGAGAGAGAGAGGAGAGTAGATAAAGAGAACGAGAGAGGGGAGTAGATAACGAGAACGAGAAGACAAAAGAGAGAAGAGGGGAATAGTAAGAGAGAGGAGAGAGAGAGAGAGGAGGGAAGAGAGAAAGGAGACAAAGATAGATAGATAGATAGATAGATAGATAGACAGGTGAGACAAAAGAGAGGGAGAGAGAGGAGAGGCTAAGAGAGATAGGAAGTAAATAAAGAGAACGAGAGAGGGAAGTAGATAAAGAGAACGAGAAGACAAAAGAGAGAAAGAGGGAATAGAGAAGAGAGAGAGAGAGAGAGAGAGAGAGAGAGAGAGAGAGAGAGAGAGAGAGAGGGGCCTGGGAGAGTCAAGAAAAAGAAAGTATGAATATATGCAAGACATTTTATGCGTAGTAAAATGCATGTTCCGCATTACCTATTAGATCTATTAATTCCTCTTCATCGTATATTACTCGAAGGCGCCCATTTCCTCCCTCCCTAGAAACATGCAACAGGTTGTTCTGGTTAATATGATGTCAGCATAAAAGAACGATTATTGGGGAAATACTTTTTTTCACTCGATCCCCCCCCCATATATCTAACTTGATCAAACATCAATAAAATATCATTTCTATGCTAAGAATATTGACTTTTCAAAAAAGAAAATTACCTGTAAAGTTGCTGTTAGTATAAGATTGTACTGAATATTATGTTAGCATTGGAATGTATGGGAAAGGGTTTTTACTATACGAATTCGTTGGAAAGAGTTTTAGTATAGGAATTGGAAAGAGTTTTACTATAGGAATGCTTTTGAAATGCTTTTACTATAGGAATACATTGGATTGGTTTGGTTTGGTTTGTTTTACGGCATATCAACCTCAGTGGGTCATTTAATGCCGATAAAGTTTTGAAATAAATCAATTCTTAATGGATAATACAATTTTGTTTATAAACTCATGTTTTTCTATTTAACCCATAGATGGGACCCTAACAGGTACTACCACTCCGGGTCAGAGTGGACCAGGGAGCAATGCTGATGAAGGGGTGCTCGACATTCCCCAAACCTCCAAAACTGGAACCTCACCATCAGATAGTTTAACGTCATTCACAGGACATGTAGACCCTCAGACACTACCTTCTAGCACCCATATGATAAAAAGGGTTTGGGGCTTGTCATAAGGGCAATAGGGTTGGGAAAATCATATAGGTGCGAATACATTGGAAATGGTTTTACTATGTGAATGCACGGGAAAGGTTTTACTATGGGAATGGATTCAAAAAGGTTTTACTAAAGGAATGCATTAGAAAGGTCTTACATTAGCAATGTATTGGGATGGGGTTCACATCATTAATGTATTGGAAAGGATTTTACTATAGGACTGCATTAGAAAGGATTTTAGAAAGTATTTTACGAACAAGGTTTTACGAAAGGAATTATTGTAAACGGTTTCCCGATATTAATGCAATGGAAAGGGTTTTATTATAGGAATGCATTAGAAAGGTTTTACAATAGGAATGTATTGGGATGGGTTTTCCTTTATTAATGTATTCGAAAGGGTTTTACCATAGATATGTATTAAAATGGTTTTGCGAAAGGAATGTATTGGAAAAGTTTTAATGATATGAATGGAAAAGGTTTTACGATACGAATGCATTGGAAAGGGTTTTACTATAGGAATTCATTAGAAAGCGGTTTAATATAGAGTTACACAAGAAAGAGTTGTATTATAGAAATGCGCTAGAAAGGAGGTATTTATTGAAAAGGGGTTTTACAATAAGAATTCATAAGAACTTGTTATACAATTGGAATGCATCAGAAAGGGTTTTGTTGGAAAGGGTTTTATTATTGGAATTCACTGGACATAGTTGGTTTTACTAAATGTATACATTGGAGAGTGTGTTTTCTTTACTATAGGAATTAACTGGAAATGATTTTACTATAGGACTCCATTGGAAGGTGATTTATAATAGGAATACATTGAAAATAATTTTACTACAAGACTTCATTGGAAAGGGTTGTATTTACTACATGAATATATAGGACATTTTTACTATTGGTATATGTAGAAATGTTTATTCTTGTTGTAGGAATTGATTGTAAAGGTTTTACAATAGGAATGCAATGGAAAGGATTGTTGTTACTATAAGAAGATATCAGAAAGGTATTTTCTTCTATAGGTATGAGTAGGGAAAGGTTTTACGCAATGAAAGGGTTTTATTATCTAAATGCTTTGAAAGAGATTAACTCTCGGAATACTTTAGCAAATAATTTCACTATGGAAATGCATTGGAAAGTGTTGTACTATATGAATGTATTAGAAAGCTGTTTACTATGAGAATGCATTGAGGAGGTTTTATTCTCCTTTAGGAATGCAATGGAAAGGGCTTTACTATAGAGCTGCAATGGAAATAATTTTACTATAGGAATACATTAGAGAGTGTTTTATTATTGAAAGGCATTGAAAAGGGTTTTTACGATAGGAAAGCATCGGAAAGAGTTTTATTACAGAAATAAAAACATGAGGTAAAAGAAGGAAATAAAGGAAGAATAAAATGAAAGAATAAGCGAATAAAAAGTATAACAGAATAGAAATAAAAACGATGGAGTTATAGAAAGGAATAAGGGAATAACAGTAATGAATAAGAGAATAAGAATGAAAGAATAAGGGTGTAGGAAAATAAAAAATAATTCTGGATACCAAACGTAAGTTGTTAGCAAGACGTACTTGCCACTAGAACTACAGTACCGTCCCTGATATGGTGTGACTGCGGTTCTGATTATTCACAAGGAGTATACAGGTTGGTCTAGCTAAAAGATTAGTTTAGGCTAGAAGGAAGAGATCTACACAGAGCGCTCAGTGAGGATCATACTGTAGTAATGAGTTGTGAATTTAGAGTGATAACTATTTCTCCATGGCGAGATGTCAACGTGCCTTAATTGATATTAAATTTACCTTTGTCAGAAACAAGTTTATATGACACAGTGATGATCATTCAGACATCATGGCTTTAGAGACAAACTTGCTAACCTATGTGCTATGGCGAGGCATATTTATTATTCAGTAAGCACAGTTTAGTCAGGAACAGGAATAAAATAACAATAAAAAATGTCGTAAAATCCTAAAAAGCAAAAGGTTTGGTTTAGTTCATTTAATGTTATATCAACTCCTTATGGGTTATTTAATGCCGAAATCTGATTCATTTCTAAATGTTTGATTATAATTAAACTATTTATATTTTCAACGTTCCATTGCAATTATTTTGTAATCGCATCTTTTTATCTATGATAATCCTTTGTTTGCACAGTTATATGGTATCAAATATTCCTTTCTAAAACTAATAATATATACATGATTATATTACTTAAAGTATTTATTCTTCTGTAATAATAATTAATTGTTTGATAAGTTAAATGATTACAAGTATTGTTATCTTCCACCAATAATTTTCAAACAGATCTATTTAATACAAATAATTTATGAAGCATTTTCTGTAATCTGCTTCATTTTTCTTTGTTTTACTAAACAGATAGGTTCAGAATTATGTCTTCAGTTAGCTACAATTTGGCCATCAGCCATATTTCCTTAGCCATTTCTCCCCCCCCCCACTCACTAATGTAGTAATCCTTAGTAAACAATTATTCCTTGATGTAAGTATTTCAATACAAATAATTTGCACACTGTTTTATGGTATCAAGCACTCCGATACAAATTTAATAATTTGTACAGGATTATATTATTCAAATTAACTATTCTTATTTGATAATAACCATTTCTATTCACACAGTTATATGGTTCCAAGTATTCCTACCAATCACTTACAATTCGCATACAATTATATGGGTTCAAGGAACCAATTATGAATTTTAATAAACATATATATTCGATGAACTATTCTTAATGCAAATAATTTCCACATATCAAGAAATACACGCAAAATGTGTATTTGACCACATCGTCAGTGATGTTATCCAACGATCTGTAGGTGATCCAGTTGGTGTTAATAACCTTCACATGATATGGTATCAAGTATTCCTATCTAATGTTTATAATTTTCAAACACATATATTTGACCCGTTAAAGGTACCCTAACAGGTAGTTCCACCCCAGGTCAGAGCAAACCTGGGAGTTATTAGGAGGTTCTCCTCACTCCCCAGAGCTCCAGAACTCAGAAACGCATCCTAAAAATAAGTCTAACACCTGTTATTGAAAAAGACTCTTTAACAACCGCTGAGGTATTGTGCTTGATAGATTGGAACACTTACAGAAATAATAAGGTTTGAACATTCCCAATTAGAAATATTATAACAGATTCTCAATGAATGGATAACATGATATCAATCACATTTAGCTTTAATATTTTCATTGAGAAATATCTTCTTTTGGGTTAGATAGAAAGATAGGAATTTGGGATGGTCAGCTGTGTACTGTGGCCGAGGCGATATAGTGTTTCACTAGTGTTTCAATGTCTCTGCTGAAGTCCCGGTTTCGATTTCTGTCGGAGGGAAATCGTTAGTATATACCGCTGATGAGACTTAATAAAGTCGAAACATTCTGTACGGTATTCTACACACCGAGCCATCCTTTGCTGGGATTACACTTGTCAAGTTCATTTTCTATAAGAAAAAGTATCGAATTTTATGCGATAAATGCGTTGTAAGTGCCTTCAAGTAAAAATTTAATATATATATATATATATATAATATATATATATATATAAATGGTAATGGTAAAGTTAACGTTAAGCCGTTTCGGTTTTTTATAAAACCTCATCAGAACATTAGGATGAATTATGTGTTATCTAAACAGTGATGGAAATCTTTTCAATACTTTCTCATCTCTCGTTTATTTTTGAAAAGATTCCCATCATTGTTTATATAGCACATCATTCAGCCTAATGTAACACAACACAGAAAAACAAACAAAAACAAAAAAGAATATATATATATATATATATATATAATATATATATATATATATCAGACTGTTCGTATATATCTATTTAATTAAAAAACATATTTCTCTATAGAAAATGTTAACGGGAACTTAGTTTTTCTTATTTCTACATACCTTCGGATTTATTTACACATTTTACCATGTAAATATATATTATATATATATATATATATATATATATATATATATACATGCGTTTGTGTGTGTGTGTGTCTATTCACAAACTGCGAGGATATTTTCATTAAGCACTATTTGATTTTTATAATTTTCTTTCCTGCAAGAGAAAGAGACACACAGATACAGTCACAGAGAGAGAGAGAGAGAGAGAGAGAGAGAGAGAGAGAGAGAAGAGAGAGGGGGGGAGAGAGAGAGAGAGAGGGGGAATAACGGGCGAAAAGAGAACGGAGAGAGAGAGAGAGAGAATTAGTAAGGGAGAGGGAGGTATGAGATGAGGGAAAGAGACGAGGAAAGTAACCTGGAAGCGAAAAAGAGAGAAAAAAGAGAAAGAGCCAATGTGTCGACCAGAGAATACAAAGAACTGAGAAGTAATCAAAATCGGGTGCTTCGGGTCGGAGTGGAAATTTAATGATCTAACCATGTCACTTACGTCCCCGGCCCTAATCGACTTGCGCTGCCCGTTCAGTTTTTATCCATATTCAATAGCCTCAAGATCGAAGCTTGGCTCATAAGACGGAGACGAGGGTCAACAAGTGTGGGTGTAGATTGCCCGAAGCGACCCGTGCCAACGTCTAGACCCATTAGAAATATGAAATACATGAAAATTAGATGACGACTTAACAGAAGGGGTATGATTGACAAAATGGATCAATACCCCCCTCCGAATCATTGCCAATGGTCTTACCAAACACTAATAATCACGAGTGGACGACACGGCTAAGTTGTATAGAATGAATAGCGTGAAACGCTGGTGCTTATTTTGGCGGGGAAAGGGCAGACGGGGCCAGGAGTCAAGCCCTTCCAGTAACCTCCGCTAACTTTGTCAGTGAACGCTGGGGGTCGGGCGGGCTGGGTCTATCTGCCATCACTGTCGCATTCGCTTGCCACGTTTTTGTTCACTTTGTAAGAAGATGGAGAATAGTGAACTAATTTCGTTCGATTTTCTTTTCCCACTATCGCAATTTCCGTCCGCTCACCTTTACAAGGAAAAGATGGCAGCTACTCGGCTGTAAAAATGTGTCTTTTATAAATATAAAGTAGGTTTTTTTTCTTTGATGGGAGTGCGGATTCAAGGCAATCTACACTGAAATTACAAGCAAGCAAAAATAAAAATAAAAAATAAAAAATAAATAAATAAAATGGAAAGAAAGATAGAAAGAAAAATCAACGTATTTCGAAAACAGCTTTTAAAAAAATTGGATACTTACCACAAGTAGTCGTAGTCATTTACGAAAATGAACCTACTGTAAACACCTCAGATCTCCAAGCAATCCCATCAAGTTTTTGGTTGGTTGGATTTTCGGCATGTCAACCCTTGTGTTATTTTATGTCAAAGATTTTTTTATTCATTCTTGTTGAGTATTCAATTTTTAAAAATAAATCATTTAAAAAAAAGGAATGACAATCAAGCAAATGTTAACACGTGCATTTATAATTCTTTAAAATAAGAAATTCATAAAGTCTGTTCAGCAAAAAGGTTCTGATGGTTGGTTAGTTGATTAATAGATTGGATTTTACGGCATGCCACCATTTGGGTTATTTTATTCCGAAGACTTTTTTTTTTAATTCCTTATTGTGTTTTCAATTTTTAATACATTTTTAAAACACATTTTAAAAACTTGTTTTTTGTCTTTTTAGATGGGACCCTAACAAGTACTAACACTCCGAGTCAGCGTAGATCTGTGAGTTATGACAATGAAGGTGTACTTCCCTAGAGCTCCAAAATTGGAACCTAACTACGAGATGCAGTTTAACGTCATACCCAGGACACACGAAGACGCTAAGCCACCGCCTTCTAGCACATATGATAAAAAAGTGCGGGTGTTGTAGAGCAATACTGTCGGACAATCATGTGCTAGAGATTGACGTGACCACTCAATTAATTGGAGGGAATCTCTTCGACCGCAAGTCTAGTCCAAGTAAGGACCAAAGTGATGTGTTGCATATCATGGACGGTTCAGCCGTCAAGATCCAACGACTAACAGGTTGCTTAAGTGGAGGGGGTCTTACTCGTTTGCAAAAGTGCAGTCGGCGTATTCTACCGCCCCAGTCGACAGGGTGCACATTCCATCGTGTTATAATGGTTAGCAAGCTTGTCTCGTATATCCATTACTCTGAATAGCAAGTTTGATCCTCACTGAAGGTCTTATACGTGCGAAATTGGTCACATCATACGGGTGGCGAATGGGTTGGATAACTACTTAATTGGGTTTATATATATATATATATATATATATATATATATTATATAATATATATATATATATATAAATACTTTAAGGGTAATCATTATGATCACCTATTATAGGTGGATACGAAGGAAAAGAGTGAAAAAAAAAAAAATTGTTTTATTTGATAAAAACAAGGGCCCTTTCGTCCGCGTTGCTCATCAAGGTTTTTACAGCCGGAGACGACTAAAAGTCAAATTGTAAAAACATATGGGATATATATATGAGGGGGGTTTTTTAGGGAAAAGAAGAAAGAAAAAAAAAAAAAATTTTTACTTCCTTTTAAGTCCCCATTATGTGACACCAGGCCCAGACACTCGCCCAATAAAAGCGAGTGCTAGGTCTGATCTGTCTGCACAAGGTAGGACGAAAAAAATTAATTAATTACGGCCTCAATTATTAAATTTTTTTCTGTCTGCACAAGGTAGACGAAAAAAAATTAATAATTACGGCCCCAATTATTTAATTTTTTTCGTCCTACCTTGTGCAGACAGATCAGACCTAGGCACTCGCTATTTTATTGGGCGAGTGTCTGGCCTGGTGTCACATAATGGGGACTTAAAAGAAGGTAAAATTTTTTTTTTTTTTTCTTTTCTTCTTTTCCTAAAAAAAACCCTAATATATATACCCATATGTATTTACAATTTTGACTTTTAGTCGTCTCCGGCTGTAAAAACCTTGATGAGCAACCGGACGAAAGGGCCCTTGTTTTTATCAATAAAACAATTTTTTTTTTTTCACTCTTTTCCTTCGTATCCACCTATATAGGTGATCATAATGATTACCCTTAAAGTATTATTTAAATTTGCTTGTACCAGAATTTATAAATATATATATATAATATATATATATATATATATATATATATATATATATATTGAGTGTACGATACGATGTATTCGTCCTTTTCCAAGGGAAATGGCACGAAGTAAAACGTAACCAGCTTCATCTAGGATTTGAATCGGGTCACCGATTTACATTTCTTAGACAATGACCATTGCGCGACGAGCGCTTCAAAATCTCTGGGACTTCCTGAGGGAACTAGGTGATTTTATCGGATTTTTTGAGATGAGGCTTGATAATTAGTATTATTTGGATTATTCGGTTTATTTTCCTCATCTTCATTGTTATCTCAACAACGTTTCGGCCGATGTGCCCTCCGTCCTTCTTCAGGTATTTCTTGTCGGGCACGGGAACTTTTTCGGACTCAGGAACCTTCTTTTCGGACTCGGGAACTTTCTTTTCGTAATCGCGAACCTTCTTGTCTTAATCGGGGGCCATCACGAAACTTTTAACCTTCAGTCCACGGGGATATAGGTAATTTTGATTCATAATCCCACGAGCCCATGTGATTTCCCACGATAAGATAATAAAACACAAAAAATATAGCACTGTATCCCCACACTGAGAAAATAGCTTCTGATCTCCGAGTGATGATTATAAAGATTTCTTATCAGTCTTACGTTCGAATCAGTTGTATAAAATTGAGCCCGTACAGTAGTACGAATATGAGCTCATATGGCTGCTTAATTTGGTTATTTCGCAAGTTTTGTTGATTTCAGTTCAATGGACATACTTTGTAATTAAAAAAAATAATGAGAGAAAAGAACTTAAAAATCTGCGCGTTAATGAAAACCTTAGTGTGCTCGTGACTGAAATGTTGTGTAGTAGTAACATTGGTTCTCAGTAATAATATAAGCTGCATCACATCATGTTGGTTAGTATTGATTTGTTTGATTTGTTTTTGTTAAGTGATTTTCCAATCCTGAATTACTTTAATCTGGTATCAAACGAGAGACGTTAATACAAAAATATAATTGACCTCTGGCCACTCAGCTGTTTTTATAACATCAGAGGAGGTAAATTATGTCCCCCATTATCTAATGGGACCTTTCATTTCTACTCTAAACAATAATGCGTCGGCTATTTAATGCAGAAAAAACAAGTTTAGAGATTTCTCTGAATGTTTGAGATGAGGCTTGATGATTAGTATTATCTGCGTTATTCGGACCATTGTCCCCATCCTCACCGTTATTTGTACAAGGTTTCGGCCGATATACCCTCCGGCCTTCTTCAGGTATTTATTGTCGGACTCGGGAACATTCTCGGACTCGGTAACCTTCTTTTCGAACTAGTGATAGCTCCCAAATACGACAAGAAATTTCCCGAGTTTGAAAAGAAGGTTCCCGAGTCCGAGAAGGTTCCCGAGTCCGACAAGAAATACCTGAAGAAGGCCGGAGGGTATATCGGCCGAAACCTTGTACAAATAACGGTGAGGATGGGGACAATGGTCCGAATAACGCAGATAATACTAAGTTTAGAGATATCTATGAAGTCGGGCACCTCACGTGGTGTAATGTTTAACAAGATAGATTTGCAGACTATTGTTTGTCAGTTCGATTCTCATTGGATGCCCCATTCTTCAGGCCTTGTGCCAAATCTCAGCTAAACTTAGTAAAAAACTATATTTCTGAAGTACGGTGAAACCAGGCTGCAAAAGGTGATGAACGAGAATATTTACCAGACTGGATCGGTAAGCGAATGAAACAAACTAAGGAAGACTAAAAAATAAAATAAAAATTAAAGACTAGTTTTGTACCATTGACCCCATAATAAAATTTCGACCTTTGCGTTCAGATACCGATTACAACGTTGTATTCGATTTTTTTGTAAATAAAGTAGGCTGCGAGGATGGTTTATGAGGATCGGACCCACAGTGTGCGATGGAGACCAAATAACCATGATATTTCTGAAGTAAATAACTTTGAACCTGGCCGCCAAAGTTTAAGAAGAAAAAAAAGGAGTTGAGTTTTAGGACGCCGAACGAAACAGACGTATATTTGGGGCAATATTCTTTATACATAGTATATTATGCGTATTTTGTAAATATAGATTTTTTTTCCAGATATAGATATATTTGTTGAATTTAGATTATTATTTCTCGCCAAATACACCTGCCCAAGCCGAGTCTTCTGTGCATAAGCCTGGGGCGATAGCAAAAAACATTGAGCTCTAAGTGAACTCATATGAAACAGAGTCATATGTTTAAAACAAAATGGAGCCAGTCCACATTAAAGACGGATGGAGGGGAAGGAGAGATAGAGACATATAGATTTATAGATAGGGAGAGAGAATCAAGGAAATCAATGCTGTCAGGGTGACTTGATAATGATCATCTGATCTCTCTCTCTGAACATACATCGCTGAAGAGACTTAATAAAGTCGAAACAGTCTGTACGGTGTTCTGCATAGCGAGCCATCCTTTGCGGATTTAATTGTCAAGATTATTTTCTATAATTATCGAATTTTATGCGATACATGCATTTTATAATTGCCTTCAAGCAAAAAATATAAATAATTAATTATTCAACAATGCTTCTATAAAAACAAACATCCAAAAAATCTTATATATATTATATATATATATATAATTATAATATGGTGTGAAACCCCGAAACGCGCGTCTGCAGATTACTTTTTATATATATATATATATATATTATATATATATATATATTATATATAATATATATATGCGTGCGTGCGTGCGTGTGTATGTATTGCAATACCAGTGATTCTGACACGGCCATAGAGTTCAGATATATTCTTATCTCAGTCAAACAGCATGGATAATCTTGATATTTTAAAGGCACTATATATATATATATATATATATATATATATATATATATATATATATATATATATATATATAATACTAAGCTGATATTTTCAACTTTGATCCTTAAAGGCTTTTTTTGCTGTTGAGCTTACTGAAACGAAATTATACTATATCATACCTTAATTTTAGTATTACTAAATGTTTTGAAAAAGAAAAAATTTTCCTCTCTATATGCCAGTGAAGGGTTGGAAAGAGATCACAACATGTAATAACTTTATCAACTAAAATGATCAGAAGCCAGACCCTTCCAACACCCTCTAACTCTCGGTAGAGTCACCCCTTATCTTTCTCTTTTTACAGGCTACAGAGAATAACTTTTGTTTTGTTTTAACAAAACAAAAGTTCTTTTTACGCTCAACTAAAATTGAAATCATGCTTTAAAATAGTTTTTAAAAATTACTAATTATTAATTATAGAGTCAAATTCGGAATACATGGCTGATTTAACATGATTATTAAACTACGTTAAAAATATTTTCATGTTGGGTAAAAAAGTAGTTACATATTTAAATATTATGGAATTTTATTCAATGAGCAAACGTTGACTCACCCCACCGTTTAAGTGAAAGTTTCTTCAGGCTTTTAACTAAAACAAACTATTCATATTAAAAGGAATTCATTGCTGAATAACGTGCTAAAAATCTTATTCAAATTGAATAATTTCTTGATTTTTTGTAATTTATCTTTAAAATTGTCTTGTTTCCCTTTCCGAAAAACTAAAATAATTTAGCGACTAAATAATTCAAATCAGCTTATTTTGTTTATAAAATCAAGATTTGTGGGTTATACATGCAAATTGTCGTCAAAATTAAAACGGAAACTTATTTGGTGGTATTCCATGACAGTTTAACTACAGTGTATGAATGAACTTTTTGTGAATTAGGTTACGGTTTAGGGTTTTCGGGGATTAAGGTTGTTTTTAATTCGTTATTGCCTTAAAAAAAATACGTATACATTTGATTGACCATTAAATTAATTATTGAATCCCATGGTGGGCACATTAGTCTCAGTTGTTGTTTAGTATTGCAATGTATAATTTCAATTAAAACATCTTCTTAAAATATTTTTCAACATTAAATGTATAGAAATTGTTTTTTTAAGCAATCTATCTATTATCTATTACCTATCTATCTATTATTATATTAAGCTGAGATTTCACCTTTCAATCTTTAAATCTTTTTCCTGGTGAACTTAATGACATGAAATTTATACTAAATTATTCCTTAGTTTTAGGATTACTAAATGTTTGAAAAAACCCCACTTTAATTGTTCTTAATAGTCGTAATTTGCAATTAAGTAAAAAAAACTCACCCGTCCCTGTCTTTACATTCTGCATAATTTTCTTTTTCCTCTCTATATTGCGAGTGAAGGGGAGACACTTTAACAAGTCACAACACGTAATAAAATTCCAATGTCGATTTCCATCTAAATTAGGTTATACTAGATATATTCAATTTTGAAAAATCCGTGTTTTTTTTAATTACAATTCTGACCCAACGATTGAAAAAATTGCCAAAAAATCAGGGAATTATCCGATTTTATGAAATTTTCAGTGTTGATTTAGCAATGAATTAATTTTATAGGCATCAGTTATTTATTTTCAAGACTTTCTGATTTTTTCTGGTCACTTAACTTTGTCCTCTCTATTTTTGGGGTGCAAAATATCGGTGTGTATATATGTGATTGATACTATTTTCTGCCTAAATAAAAAGACTAAAAGACAGAAAGTGTGAATAGAAGGAAAAAAGTTCTTTTTAAAGAATCTGCTCGGGTATTAAAATGAAAATAAAAACTCAAAATAATTTTGAGTATTATTTGGGTAATCTTTGCGGAGTTCCGTCTTGGCCTCTTGCCTCAAAAACTGCTAGCCGGTGACTGCTGAAAACCCCCCAGCTACGATTGAAGTCCGTAGCCGACGCGGTGTAAAAAAACTAGGGTTTAGGTTTTGGATTTGAGATTTTGAGATTAAGGTTGGGGTTGGGGTTTAGCGTTAGTTTAATGGAAAATAAATAAAATTTGGGCTCTGTTTTTTCTGGGTCACCTGTATACAGAGCACAAAAACTTTGTAATAAAAACTTAATTTCAACTGAGGGGGTGGTTAGGGGGGGGGGTTCAGTGGAAGATTTTTTTCAAGTGATACCGCTTCGGCTACATACTTCAATCATTGCTGGTGTTGTTTTTCCATCAGTCAGCAGTTTTTGAGGCAGAAAGCCAGGACGGAACTCCGCAAAGATTTCCATTATTTGTATATTCAGACTATTGCTCTTCATCTTCATTGTTATCTCTAACAACGTTTCGCCGATGTGCCCTCCGGCCAGGTATTTCTTGTCGACTCGGAACCTTCTTGTAATTGGGAGCCATCACGGAAATTTGAAACCTAACCCTGTATTCAGTCCACGAGGTACCTGTTCTCATTCCACTAAACCATAGCTGGGGTACCAGTGTTAAGCTGTGTTAATTATTATTCTATGTTACTGCTGACCCTGACAGGATTGAACCTGTAGTCTAGAGATAACTGGCATTTAGAAATGTCCCCTTGGAACCTAACTCCTTTATCTACTAGGATATGTGTTCAATTGGACAATCCATGGTTAATTTTTTTCAATAGCAAAAAGTTACATTTTATTTTTGTACAAACGGATTTTAAGTAGCCTCTGGCAGGCATCCTGATCGAAATTGACCGAAAAAATCGTTTTAAATATATCAAAAATAAATTGCATGTCTAATATTATTTTGCTTTTTTACTGATGCTCATTATGTTACTAATTTTCGACTTAGACAAAAGTTTGACCTTAAATAATCGGTTTAATAAATTTTAATTCGTTTTTAAAATGAAAAGCAGATGACATTTTTGAGCAGATCCTACTCTTTTCACTAATCCGAATCATCTAGCGAGAGCTTAATGAGTGACCCAACGGGTC
This sequence comes from Doryteuthis pealeii, assembly GCA_023376005.1. Lineage (NCBI taxonomy): Eukaryota > Metazoa > Mollusca > Cephalopoda > Myopsida > Loliginidae > Doryteuthis > Doryteuthis pealeii. Next base: position 36,525,759 of record CM042168.1, on the reverse strand, counting down.
ACGTTTTGCCTAGTATACATATATATATTAATGCTTTAGATATGACACTAAACTGTATCGAGTGGATCATTTTCACCTGTTCATTGCCATTACTACAAGCTGCACTCTGACCTAGAGTGGTAGTACCTGTTAGAAACTCATATACTAGTCAAATAGGTTAGTTTAAAAATTATTAATAGTCTTGAAACCATATAACTTCAATAAAACTATGATCGTGCATATATATATATATATATAATATATATATATATATATATATATAATTAGGGCGCGCTGACAGCACGGATTCCCATGTCTCTCATCACCCGTCCCGATCAGTCATCGCTATTGGCAGGTCTTCTACATGGTATACAAAAATCTGCACAGAGCTGATTGATATAGGCTTCGCTGATCGACATCCACTGGTGTGTTTATTTGTAGGTGTCCACAGGGGAATATCACTTAAGAGTTCGTCCTTGCATCTCCTGCAGTGTCCAGTGTGTCTTGTTCGTCTTACTTGATGGTGTGAATGAAAGGGGATAAACGGGGCGTACAGCTGCTTTTCTGTGGGGCGTTGCTTCAAATATATTTTAAAGTCAGCACGAAGCATCCTTGTACTGTTCCCATGTGGCTCTTTTCTTTACGCATTTTGCTATAGTCCATGAGTGCAGCCATACAGTAACACTGACACTTGCTACAGTTTATATGGAATTCCCGCTTTTATCATATCATGGAGTTCGGATTCCTATAAGATTTGATACACAAATATCTATCAATATATGTATCTCTCTCTCTCTCTCTCTCCCACACACACACACACACACGCACACACACACACAGACAATACACACACACACACACACAGACACACACACACACATATATATATATATTTATATTGTACGTGTGTTTGTATATGCGTATATTTAGTTAGTGGTCAGCCCAGGGCTCTTTTCTTACAATACGATTTTATCCTAAAATCGTCGTCCCCCAAAAATACCACTGGTTATTTACATCAATGTACGCAATGACTGCACAGTAGACGCACAAAAAGACAATAAAATCGTTTCGTGATCTGTCGAGATCTGTCACATCAAAGCTGTATACCTATTTCAAGTGACTAACGTTTTCCTTATAAAATGCCGTTTACATAATAGGAATTAGAAAAAAGGAAATATGAATTACCAGAGGACAATATACAATAGATGTCAAAACGTACTCGTTTGTTCCTCTGTACATCAATCGACTTTATTAAACGTAAGAGCAGACGATATTAAGCTTGATGTAATTCATTTCCGTCCGATACGACTTGCGTAAACAGGAAATAAATATGTTTATCTGGTAGAGGATCGCTTGAATGGGTCCACAGGAAATTGTAAATGTTGACGAGTTTTCTAGAGAGTAAAGATCTGCAACCAAAAAATGACTTCGACGGACTTTATGTAAGAGAAAAGATGGAGTAAGTGACTCTGTAGCTTTGATAGTAATAAAAATAAGAGTTGCAAAGTATGTACATAAATAAATGTTGATCCAGGAAAGAACCTTGGAAATTTCATATTTTCTTCTTTTTTTAATCTAAATAAACAAAAGAAATGTCATTTTAATATTTAAAGGGAAAAGATGAATAATTTTATAACGGGAGTTTGAAAAGAAAGGGTTCTCCATCATTTATTTCGAAGAGAACTACAGTATATATATGTTGGATTATTTTTTATATAAGGTGTGCTACAATACACCACTTAAATTTATAGACTAAGCGCGATCACGCGTTTTAGACCTTAGCCAATCAACAGCCCGAATGTGTGGCTGGTTGACTACTTAAGCACTGATATTGAGAGACGTCCATTTGTAATCATTGACGAAGGACTTGTAATACTGAGGAGCACCAAGGAACAACCAAAGGATTCTTTACCAAGGACTTCCGCAGGACAAGCGCTCTTACTTGAAGCCTAAAGAATGGCCAATAAAATAGTAACAATATATAATGAGCACCATATATAATATATAGAGAGCAGCTACAAAACATATAACCAGAGATGATTGCAATCTGAATGCAGAAAAGAGAGGCTATAATCCTAGTTTTAGTAGACATACCGGTACTCTTCACGGAGTTCCGTCCGGCCTCCTGCCTCAAAAACCGGTAGCCATTGGCTGCTGAAAGAAAACCACCAGCTACGATAGAGGTCCGTAGCCGAAGCGGTGTCACTTGAAATAAAACAAAACAAAAAAAAACACCAACAAAAACAACCAACTTAGGGCATTTTCCCGAAAACCCAACCACAATCCCAACCCTAATCTCAACCCTAAACCCTAACCCTAAACCCCCCTAGTTAAAATTAACAATTTTATTACAAAATTTGTGAGTTCTGAAAAACAGAACCCAAATTATTTATTTTCCCATTAAACTAACCCTAAACCACGACCTCAACCCCAACCCCAACCCTAATCCCAAATCCTAAACCCTAGTTTTTTTTACACCGCGTCGGCTACGGAATTCAATCGTAGCTGGGTTTTTTTTTCAGCAGTCACCGGCTAGCAGTTTTGATGAATTAGAAGATGTATATGAGGATATGCCATATTGATTCAAACACATGGGAGATAGATGCAAAAAATAGAGCGGCCTGGCGCCTCAAAGTTAAGCAAGGCACGGAGAGGGGTGAGGCAGAGAGGAGAGTAGCATCGACAGAAAAGAGAGCCAGAAAGAGAGAGAAACGCCAGCAGAAAAAGCATCACACTTTGTATGCATTCAGTACACCTAAGACTGTAACTCAAGAATTGGCCTGCAGAGTCACTTGCGCAGATGCAGATAATTGTTTTTAATTTTTAAATGTTAATTTCTATCTATTTATTTATTTATTTTTGGACCCTACGCCATCGTCCTTAGTGGACGGAAAGGATCCAATAAATAAATAAAATAGAAGATGCATATGGTATTGATGGCGAAGTTACCGATGCGGCGAAGTTACCGATGAAAAAGAAATACTACACATCAAGACAGTTCCAAGAGAAAGAAGGCTACTTTCTTTTATTATTAACAGAAGAGATTTTTGAGAGTATTTAAAACTTTTTGAATACCAAACTTACGTAACTAATAACGAATATTCATACATCAAAAGACAAAGGGACAGAAGTTTTTTTTTATCATCAAATATAATGTACTAGGTATGACACTAAACTGCATTTGATTCTGAGTCTCCAGTTTCGAATACCTATTCATTGCAATTACACCCAGGTCCATGCTGGCCTAGTATGGTAATACCTCATAGAGTTCAATCTTTGGGTCAAATGGGTCTGTCTAAAAATTATTCGTATTCGATAGGATCATGGCATGCCCCCCCCCCCCCAAAAAAAAAATCTGAAGAAACAACTACACCGCAATGTAAATTTGAGCATACAGTGAGCACAATTCCTTAATCACGAGATATAAAATAACTCTAGATGGACTGACAAGCCATTAAAATCAACAAATCATAATTTTCCCCGTTAGCATGTTCGGTTGGAGGAGATCTTTCAGTTTATTGAATAGATTTACAGCGCGATCTCTCGTCTTGTACTTCATGGCCTTATGATAAAAATTGGTCCTTTCTCATTTTGTGTGAGAAATAGCGAATGTCTTAATGCACTTTCTGCCCAATAAGAAACTCAGACACTACCATATCCCTGACTAGGAACCTGATTGACTTGCTGAGACCGTTGTCAATCATAGTGTGGATCTCACCACTAAATTTGGGAGTTCTTTTCTTGTCAGAAAAATCAGAGTGAGACTTTTAAACTGCCATAGCTTTTTATTATGCCCCCGAAACCAATGCTTCATTTTATTATTTCCCGATGTTAGAAGCAGGTGTTGGTGGTATGGTAATAGGAGTTGAACTTTCCTGTTCATAACCTAAACATCGTTTTGTTATAAATAGTAGCTAATATGTTATCTGACAAAATAGATGTCTGGCATTAAAGCACGTGTCCCTGTATTCATCCATAGAGAAAAATGTGCACCAATTCTTTTTTCTTTTCAGTAGTGCATATGAATACAGTCAGGCGGAGGGAAATTCGTTTTAGCAGCGGTAACAAGCCATTGTCACCACAGTTATCAATCTACGAAACAAAGGGCCACGCGATCTGATCACCCAGGTGATTTGGGCCGGTTAAAGATGGACTATGTGAACATTTTTCTGACAACAACACATTCATTTCTACCACCAAAAGTGAGTGGCTTTCGCTGGTGCATACCTTTTTACAAGTGCTGTGATTTCCCCTCTGATTCTATTACTTTCTGATCCATTAGACGCCAGAGTGATAGTACCTATAAGGATTCCATCATTAGATATTGATGAGACCCTTACAGATATATATTTACTAACCACTACGGACGACTTGGATGTGGCACAATGTCAATTTCTTAAGCGGGTTAGAATTCAGAGTTTTCCTTCCCCTAGACTGGTTACCTAACCAATGTTAAAGTCCGGTGTGCTCTACTATTTACCTATACCTGGAGGGAGAATAGTTGGATTCATACCTTTCTCAATGGCATTAGCACTATGGGAAATAAAACAGCCCCGTTCAGGAATTGAATTCATCTTGCTGTGTTCATATCCTACGACGATTGTTGCATAGCGCCTTCTTCATTGGCACTAAATAATTATAATGTTATATATCTCTTTCTTTCTTCTATATCTGGTTGTATTTTCTTCTGGACGGCTTTGCTTCTGATCGTCTTTCATATATCTTCATCTTGACTTGGTCTGGAATCTTCTATGGTCTGGTCTTTCTTTTACTATGTTCTTGCTGGCTGGTCGTCATTTCTTAGTCTTGTTACCAAGACATTCATTAACCACAAGAGCATATTAATTATCCAAACTTTTATTTCCTTAACTATACATAATCCTCTAACTAAAATAGCGCGCGTGAGTTCCAATTTAGGCAGAGTATAAAATGGCTGACCGCTCTGCCTGACGTCTAACTGCAAACTGGGGACTCAAAAGGCCCCACGTGACTTCACATATTTGGCGGGCTTCTGTAATTTTCCATGGAAGGACCCGGCCATGATATGAAAAGGGTCATCCCCTCAGAATTACAGGGGATTAACAATAATCTTATGCAACCGCATAGATTATGTAACACGATAACCATTACACAAAGTGCCTCCTACCATGTATTAGCACTCTGGAATAAATCTGGAATAAATGGAAACGACTGAGGTAATGGCAACCCTTGTAAAAAATCTGTTTAAGATAAAGAAGTGTTTACCTGTTTTATAATAATGTGTGGATATATTTCTTTACGATATATAATATAAACTGACAGTTTATTTCGTTTATTAGTTGATTTTATAGTATTTCAACAATTTTTGAGGTACTTAACACAATAATCAATCTTTTTAAAGCAATTATATAGTTTCAAGAAACGAATGATTTCATTTGAAAACAATTATAGTTTTCGGGTAACTATTCTTAATACAAATAATTTATATACAATTATATGGTTTCAGACAAGGTTCGTCCCGTTGACATTTCCTTTAAAAATGACGGAAAAAGTGTTAACAAATTGTTTTATTATCAATAAATATCGTTATAATTAATGTTATTATAATTAATGTTATTACACGGTTTTTGCCTTGATATGACTATAAGTTTTATTCTGTTTATTTTTTCAAAGAATCAAAAAGTATTTTTTGTCTAAATATCAAAATATAACACATAGAGAAAATAAGAATCGAGCCATCAAAGTTTACAATCTATTCACCTCAGAACTCATTCTATTCTAATAAAGTTCTGTTATTATGTAATCTTTTTGCTTCTGCTCAATTATAATGAACTAACGATCTTTTTTTTTATTTTGATCGCATTGGTGGGAGAGCCGCTGTGAGCCATTTAAAGTAGGCAAAGACTTATAGACGTATCATTTTTTACATTGATAAGGAAATCTCACATTATTAAAACCCTAGATATGCAGCATAACTCAGCGGCAATTTTTTAAAAAGAGAAAGGAAGACCCCCCCCCCACAAAAAAAAAACCCCAAACAAACAAAAGCGGATTGTTCAAATTCTGCGTTAAACAACATGCGGCCTCCATAATTATTCACTAATATTGCACCATCTTGTCAGTGAATATCAGATTCAGGCGTAGGAAGATTTTATACATGACATGCGAGCGTGTATAATCGGAAACCATGGGTAGCAGCATGGTAGATGTAAAGCAAGGTGGATGAACCCAAAAGTATGTCAACGGCGTGCTTCACTAGATGCTGGGCAGAAGAACCTCATAGCTCAACGGCCAGGATCAAACAGTTCAGTCAGGAAACTAATGATACTCATCTCTAAGAGTGGTGTCTATTGGTGAATTATCAAAAAACATCTAACGAAAGATAAACATGACCATGATAAGGTTCCAAGTATTCTTTTTTGATATTAATAATCATTTGTTTGCACACAGTTATATGGCCGCCCTGTCGGCTGGGGCGTTAGAATGCACCGACAGCACCTCTGCAGGGGAAGACTCCCCCAATGGGGCCACCTGTTGGCCGTGAGTGGCGACCGTGATGCTTAAGGATAGAACCTAGGAGATGAGCAATTCATAAATTGCAATACTCCACTTTGGCCCTATCTTAGGCTAGACGGTGGTCACGTCAAGCCCTAGCACCAATATGATTTCCCAACCCTATTGCCCTTATGGCAAGCCCCACCCTTTTATCATATTGGTGCTAGAAGGCGGTGGCTGAGGGACTACATGTCCTGGGAATTACGTTAAACTCTATCTGATGGTGAGGTTCAGTTTTGGAAGTTTGGGGAATATGGAGCACCCCTTCATCACCATAGCCCCCTGGTCCACTCTGACCCGGAGTGGTAGTACCTGTTAGGGTCCCATCTATTAGTTGAATAGAAAAATGTATTTATAATAAAATTGTATTATCCATTAAGAATTGATTTCTTTCAAAACTTTGTCGGTATTAAATGACCCACTGAGGTTGATATGCCGTAAAACCATACCAAACCAAACAGTTATATGGTTTCTAGCATTCTAATCTAATTTCATGACATATCTAGTTAACCCTTAGTTTTGACTCTAAAAATTACCGCCACAAATTTGAGGCATTATCTTGTGTGACGCTCCACCAAGGGAATACCCGTGAAATCAAAATATAATACAGAATATGCATAGATTTCTTGAGTATATAGATATATATATATAAATAAAGATTCTGTATGTCTGTCTGTCTGTCTGAATGTTTGTTTGTACAATGACTGAGTGCATCTTCTTATATAAAAGAAAATTGGTGGAGATCAGCATGACCAAAGCTCAATAAAATCCACACGCAATTTTTGTCCGAGAAGAGTTAAATACTTTTTTTACAACTCATTTCTCATAAGAAAAGCTAGATAAAAGTATAATAAACGTATAAGTCAATGATATATTAAAGCATTAAATGAAAAAATGATTATACAATAAAACAAATTAATAAAAAGCAAAACGACAAATAAAAGAAAAATATCAAACAAGAATAGCAATAAAAATAAACCAATTTAAAATAAAAATATATAAAAGATAAATATATAAAATGTAATAAAAATATATAGAAAAATAGTTTTTATTTATCTATATAGATAAAGATAAATATAGATGAGATTTATTTTTAACTGTTTATATCCCGGGCAATGCCGGGTAGCTCTGCTAGTTAGCTATAATGTCTGATGATAATAATAAAATTGGCAAGGAAATAATAATAATAATAATAATAATAATAATAATAATAATAATAATAATAATGATGATGAATTCCAAAATTAAGATTGATGGATTTCAACAAGGGTTATTTTATGCATTGTAGTTAGAGAATCACTTCCATTGTAAGTCCATATTTTACAATTCTTTTTGCACACGGTCCTATTGAATACAAATAAGTATCAGACAGATCTATTTGAATATTACAGGTTGTACAAATCCGGGTAAGAGTGGACCTGGGAGTAATTACATTAAAGAGGTACTCCGCACTCCCTAGAGCACACGAACTCAATATCAGATGCAGTTCAGTTTCATACCTCCGTGCAGGGGATACAGTCCGCATATTCTAAGCCCCACTGTCAGTGTGGCCAATATAAAGAGAAACTAGTTTCTATACTTAATGGCATATCGAACTTCCTATGTCATTTAATGCCAAAGCCATCCTTGTAGAAGAACAGCAGCTGTACTTTTTAACCCGTAGATGAGGGGATGAAGAAATGTATATTTTTTCAAGCGTATTAGTCCGAAAGTTAACGTAATAGCGCGACTGGAGATCGAACTCTTTTTCTACGATTTCGCAGTCCAACTCGCTATCCTATACGCCACGGGGATTCTACTTATTAAATATAAGTCACCGCATATATAAACAGGGAAACAATATTAACAAAAGCAAGTAAGGATACAATAAAACGTACAATGGAAATATGATAATGACTCCGTATGCACAGATGACTCGTGAATTAAGAAGATTGTAACAGTACCTCCCCACAAAAAAGAGGTTGACAACCTGACTGACAATAGCGATAGCGGCGGGGAAGACGATGCCGGTTATAGTTCAACATGGAAATCCGATATTAGATTTACAGGTAAAAACTTGAGAAGCTGATCGATTACCTAATAAAGTGCGTTGAACTTTTCCATCAGTCATCGATGGGAGGAATTGATTAAGTTACAAACATTTCTTGAAAACGCGGCTTTGAGGCAGTTAACTGCCCTTGAAAATAAAAGAGAGAAAACCCTTTCACTGTGAAAATCTCTCTCTCTCTCTCTCTCTCTCTCTCTCTCTCTCTCTCTCTCTCTTTCATTCATTTTATGGAGATTAAGTGGTACCGTTTTTTTTAGAGATATTAAGGTGGATAGAGGGATTTTAATAAAATCTGTAATACCGTCGGCAGACGGAAAAGTTTGTGTTCGTGTGTAATTAAGAGAGTGAGAGACAGGCGGAGAGAGAGAGAGAGAGAGAGAGAGAGAGAGAGAGAGAGAGAGAGAGAGAGAGAGAGAGAGAGAGAGAGATAAAAACGCTAGGTAAAAAGGAAGGTATTTATATAGATAGATATAAACGGATTGAGATAACTAGCTGCACGGGTTGATAATTAGGTATCTACCCAACTCGTCTGCTACAGTTAGGATGTGACACAAGGTCGCAAATTTGGAGCATCCAGCGAGGACACAGGTAGACAGGTATGAACATAGATAGATTAAAAACTGGAACAGACACGCACGCACGTACGCACGCACGCACGCGTGTTTGGGTTTTGAAATGTAAACAGACGCCGAAATAAAACGCCTGTCTCTTCAACTTAGTTTAAAATATTAGGAGATGCCGTTTTTTTTCAATTAAATATGATATATATATATATATATATATATATATATATATATATTCTTTCATAAATTATAATTTAATATATACATACTCATGCTTACACACACACACACACACACACACACACATATATATTATATATATATATATATATATATATATATATTTGAAATAAAAAGCTGAGGGTAAGTGAACGGTCACTCTCAATAGAATTAAACATACATAACTGCCAATGAAATTCAGCTAGATAGATAGATAGATTGATTCATAGATATAAAAAATAAGTAAAGTCGTCGGAGTGGCTCTAAGTCGGTACCAACCAGACAGCGAGAGAGTCTATCCCCTTTTTACTAGCGCTAGACCAAGGAGATTGGTTTGGTGTCTGAGAGGGAGCGCCACAACTACCATTAGCTCTTCATCTTACCGCACAGATCCCTGTGCTACTAATTCGCTGGGTTGGCGCGGGCCAGTATTGAACCCGAAACCTTGTGGTTTCTAGTTCGACACTCTAACGACTGAGCTAAACCGGTCCTAGAAAATATCAAGCTAGATAGATTAGAGCAGATTGAAATAGATAGATAAGACGAGATTTAGATAGATATATAGATAAGAGACTGGGATAGGTAAACGGAGAGATAGATAAATAACAGACTGACATATGTTGATAGCGACGTCTTGTCAGATGAATGCCGATCCTTAGACAAGTCTGTCTGAAGGAGCATCTGCATATGGATAGATGATATATATATATATATACCAACTACTCCGCACGAGCAGGATGTGACACAAGGTCAATTTCTTAAACGGAGTTTAACAGGTTTGAATTCAGAGTTTTCCTTCTCTTAGACTGATTGCCTAACCAAGGTTAAAGAGCTCAATCTGCTCTACTATTTACCCATAGCTGGAGGGATAGTAGAATTCATACCTTTCCCCAGGGTATTAGCGCTAAGTGAAATGCAGTTACCACGTCCAGGATTTGAACTCGAGGTGACGAGTCTATTTCTTATTACTTTAACCATTACACCACGCGCTTCCTATTATGATATAGAGCTATAGCTTTGTACGGAAGCTAAGTCCCTGTCTAGTTTTAAAAAACATAGTTGTGATCCAACAACAAGAAGAAACAAGATATATACCGAGAAATAAATAAATAAATAAAGAAAGAAAGAAAGAGAAATAATATCAAACTACAGAGGATAAAATAAATAGAGGAATAAAGAAGGAAAAAAGAAAGAAAAACACTAGAAAGAAGAAAAGAAAGAAAGAAAGAAAGAAAGAAGAAGAAAGTATTAAGCCTAAGATAATATTCGTCTAAAGAAAGAAAGAAAGAAAGAAAGAAAGAGAAATAATATCAAATTAAAGAGGATAAAATAAATGGAGGAATAAAGAAGGAAAAAAGAAAGAAAAGCACTAGAAAGAAGAAAAGAAACAAAGAAGAAGAAAGTGTTAAGTCTAAGAAATAAATAAAGAAAGAAAGAAAGAAAGAAAGAAAGAGAAATAATATCAAACTAAAGAGAATAAAATAATAGAGGAATAAAGAAGGAAAAAAGAAAGAAAACACTAGAAAGAAGAAAAGAAAGAAAGAAAGAAGAAAGAAGAAGAAAGTATTAAGCCTAAGATAATATTCGTCTAAAAAGAAAGAAAGAAAGAAAGAAAAAGAAAGAGAAATAATATCAAACTAAAGAGAATAAAATAAATAGAGGAATAAGAAGGAAAAGAAAGAAAAACACTAGAAAGAAGAAAAGAAAGAAAGAAAGAAAGAAAGAAGAAGAAATTATTAAGCCTAAGATAATATTCGTCTAAAGAAAAAAATAAATAGAAAGAAAGAAAGAAAGAAAGAGAAATAATATCAAACTAAAGAGAATAAAAAATAGAGGAATAAAGAAGGAAAAAAGAAAGAAAAACACTAGAAAGAAGAAAAGAAAGAAAGAAAGAAAGAAGAAGAAAGTATTAAGCCTAAGATAATATTCGTCTAAAGAAAGAAATAAATAAAGAAAGAAAGAAAGAAAGAAAGAGAAATAATATCAAACTAAAGAGAATAAAATAAATAGAGGAATAAAGAAGGAAAAAAGAAAGAAAAACACTAGAAAGAAGAAAAGAAAGAAAGAAGAAGAAGAAAGTATCAAGTCTAAGAAAAAAAGTCTAAGAAAGAAAGAAAGATAGAAAGTAAGAAAGAAGGAAATATCTTTATCAACGTATTTCTACATTGAATTGTTTATTTCAAAATGTGTATCGTTGAGAGAATATTTTCTTTCTTAAGAGTCCCAAAAATCAACGTCTTTACACTTTGAATTATTTATTTCAAATTGTATTTCCGTTGAAAACACACACACACACACACACACACACACACACACACACATATATATATATATATATATATATATATATATATATATATATTAGGTTGTTACAAAAATAATGGCCGATTGAAGTGCTCGGTTTTGAAATGTCATCTTAACTTAGAATTTGTTGTTTATTTCAGGTGAATTTTTGCATATACAATAATTAATGTGTGCTCAAAAATAAACTTTAATTTATTTTCAGATAGAAAGTATTTTTGAAAAATCATATATATATATATATATATATATATATATATATCGATAGATAGATAAATAGATAGATAAAAGAGGTATGAAAACACACAATATTGTTAAGATGAATATAGTTTTATATAATTTTCATATCTAATATTGAACAATATTTCAATTTATAAAAAAATCTTCATCAGCGCATAATGATAATTAGGTCCGTTTTTAGATGTAAATGTACAAAGACGAAGCTATC
>CM042168.1:36486168-36508668 GCA_023376005.1 Doryteuthis pealeii | reverse complement strand
TATAGCTGTACGAAAAACTTGTTTATATATATATATATATATATATATAGCTGTGCGGTCCACAATACCTTCATTAGAGGATGAACCAGTGCTCACGTGTGGTTTTGGGGCCAATGCATCATTACCAATTATCTAAAGCGCAACAGAAGTATTTTACAATACCGCCAGACTTTTTGAGTTTTCTGTCACACCAGGGGAATGCCTGATGAAGATGTTACCCTCTTCGTATAATCATTTGTTGGGAACAGAAATTACCAGTTACAAAGGAATATTGTCTTATAAAATATAATCTATATATAAAGTTGTAGTTCTCGTTTGTTCGTTTGGAGATAGACCTTGATAACCATGTATATTCTGAAACTATATTACCTAAAGTACTTGGATACATATATTTCATTTTAATCTGAGAGGGTCCCTCACAGAAAATTCATTGCTCTTTGGTTTATATGAAATTTAAACCATAAGTAAATGACAATATATGCTGCCTATTCACAAAACTTCAGCAAATTCAAATAATATTAAGACACCCTAATTGGATCTTAAATACAAACTACAGTGAACATTTTGGAAGCCCATAATTTCATTATTGGAACCTCCATTATTCTATTACTTAAACGTAAATTAACGAAATGTATAGTTTGGCTAATTTAGACATTTTATATATGACAAAACATCACTAGAATTATGGCAACAAGAATTATTAGTTAACTAGATTAAAAACCGCCGAATCAGGTGGCAACTAAGCTAGTATAATATAATGTTTAACGGTCTGGATGATGATTATCTGTTTTAAGCCATGTTTGATTTGAAAATCGGAAATGTCTTATAATAGACTGTTCTGGGCAAGCTTGATGAATATACTATCAGGCTGAAACGAATGTAATGTCTGATTTAGCGTATATATTACAAATGAAAAGATCAGGCCATTAGAAATATTTAATCACTAACATAACCTCCTTTGTTTTCTAGGACCTAATTCCATCTGTCAACAAGAATATTAATGCCAAGCCTGTAAAATTCTTTTGGTTTTGATGTAAAATATTAGACTAATTCTTGTTTAACATCTTCTTTTGATCTTAACCTAAGACAATCCAGATGATTATATAATCGATTGTTGTGAATCATTCCTTACATTTTAACTTTATTATACATCTATTATAGCTACCCTCAATACAAAAAATCTATACAGAATTATATAGTTTCAAGTGACTATTCCTATTTAATAATAATCATTTATCAACACTCAATTATTTGGTTCCAAATATTCCTCTCTAGTACTAATAATTATATAGTTTCAAGTAACTGTTCCAATTCAATTACTATAATCCTTTGTCTTCACTCAATTATTTGGTCTCAAGTATTACTATCTAATAGTAATAATTATCAGGTTTCAAGTAATTATTCTTATTTGATAATAATAATAATCATTTGTCTGCACTTAATTATAAGGTTTCAAGTATTCTTATCTAATATTGACAATGAAACGGTTTCAAGTAATTATTCTTATTTAATAATAATGTACACACCAATATGGTTTCAAGAATTCCAATATAATAATAATAATAATAATTATATTTCTTCAAGTAATTATTCTGATTTAATAATAATATTCATTTGCTTGCAAAGAAAACCGAATGACTTCATCATGAAATAAAACTAACTAAATTAAATCAAACCCAATTTTTAAAACTTTTTTCTTTTGCAAACTCTCTACATTGATCCAGGGCGTCACATCATGGTATAGTGGTTAGTATCACAGATCTATTACTAAATTTCGATTTCGATCTTCGCCGGATGCCCCATACTTGCGATCTTGTGCGAAATCCTACCCGTGGTGAACGGGTTGGGTAAATACTAAACCGCTATATATTGCCCCATACACCACAAATCAAGCTGAAGAGCAAACATTTGAAAGCATGTTTCTCACGTGACACCTATAGGCAAAGTTACTGCTTGCTTTTTTTTCTTTTTTTTTTCTTTTTTGTTCTTAATGAGAGTTCATATGAAAACTGGCGTTAGTCGATCCATTTCAGATGTCGTGTTTGGATCTCAGAAGTGACGTGAGCAATAGAACTCGATCCTTTGGCCCATTAAGCGTCTTACGGCTCATTGATTACTTAACTAGTCGATAATGACATTAGGATCTTAATTAATACGAGGGAAACTGTAGATATGAAGCGAAATGCCATTGTTAGCCCTTTTATTTCATTTTGGCAGAGGGTGGGGAGTTGGATGAAGAAACTTTAGAAGGCAAAGTGATGAACGTGCTGAAGATGAAGAGGACGATGATAAGCGCCGGAGATTTAATTATGAAAGGGCAAGGCTTCTTCACTTCATTAGTAATGAAATCTAGTCTCTTCTCATCTATCTATCTGTCTGTCTGTTCATTATCTATATTTCTATCTATCTAGCTATCTTAATCATATCTATCTATCAATATATCTATTTATCTATCAGTAAAGAGTGCTTAATATCATTGATAGAGCATCTATATTAAGTTAGGGTAGCGAATACATGAAGTCAACGGCAATTGGTATCTGACTGTTTCTCGTCAGCGCGATTTTTTAACCAAGTATATATATATATATATATATATATATATATATATATATATATATGTATATATATATATGTGTGTGTGTGTGTGTGTGTGTGTGTGTTTGTGTGTGTGTGTGTGTGTTTTGTTTATAAATCACAGAAATTGTCTTATTTTAATTTAAAATAAATAATTTAAACTTTATAATAGCTAGCTAACACCGACTATTCATTTTCTTTTTTTTTTTCAATCTATCTATCTATCTATCTATCTATCTATCTATCTATCTATCAGTCTATCTATTTGTCTTTCTTTCTGTCTATTCCAGTCTCTTTGTATTTATCTCTTTTTCACACATTTTTCTCATTCATTGTCTCTATCTCTCGAGTTACCTAACTTGATATGTTCATTTTGTGCCGTTTCACTTTAACCCCCCTCTCTCTCTCATTTTCTTTGTATGTATGTGTGTGTGTATATGTGTGTGTGTGCTCGCGCGCCATTTTCCATAACCGCCATGCTCCGTTACTCTTTGAAGACGTTTTTAGATTTCCCCACTTCTTTTTTTCCCCTTTTCTAATTGTCATAAATATCATTTATGTTTTTTCTTCTGTCAATCTTCCTTATCATTGGCGTATTTACAAATCAATCGTCTCATAAGAAATAATTGATTTTTAGGGAAATAAAGAAAACGAAGCTTTAAATAAAGTTTACCAAGTAAATCGATGAGTGTTTTATAGCCACCTTTTTTCCATCTATAAACAGCACGGTTGAATTTTTATAATACATTAATAGAACGGGGAATTTGATAATATTTGATAAAGTGTCATCCATACGCTAGCAGAGGTCACCAAAAGGTTGGGGATTCCTGCCCTATCAGTTACATTCACAAATCCGTGCAGCAGAAAACAAGTTAAACCACCAAAGTGCCATAAGTTTTGTGCTATGACCCTTTTCTTTGAAGGAGCATCAGTTCTTTTCTTTTCTTTCTTTCTTTCTTTCTTTCTTTTCTTTCTTTCCTTTCTTTTATTTTTTCTTTTTCAGATTCTCAATTCTTTCACTTTCTTTCTTTCTTTTTTTCTTTCTTTTTTTCTTTCTTTTTTTTTCTCTTCTTGTTCTTTCTTCTTTCTTTCTTTCTTTCTTTCTTTCTTTTCCTCCTTTTTCCAGATTATCACATTGAATCTTCTTCTTTCTTTCCTCCCTTTTTCATTCACTTTTCTTTCTTTCTTTCTCTCTCTTTCTTTCTTTCTTTCTTTCTACGTCCTCCTTTTTCCTTATTCACTTTTTCTTCTTCTTTCTTCTTTCTTTTTCTTTCTTTCTTTCTTTCTTTCTTTCTTTCTTTTTTTCTTTTAAAGTCCTCTCTTTTCCCTCTATATTTCTCTTTTCGTTCCAGATTCTCTTTTTAAACTTTCTTCTTTCTTCTTCTTTCTTTCTTTCTTTTCTTTCTCAAGTTCTCTCTTTTCGATCTATATTTTCTCTTTTCGTTCCAGATTCTCTTTTTGAACGTCCTTTCTTTCTTTCTTTCTTTCCTTCTTTCTACATACTCCTCTTTCTATCTATATACAGACACACAATATATTTCCATCAACACCCCAAGCCAAAGTCAAAAGATTAAAAATAGTAAAGAAGCACCTACGTGATATAAATATACTATAGATATGGTGAGGGGGATAACGACATTGATACAAGCTTTAAGAGAGAAGAAATATCGACGCTCTTAGGACGAGAAATAAATCTTGGATAAATAGGGTCAGAGGTCAGTCCCTAAGCTTCAGAACATCACAGTTAATTGCTGTATTTCCTGCTCACTTTGAAGAACACGCATGATACGAGAGTATTTATTTTCACTTAATGTATATTTGCAATATCTAGGGATTCCGTACATCGTGTTTGTCTCCCCTTATTCTCTTCATCTTCGAAGGGTTATTACATAAGATCCAATTCCATGCCTTTCTGTGTGTCTTGACTATTTCAAGAGTCAAGTCACCAACTTATTTCACTTTTTTTTTTCAGATATTGTTTTATATTGTTCCTCACTCTGAATTTAGCAAGCAGCTTTAGTGGCATTGAAGTCCAGTTTAAAATAATCAAAATTTCCACGTCGATCCTTGTTACTTCACCCCGAGGTCAATTATTATATACCCCTTTACTTATCGGGTATATAAATAGCAAGATTCGGTGTCTGTATGTTTATAACCAAACCTACGTCTCTGCTTACGTCGCAATACCCACAATAATTGCGTACGTTTATCAATGAGTTTATAGTTCATAATCAAAGTCATTAATAAGGAGGATAAATCGTATTTATTAACGATGTCTCATTTAAAATCCTGCAATGTGTCTTATATATCACTAAGAAATAAAGATTTACATAGTATTTGGTGTGGTTAATTTGCATACTGGTTTAAACAAATACTCACTTGGTGTTATTTATGTCTAGTATTATTATGTTATTCTCCAACGCATTAAAATCAATACAATTAATGGTTCTATATGGAAACCAATTGAAATATAATTAAAATAAGTGTAAGCTTGTTATATACGTTCTTATTTGATTTCATTAGCCCTTCTAATTCAATATATTTGGAGAAGATGATGATATAAGATGGGTTCTTATTTTTCTGCTTCTTACTTGACCAGTCACGCTTTTACTTTCTCTTTCGGACTAATACCTTTGGGAAAGTTTTGAACACCTTTATCCCACCAGCTATGTATTAAATAATACCACTAATATTCTTCTACAAGGATCCTCTTGGCATTAAATAACCCACGAAGGTGTATATGTCATTAAACTAAGAAACCCAACCAAACCATGTTTGTAGGATCTTACTCCTCTACAAGGTAAAAAGTCAGCGTATTCTAAGCCCACCCCCTATCAGGAAGAAGAAGAAGAAGAAGAAGAAGAAGAAGAAGAAGAAGAAGAAGAAGAAGAAGCTCTTGACGTTTCTCTTTTTTTTTCAAAAACCTTGAGATATTTTTAGTTGGTGGCTGATTTTTTAAATACCTTTAGACAAATCCAATACATCGAAACCGAAGAGATGGATTTTCTAAACGTTGTAAATACACGGAAAAAAGAAAAGAAAAAAATAACACATTCACTATGTGCCATGATTCACGATTTGCACAAAAGCGACCTGCTGAGAGCTCGTGTACCAGCACAGATCGAAACAAAAAACCGTCAATAAAACTTTGAAGGGTCTTAGGACAGAATTAGGAAGAATATTTCTTCATTTATTTAATAGAAGAGTACCTGTCAAAATAACAGGATTATTTACGTACGCATGGGTTCTTCTGTTTCATTTCAGAATATTGCATTTGCATACGCTGCTTAGGATTAAAAAGACTGAATCCACGACATTCATGTTAGGATTAAAGTAAAGTGTCTGTAACTACCTTCCCTCACCTTTCTCTCTCTCTCTCTCTCTCTCTTCCGTGTTCTTACCTTCAAACAGAAGATGTCAAAATTCAAAGTGATCATGGTTTTCTGGCTAGGATAAAGTTGTCCGTCTGTCCCAGAGAATTGTATGCGTTTAATTCTCAAGAACAGATTCTGGTTTGTGCAATTTGTTTTGTAGTAACAATTTAGTTTCTTGTATAATTCCCAGTAGATCCCCTTTCCAACACAGTCATGCCTAGCCTTGTATTCTCGTTTTGCTAGTTTACTACATTCGTTTTTATACATAGTTGATCGTCTCATCTCTGTCTCCACACACCCTGCATTTGCTGTTCTATTATTATTATTATTATTATTATTATTATTATTATTATTATAGATGAAAGAAATGGATTGTCAGTAGGCCAAAATTAAGGTAAACATTACTGACAGAATAGGGTTAATATCTTTAATTTAAAATCACTTTAATGTTACACTAATAAAGACATTGGAGTGTTTATCTTAAATCGATCGTTAATAATATAATCATACTTATAATTGTGAATGGGAGTTCAGTTCTTACCGGGTGATTCTACACGTTAGAATAGTATGAACATGTAGGGTATTTATTCAAAAAGAAATTGAAGCCGTGTTTAGGAAGACACAAATGAGGAATTA
The DNA here is from genome assembly GCA_023376005.1 of Doryteuthis pealeii. Lineage (NCBI taxonomy): Eukaryota > Metazoa > Mollusca > Cephalopoda > Myopsida > Loliginidae > Doryteuthis > Doryteuthis pealeii. Next base: position 36,502,084 of record CM042168.1, on the reverse strand, counting down.
ATTAAATTATGATTTTCCTCACAATAGTTACTTTGGAATTCAACACACATATTCCAGTAAGTTTTCTATTGGTCGAGGCGCTTCTCCCAATTCTCTTTTGATATAGTGTGAGGATGCGCTGTTATATTTCTGTTAATGTCCACTCATGTCTTCAAATCTTACTGCGGAGATGAATTTTAATTTTTAGAAAAAAAAGTGGATCTAGGTCTGGTGAATATGGATGGTATCACATTTACAGAAACTTGTATTTCGACCAAAACACCCCATCAAAAAGTTTTCAAACTGCTAATTAATGACGTTCCGATAATTGGCACTGACTCATCTAGATTTCTTCAGTTTAACCTTAATTTAAAATTTAAATTCTAAAATCAAAAATAAATTAAATATTGATTCATTCGTTCATAAAGTACTAGGGGGTGTATTCGAAATAATTTTATTTTGATAACTTAATAGCTTTTAATTTCTTTTATTAATCTAATATTAACATTTCCGTGTTATGTTTCTGTGTCTTTTATAGATTCTATTTTCTTTACACTTGTGTAGAGATTGGCTAAATTCTTGCATTTTTACTTCTTCCAAACTGTAGCCGTATCAGTATGACTGCATCACTTGCACGGTTTGTCAATTTAATTCCAAATTTTTATTTTCAAACAACGATATAGTTTCAATATTAATCATTTTTAACGAATTATAACTTCAAGTAGCAAGCTATTCTTTGTACAAATAATTTTCATATTTATAGTTATATGGTTTCAAGTATTTTTATCTAATACAATGAATATTCAATAACTAAAGTGAATTTTGCCTAGGTTGTTGGCAATAGCAAGCACAGTTTACAGTTGCACGTTTTTCAAGCAAATCAATAGTGATGAGACCTTTCATGTCTCAAAACACTGTCAATATGAGCGGCTTTACTGACCACTGCACTCGGAACTATTTCTTTACTTTGATTCAGTGTTTCCACTCCATGTATTATATATTTGACTAAGGTTCGCCCTGGCAAACACATTTTTAGCTCAATCATTAACTTTTTTTCTAAAACATACTTATATGTACACATCACACATTTATCAATAAAATTAACATTAGTTCTCATCCACAGAATATTTAATGACAGACCTCTGTTCAAGCCGGATATGCAGATGTTTGATTTTCAGCTATTTTGAATAGCCCTAAAACAAATATTTTTGCGAGATTAAAAATATTTTTTCAATAAATCAATTTCCAACAATACAAAGTTTACATTTGTGGAAAAATATTATGAAAAAAACTATTTTGCTTTTTTCTCAAAAAATTATCTTATTCCTTGTAAAAGATTTAAATAAATATAAAGTCATAAAGAATTTGACGTAAATAATTAAGAGAATTTTGACGTCGGTGGTAACATAGTTTCGGCTCCAGAAAGACAAATACATAATCTTCATTATAATAAGATTTAAATTCCATAAAAATTAGCATTTCTATCTTTGAAATTGAACGATGGAATTGTTATACCATTGGCTAGTAGCACAAGGTTAAACCTAAAAGAAATAAGTGTCTATACACCTCCTCATGACCATCTCACTACTATTAGTTTCACAGATTAGACATGCTCTAACTTCGTTCTCTTGGAACTTTCAATTGATTAAGAAACAAATCTATTTTTGATACACACAAATATTTACTATATTTATCTTAGTTTTAGCACAAGGCCACAACCATGGATACACAGTGAGGATTAAACTCATTACTCAGAAAAAAGATGAAAGAAAATACTAGTCAAATTTAAATACTTGACAATGTTTTATCTAAAAATTAAAAATATCTATGTATAGTGGTACTGTAAGAAAGGTTCAAAGTTATATATACTTGAATACAAGACCCCGACGAAGGTTGACAGACAAAACATTTAATATGGTACAGCATATAGATATAACAAGATACATGATACATAGGTAAAACAAAGTTACATGTAGAAAGATAAATACACATTCATGAATGGTACAAGATATACAAAAAAGTACAGACATCAGACTAAGAATAGTCCATGCTGTATAATTCACTTACAGTAATGTAAGGGGGCGGCCCCAACGAGAAGGGGTAGACCAAAATCTACCCCATGTGTCTCGTGGTTACTGGAACAGGAAAAGAGACAGAAGGGTTTGAACCCGGCGCTTAAATACTATAGCCCCTAGCGGACACCAGCAAACTAAACGGGGCAGACAAATCTCCCAGGCAAATACGAAACTAACGCTACAGTACCTTTACTTACTAATGTCCCAACTGTTGTGTTATGAGCTAATATTTGAGATACCAGTAAGCTTCAAATACGCTTATATTAATAAAGTTCACTAAAACTGTTAAGTTTCCAAATTTATAATGCCAACGAAAAATATGATTCATAAAAAACATTAAAACATATTGTAGCACATAATTAATTACATTTTATTTTATTATGTTTTTAAATAAAATACAGTGCCATTTTCTCATTCAAAAACGTAACAAAAATTAGGCCATTTTTAGGGGGGGGGGGGCAGATTAATGGCATTTTAGTTTATTTCAATGGGTAAAATTGACTTGATATCGAGGAAATTGAATTACGAGATGACTCATAAGTAAAAGAACTCCGGTATCTAAGATTTTTTTAATTTATTCACATTTTACGAATTATGGGTACAACCCAATCCATTTCCTTTAAACCTAACCCTTTAAAAGGAAACAAAATTCAATATTTTTTTTTACTTAACAAGAAATAGTTAATTCACACAGGGATTTTTCATTATGAAGATATAAAAGATAAATAAATGAAAAAAAAAGCAAAACATTTAACCATTATCCAATCAAACAGGCAAACAGTAAAGCGATTATTATTTCTAACATAGGAGTAGTTATTAAAATCCAGACACTTTCGAGAATTTTCTGAATTCTCTCATACCTTTTTCAACTGACTAAAAAATTGTCAGATGCGAACATTCTGCAATTATCTTTTTTCATAACGGAATCAAACTTATTTCACATTTCAAAAACATAATTTGCATCATATAAAATGAAAAATTAAATACGAATAATATCTATTGAATTATTTACTAACACTATTTTGATATTATTATTTTCATTTTGAATTCCAAAGGTACAGCAATAGCGTTAGACTCTAACAATAGATTTCTCATACGAATTTGAATTAATAATAATAACACAAGTAAAAATAGACAAATAAATAAATAAAACTATAGTTATCGAAATTTATAATGCTAACAGTAATAAAAATAGTTATGCTTATGAATTAGATTTGAGTGATATTTTAGAATTAAAAACTACATCTAATTTTGTATTCTAAATATTGAAAATATGCATTTACATTATATTCTATGAATGTTAAAATAATGAATTTTCTACGGTAAAGCTTTTTTCCAATTTTTAAAAATGTTTTCAATGAATAATAAAATTACATTCCTTTTATTCTAAAGAGATTAATATTACGATTTAAGAAAACAGGAGAGCAGAAACAAATAATAATTCCACCCTGTCGGCTGGGGCTGTAGAATCCACCGACTGCACCTCAGTAGGGGAGTAAGACATCTTCACCAGTGAGTTCACATATTGGACGTGTGTGGCGGTCTTTAATGCCTGGGGAGAGGATTGTGGTGACTGAGTGGTCTGTGACCCGGATATCAAGTGTTTCCGTGACATGAAATACTCGACTTCTGTCCTTATTTGGGCTAGATGGACAGTCGGAGACGCCCGGCTTGTTCAATCAGCTGGTCCTGTCAAGCCCTAGCACCTATATGATTATTCTGACCATATTCTCAAATTTCTCTCATGGAAAACACCAACACTTTTTCTTATAAATGTGCTAGAAGGCGGTGGCTGAGGTTTAATCATCAGTATTTATTAATACACGTGAAGTTGATGAAAATTAATTCTTCCATTTTATAAACACACATGAGCCAAACAAAAATATTTATCAATATTTTAATACACATGCAGTTAATAAGTTAATGGAAGATAAAGCATAGAAATGATTTCTACCAATTTATTGATACACATGAATTTAAACAAATCATATATATATATATATATATATATATATATATATATATATATATATAGATGAATTTATTCTTGATGGTGAAGTCGATGATAAAATGTTTCGGTTTTTATTAAACCTTCATCGGACATTAGGATGGGAAAAAAATTGTCTGAATACTGATGGATGTTTCTTTTTAATAAAGGGAGATGAGAAAAGTGTATACATAGAAAGGCTCATAACCATTTTGTCAGCGTTCTCTTTTGAAAATTGTAACGTTATTGGTAAAAGTGAGGATGTTTAAGATATGTGACATATTTCTTAGAGATACAGTTGATTAAAAGGTGAGAAAAGTATTAAGTAACTGATTTTTTAGGAAAGGTAAAAGAGGAAAACAGAAGGAAAAAGAAAACAAATACATCGTACGTAATTAAGTTAGGTATAAATCTTATTAATATCGAATGTGTGTATAATATTACCATCTACGTATTTATATTATTAAGTAGTCCAATGTTCGTGTATTTAAACACAGTAACCATGGCGATATGTGAGAGAAAAAAAGATTGGAATAAATTTAAATCATAAAGATAAAAGATGAAACATCTCCACACTCGACGGTAAGCCTCTTAAGCCAGTAGAACTATTCAAATACCTAGGTAGTAATATCAATTCCACAGAAAGCGATGTTAATACACGAATAGGAAAGGCATGGTCGGCCACAAACAAATTATCAGTCATATGGAGGTCCGATCTCACTGACAAGTTAAGGCGACAATTCTTCCAGGCCGTGGTTATATCTGTACTGCTATATGGCTGCACCACTTGGACCCAACGAAGCGCCTTGAGAATAAGCTGGATGGGAGCTGCACAAGAATGCTGCGTGCAGTCTTGAACAAGTTGTGGAAACAGCACCCCACAAGGAAGATGCTGTATGGCCACCTGCCCACCATCTCACAAACCATCCGAGTGAGATGGACTAGACATGCAGGACACTGCTGGAGAAACAAAGATGAGCTCATAAGCGACGTTCTCCTGTGGAATCCAACACATGCACATGCTAGGGTGGGTCGCCCATCAAGGATCTACATTGACCAACTATGCGAGGATGCTGGTTGCTGCGCAGAAGACCTACCAGGGGCAATGGGTGATAGGGAAGGTTGGCGAGAGATTGTCATGCTGCTTGCGCGACATGATGATGATGATTAGGATGATGATGATGATGATAGTGTAGCTATTTATAATTAATTTCCCTAAGAAAAGGAATAGATTGAAAAACCCTGGTGGTGTCTTAATGGAGGGTAAATACGAAATTGCACCGGCCTAAAAGATTTGGTTATGGATAAGCATCATTAAAATTGAAGTTTTGATTAGTTTTGGATATATGTTGTAAAAGTCCATTATTTCAGTTACTTTCTAATATCACGTCAGTGCTCACTTAGACAATTTTTTAACGTTTCTGGAAGTCTCACCATTACATTTTTATCGCAGTCTTTGCATGGAAATATGTAAACGCCGGTGTCGGATTTCGTGTTAAGTAAGTTTTAAATCGTTTTAGAATATAAAGTGACCGTTTTAATACCAAGGTTATTTAAATTATTTTCTATGAAGTTAGTGGAAGAGTTATTAGATAAAATTATGAATATATGAGAAAGTTTTATTTTCTTGGAAGGTTTATTGTTGGAGGTTTGAAACTGTTTTCTTTTGTAAATTTTGAGGGTTTTGGATTTGGCAAATTGTATAAAGGTTTCAGGTAAAAGTTTTTTTTAGAAAGGAATGTTCTATGTGATTTAAGTCATCATCTAGGTAGTTAGGGGTGCACATATGGAGAGCCTTAAAGTAAAAACCAATAATAATACCCCATTTAGTGTTGGTGTTCATCATTATTCAGACAATACTTTTTACATCCGAATGTCCTGATGAAGGTTTAATAAAATCCGAATAACATCGACTTCACCATCAAGAATAAATACATAATTTTTTAGTACTTTTTTCCTATTTTCCACACACACACACACACACACACACACATATATATATATATATATATATATATATATATATATATATATATGTGTAACAAGATTTGGCATCAAATAAACCATAAAGGTTGATATGCCGTTAAACACTAACCAACCAACCAACCAAATGATAATTATTTGGAGCTTTTAATGATAAAATAGACCAATCGTTCTAAAAACATTTATTCGTGCTCCTTTCCTGTTACGTTGGAGTGATGCTTTTCCGCATAGAAAACCGATAGGTCTATGGCTTGACAATTCTATCTGGAACAGCATCATTTCGTGAGAAATATATCTAGATGTGCTCATAAGTACTTTGGTTAAAGTGTATACATTGGCATTCGTACTAAACTTAGTTTTGGCACTTTGTGAGGATGGAACTCACTACAATTGTCTCAATACTGCACCATGGGGCATGCATGTGTTTCATATCATTTAAATACCATATGTTTATTTTATAGATATGTTGCGTCTACAGCTGAGACAATTCACGGACAAGTCATCATGGCGATAGCCTCCTGGTCTCCTCCTTCATCTCCACTCTTCTTGTGGTGGCCAGAGTTATGACGTCAGGAAGTGTCCACCAATCAAAGGCAAGTGCACTGCCCAGAGCCTCGTGGTTATGAGCAAGTTAATGATCTCAGCCTAGGTCGTGCCTCTCTTCGGAATTGGATCGAAGACTGGGCGGAATGCCAGGAATCATGGGCTCCACTGATTCAGCAGTACACTGAGCCGCTGGCTAATCCAGAGACATCTGTTACGCAAGATGCGTATAACCACGTAATAACTGGGAGCAGCTTCCAATCGCCTCTACACGGACCAAAAGCGTCAGCGTTCGTTGATGACTTTTAAGAAAGCTAAATGGAATTAAATAATCTATGAAAGATGAGTCATTATATTCATTCTAGCAGTTGGCCTTGTCATATACTTATCGTCATACGCTTTTATCACTCAGTTTCGGTTGATGCATTCTACGACCTTCCTCATTGTAATGCACTGCAATACTAGAATAAACGTTCAGTAAGGCTCTAATAACGTGGCCAATGCCAAATCATAAAAGACCACTAAGCAACACATATATAGACAGATCAGAGTTCTAAGGGAGGTAAGAATGATAGGAGTTCCAAATCAAGTGAGGTATGGCATTTGACACTCATTATTAGAGATATGTCATTATCATCATTCCAGAAAATTTTCGGAAGAATATTCTAATCTTTAATCGTCACACACACACACACACACACACACACACACACACACATATACACACACACACACACCCACACACACACACACACACACACATATATATATATATATTGAAACAAATTTTGTTGAACACAACTGAATCCAAATCACTTCGAATTTTTTTTTTTTTACTTTTCAATTTTTCTTACGATTTTCGATGTCCAATTCACGAAAAGAATTTATGAAAAAAAATCTGATAGAATTGTTACAAGTATTTTCAGGTTCTACTTTCATTGTTTGAATCAGGTGTCGCTAAAATGGCGTTAAATGACGCTTACTTTTTTTGACCTTTTGATTACAGTTTTCAAACATATTTGATGTGACATAGATAAAATTGTGTCCAACGTGATGTAGAATAAAAATTATAGCTCAATCGGTAGAACGTCGGACTAGAAACCATAAGGTTCCGGGTTCGATAACGGCCCTTAGCAACTCAGCGAATGAGTAGCACAGGGATCAGTACGGTAAAGCGAGGAGCTGGCAGGTTTGGTGCTCCGTCTCAGAGGCCAAAAACAATCTCCTTTGTCTAGCGTTAGTGAAAAGGAGATAGAATCCCTCGCTGTCTAGCTGATACTATCTTTAGGCCATCCCGACAACTTACTATATATATATATATATATATATATATATATATATATATGGATAAATCTTATGGCAGAATTGGCTCGTTAACCTTAACTAGTCTAGAAGAAGGAAAAATGTTAATTCAAACCTGTTAAAATCCACTTGAAAATTATTTTCTTTCTTTTAAGGATTATAATTTGAACTATATATATATATATATTTCTGAGTTCGAACCCTACCCAAGGATAGTTGTGTCTAGCCACACTGAGGAGGCATGATATGCCGAAACACGTGTCTGTGGATGACTTATTAATTATTATTAATTATTAATATATATGCTCCCATAAATTTGGTAATGAGCTCTCTAATTGGTAATTTAAATTAACTCTCACTACTAAGCAAATAAGCAATGATCATTTCTCCGGAAATTTGATCTCTCAGTGACCGAATGATACATACACTTTCTATGTATTTAATAGTTTAAAAACACCAGTCCCGCATCAGCTGTCAGTGGGCGAGGGGATAAGATATCGGACTACCATACGGTCAGTCTGAGTTCGAACCCTACCCAAGGATAGTTGTGTCTAGCCACACTGAGGAGGCATGATATGCCGAAACACGTGTCTGTGGATGACTTATTAATTATTAATATATATATATATATATATATATATATATATATATTCAAATTTCAAATCTATTAGAAGTTATGTTTGTCGAGTAGGTTTTAAGTAAAGTTTATATCTTCAAGTTCAAAATTATCAACTTATTTACTTACTTATATAATGTTTAGCGTAACAGTTATCATCATAGGTTATAGAACTAGCGACCCGAGTGACAAGACTTTTTGCATTTCCCTCTGCAGTAATTCTTTTTGTTTCTTTAGCGTTAGTTTGGCAAGCAGGAATACACTGAATTCAATTTTACTTCGCTTAAAAATTGACTTTGTGTCACACCATGCATTGTATATTGCATCCTTATAAAATCTTTGATACCTTCCTAGAAAAAATAATGTCATTTTGAATACTTCTGAGATACTAGAATATATTTCATTGTTTTATCTGTGAGTATGTATTAACACAAACCGTACGTCACAGGTTGGATATAATACAAAGTCAGAAGTATGATCGAACTCACTATTCAAAAATAATGAATATGCGCAATAATCTTGCTAATGTTTAAATCCCGATGGGATGCCTTGTTATAAACGTAAGTGGCAATGGATAATTATTTAATAAATATGTTGATAAATTGATGATTTTAAACTTGAAGTGCTAATTACGCGATATTGAACACTTTATTTATCAATACAGCAAACTTAATCATATATATATATATATATATATATATATATATATATATATATATATATATATATATATATATATATATATATATATGTGTGTGTGTGTGTGTGTGTGTGTATAACACTGACTTATTCGGTTAACACTTGTATCAACCATCAATATTGCGATTAACTCAATTTTATATTTCCCGTTAATTTATCATATTATATATATATATATATATATATATATATATATATATATATATATATATATATATATATATATATATACATATATATATATAAGCAGCTTTTTGTTAAAGACCACGGAATATTTATTCTTTATAAGTGTAGACGTTCAAGTCTTCTTATTGTTTTGTGTATATCGGGATCCACATGTCAAAGTAATATTTTACCCAATCGCTTTCAACCATTTCACTGGTCGTCTTCACTAGGATTATTGGTTGTAGTGATTGTTTGATGGGAGTTTTCCCCGTTTGGAAGATTTTTATTTTTTATTTTTATTTTTTTAGTTTTTACAGTTAGGAGAGCCTATTGTAGGAGCGTTGCTAAAGTTAGTGCGTTAGTTATTAAAGATGTTTAGTATATTGTTACCAGTGTTAAATGCTATTTTATTTATGCTATTTTTTTTTTAATGCATATTACCTCGAGGATTTGTTGGCGTTTTTTATTGTTATTTTGAAAGAAGATATTAGCCTTGTCAGTGAGAATCTTCCTTATATCGGAGGATATGTGCTTGTCTGTGTTATTGTCATATTTTGTAATTAGATTTTTGTTTTATGGCACTAGTGTCTGAAAGATGCTAAGACGACGGAAGAGTGTTGTTGTAGTGTGGCCAATGTAAGTTGCTTTTCGGGAGACACTCTTGAAATGGGTGTATAAATATATAAACTACATCGGTTTGGTTATACATATATACACTCACACACACGTATATATATATATATATATATATATATATATATATATATATGTGTGTGTGTGTGCGTAGAGAGAGAGGGGGGAGAGAGAGGGGGCGAGGGAATTTCGAAATGAAGAAGACATTTTGCAACAAAGTAGTAAAAACATTACTTACCGTTGTCTTTCTTTTAAAATTCTCGTTTGCCCTGTTTTCAATATTAGGATAACTCACCTAGTCTGTTCTAATATTAACCCATGGCTCGTCAGATGGGAGAACTGATGGATTAATGCCTTTTCCAAGGGCATTATTGTCAAGTAGAAACGTAATCAGTCTCATCCTGTACTTGAAGACATGACACCGATACCGCTTGTTTGATTAATCGTTTTAATGGCATGTCAACCCATCCAGGGTTATTTTATGCCTAGAGCTTGCAGAAGCGCGTGCAATGTACATTCATATTTACAATTTTTGTGTAGGTGTATTTTAAGGTTTTCTTCGCCCACGCTTATGTGATGTACAAATAATTTGTACACAGTAGTACGTTTTCAATAATAATAATAATAATAATAATAATAATAATAATAATAATAACCCTTAGAAAACAATTAAAGCTTCAATTAATTATTCTTGATACAAATAACTTAAACCTATGTGGTATCAAGAATTCTATTTAATACTAATGATTTTCAAATAGTTCTATTTTAAATAGTTCAATTCTATCCATTGATAGAATTCTAATAGGTAATACCACTCCGGGTCAGTGTGGAAATAAAAGGGTACCCCAACTCCCTAAAGTTTACCCTCAGATGCCATTTAATGTCATATCCATTATACTGCCTTCTTTTTGGATGGATTGTTTAGATTCTTATCCCCCACGTATGGGATACAGCGTATTCTAAGCACCCCCCGCCCGATGGTGTTGCCAATTCTAGTGACTACGACGATAATTGCTACGCTAAGCGCGCCACCTTAAATGGGGATATGATAAAGTTAGTAACAATGTAAATAATAACGTGCTACTTTTCTGATTGGATGGCCTTGAGAACATATAGAAACAAGTAAATGTTATCAGAACACCCAAATATTTCTCCAATTGAAATTTATATTCCCAACCAAATTAACCTGTCCAAGTTATTCCTGTTGTCAATCATTTTAAAATGGAGGCCGATGAATTTCAGAAAGGAGCGAGAACGATTGGATGAAAATCGTGACGTGTAACTTAAACCGAGCGATACAATTACCATGTTTTTCCTTCTAAACTCAACGCACAACTTTCTTTACATGGCCTCTTTCTTCTTTCTCTTTTTAATTTCTTTCTTCCTCTTTTTTTCACATTCTTTCTTTATTTCATTTCAGTCCCTTTCTTTCTTTCTTTCTTTCGTTTTAGTCTCTGTTTCTTTCTTTTATGTTTGTTTGTTTGTTTCATTCTTTCTCATCAAGTCCAGGTTTTCTCTTTTTTTTCACCTACTTCCTTGCTTTACAGCTTTTTAGATTGTTTCTTTCTTTCTTTTCAAATCATTTTTTCTTTCTTTCTTTCTTTCTTTGCCTCTTTTTTTCTTTCTCTTTTTCCTTTCTTTTCAACATGATTCTCTCTTTCCTTTCACGATCATTTTCTTTCTTTCTTTCTTTCTTTCTTTCTTTCTTTCTTTCTAGTGTTTTACTCTCTTTCTTTTCAAATCTTTGTGTTCTTCATTTCTTTCTTTCTTTATTCAATATAAAAACAATCCGTAGCAAAAATGACTTTAAATGTCAAGCAAAGAAAAATGTACATTTTGTTTAAAAAAAAAAAAACCAATACGCCAACAGTGCCGACATTTTTCAGCTTGCGAACTACTTTAAAATTTCCAGGTCAAAATGATCTACCAGTATTAAAATGACATATATATTTGTTTACATATGTAATGAGTATATTTGATATATACAATATATGTTCGCGTACTTTGCATCACTACATTATGGCATATTATAATTGTACACATTTATGGTCAATATCTTATTCTGAAAACTTGTACCGAATAGACTCAGCCAGAGTTGCAAAGTCCGAACAATTTCTGCTGCTAGCCAGCTTGGTCGCTAAGTTCGTTTTACGACGTAGATATTAAAGTTTTAAATGACAGTAGACTGACCACCTCGCATATCAATCAATTGGCACCTGTCATAGGGAGGACAGACGATAGGCTCGTACAAAAAACATTTTTTTAATAGTGTGCGATCTACCCGCAGAACCTTTACGATCTACCGGTAGATCCTGATCGACGTATTTGGGAATCTACTCTAACCCTAACCCTAACTTACACAGTGGGTAAATTGGCCGTTTCTTGGATATTTGTATTGGATATTGCAAATTTGTCAAAAATATTAAATACAATGGACACATGTTTATGGGTCAGAATTTTACAAGGAACCTATTTATCATCTTTAAATATCCTTTTATGTAAAAGAATTGAATATTTTTTAGACTTGTGACATGCACGCAAAAAGCGCATACAAAAAGCACTGAATTTTTTTAGAATGAGCCATATGATTATGGGTAACAAAAAACATCCAAAACATGTCCAAATACAACTTAGCCCAGTCGGTAGAACATCAGCTTAGAAACCACTAGGTTCCGGGTTCGATATCGGCTCTCACCATCTAATCGCATGAGTAGCACAGCTTGCATTTGTGCTATAAAGTGGGGAGCTGGTCGTAGATGTGACGCTCCACCTCAGACGTACAAAAAAAATCTCCTTAATTTAACGCTAGTGAAAAGGAGATAGACTCCCTCACTATCCTGCTGATACCGATACTAGACCATTCGTCCAAATATATATACATATAGATGTGTGTGTATGCGTGTGCGTGCGTGCGTGCGTGTGTGTGTGTGTGTGTGTGTGTGTGTGTGACGCATATTTTGTTGAAATAACATCAGGATTTTAGCTTTTTATTAAACTTAACTTGTTGACGAACGTGTTATTGCATATGTGTCTGTAGGTAGCTTAAAAATGGACCAAAGTCTCTATTAATACAGTCCGTGTATGGTTACATTCAACCATATTGTTGAAATTAATAGAAAAATACTCAAACCATTTGCGGACCTTTTAATTATATATATATATATATATATATATATATATATATATATATATATGTGTGTGTGTGTGTGTGTGTGTGTGTGTGTGTGTGAAAAAGTGGAAGTGAATCCGACAGTATGTAATATTAAGAAAAATTGAAAAACACAAGTTCATAAACGAGTGATGTTTATTTCGCTTACGCTGTAGTGTTTCGATCTGTTTCAATACATCTTCATCAGGACTTCGTTAGTTTGAGGAAAAAATAAAAGTATCACAGAAAATCTACGAGACTCTTTTGTTTTGTCGGTCAGTCTATTTAAAATTGTTGAATTTTTAAAAATGTAAACAGACGCCTAAACAAAACGGCTGTCTCTTCAACTTAGTTTAAAATATTAGAGGATGCCGTTTTTTCAATTAAATATATTTTTTCAATTAAATATATTCTTTCATTAATTATAATTTAATATAATACATAATCATGCTTACACACACACACAACACTCTCTCTCTCTCTCTCTCTCTCTCTCTCTCTCTCTCACACACACACACACACACACACACACACACACACACACACCTCACCCAGCCCAAGTGAATCAGCCGTCTGTCCAGCGTCTGTTTCGTTTATTTTCGGCGTCTGTTGAATATCTCTATTGAAACAGACCGAAACACTGCAGCGTAGGCGAAATAAACATCATTCGTTTATAAATATATATATATATTCGCCGAGTTTGCTTTTCGTGATTATTTGATTAATATCATTAAAATTTATATATATATATATATATATATTTATATATATATATATATATATATATATATATATATATATCCCTGGCTGCCTATATCATAATCATCATGCCACGCAACTAGCACGAATGTCCATGAAAATCTCTCGCCAACATTCTCTATCATTCATTGCTCCAGAGAGGTCCTCTGTGCAGCATCCAGTATCCATGCAGAGTTGGTTAATGTAGGTCCTTGCTGGGCGGCCCACATTAGCAAGTTCATGTGCAATTATCTTACTCAAGGCGCCTTGTTAGGGTTCAAGTGGTGCAGCCATACAGCAGCACTGATACAACCACAGCTTGGAAGAATTGTCTTTTTAGCTTGTCAGTGAGATCGGATTTCCATATGACTGATAACGTTTATAGCCGACCATGCCTTTCCTATTCGTGTATTAACATCACTATCTGTGGAAGAGATATTACTACCTATGTATGTGAAGTGTTCTACTGGTTTTAGAGGCTTACCGTCGACTGTGGTTTTGTTTCCTTTCTTTTTGAAACACATGAACTCAGTTTTATCGGAGTTCACATAGAGGCCGATGTTATTTGCTGCCTTCTCCAGGCTAAGTAATAGTGACTCAGTCTATGCCGGTGTATCAGCAAGAAGCGCTAGGTCATCTGCGTAGTCTGCGTCTGTCATAGTCTGTGTGGGATACCGCCTGCTTCTTGCCTTTTTAGTGTGAAATCTTTTTTCTTTTATGATATCTAATGATGTTCAGAGTACATAGTTTAGGCATATTATAAATATATATGGTGCAAATGTATCTCCTTGTAGGACTCCAGCAGCTATGTCAAAGAAATCTGTGTCACCATCAGGTGAGCGTACCATTGCTTTAGTGTCTTTGTAGAGCATCATTATAGCGGTAACCGTTTCTTTCGGGAGACCGTATGCTAGTAGTATTTGTTCCATTTTCCCTGTGTATGGAATCAAATACCTTGGAGATAAATGGACGAAAGGCTGAATCCTCCCATTCCCCAAAAGGGAGAACTCGGTATCGCTAAGAACTACTGAGGCATAACTATTACTGTTACTGCTGCCAATATATATAACGCCCTTCTTAATCGCATCCGACGCGAAATAGAGAAAATCCTTTGGAAAAACCAAAACGGATTCCACAGAAATCGATCCACAACCTCTCAGATCCTGACTATTTGTCGGATCATAGAAGGGGTTCAGGCAAAGAATCTAGAGGTAATGCTGCAATTCGTAGATTTCTCCAAGGCATATATATATATATATATATATATATATATATATATATATATATATATATATATATTCGGTAGTGTAGACCTAAATTCTACGGAGCTTGGTAACAGTCAGTTTCTCGGCTATGCAATTTTAAGACCAAGGAATTGGTTTTAAAATTGTATAGGTAAGAAACTAACAGTTACCAATTACTTTATGCCTACTCTATCCTAAATTTTATCCCAACAAATATATATATATATATATATATATATATATATATATATATATATATATAGTTTCAATGTAAGAATTGATAGGTTGTTGGCGGTCAGGAATTGATTTGAAAGCATAATTAATGGTTTACATTTTCTATACACATAATGTAAATAAATATATTATTCCCCCCCCCCCGCACGAGCAGTATGGTCAATTTTTAAGCGGGGTTAAACATTTACGATCAGGTATAATGTAAATGTACTGATAACAATTTTAGTATAAAATGCATTAGAAATTCAGAATAAACATGCAGTGATTTTGTTAGGAATGAATGCAAGCGTTAATAATTGAATAATATAATAATGTGTCCAGTATAGGTGCATTGCTAATGATTTTCATATAGAAATGCATCGATATTTTCAGGAAGAAAAGAATTGTCAGTGGCTAAGGAATTAATGCTACCGTTTATAATGGGGAATCTTATTATTCGTAGAATGCGGTTGCATTTTTAATGATATAAGTAAAGAGGCCCTTGGAAAATCAAAGCTATTATATATATAATTTCCTTTAATCTTTAAATGAACCTATTGTTCTCTTTCCATCTGATTCGAAGATTTTTTT
>CM042168.1:36478668-36481168 GCA_023376005.1 Doryteuthis pealeii | reverse complement strand
GTATTTATTTACATTTTTCTCTAATCAATATATATATATATATATATATATATATATATATATATATATATAGTATTGGAGAATTGAAAATACAGTGCTTGATTACGGGTGTAAGAGCTGTAATTATTTGTTATAGCATACAATACATTAAAGGTGCAATTGTTACCATTGGTTTCAAAGCAGCGTGTTAGCTGCTAATCGTCACTAACATGCATCGAATTTCAGCAATATTCACTGCATATACTTTCACTCGTGCATTGTCTTAAAGATAAGTAGCTAACATGCTGCTTTGAAACGATTGGTAACAATTGCACCATAACTATATATATATATATATATATATATATATATATATATATATATATATAATAATAAACAACACTAATCCTATCAACATTTTTGTAGATCTGAAAACTGATAAAATGCATGGCCTAAAGAGGGTAAAAAAAAAAATAAATTATACATTCCCTTCTTTTTACATTGGTTTCATATCTAATGCTGAGAGCATGGATCTCCGTGACTTTTCCACGCCACGCCCTATCATCTATCACTCCGGGAAGGTTATATACACGGCATCCATTATCCGTGTAGAGCTGGTCGAGGTAGGTTTTTTGCTGGACGACCCAAAATGGTGTGTCCATTTGTAGGTTCCAATTGGAAGACGTCATTTATGGCTCGTCCTTGCTTCTCCAGTAGTGACTAGCATGATTGTTCGTCTTACCCGGATAGTTTTGGGGACAACGGGCAAGTGGCTATATATATATATATATATATATATATATATATATATATATATATATGTGTGTGTGTGTGTGTGTGCGTGTGTGTGTGTTTTGGAAACAAATGACCCTGACAATATTTAGGGAAGTAATAAATAAAAACGAAACATAAGAGAAATGATGATGATTTATTTTTCAAATATCAATAAATCTTCCTCTCGCCTCTTATTTTCACTTTTATTTATTACTTTTCCACACACAAACACACACACACATACATACACACACACACACACATACACACACACACACATATATATATATATATATATATATATATATATAGCGAGAGAGAGAGAGAGAGAGAGATAGACAGACAGACAGACAGACAGAGAGAAGATTGTCTTCAAGAGAAATTCTATCTCAATATTGATTTAACAAGTCAAGTGGGTAGCAAGTGCAAAAATTATTCTAGTACCGCCGGCATCCCTATCTTTTCAGTGTGTCTTCATTGTCGACCACAAAGACAAACTCACACCCTTTCAGGAATTAGGGGCAGGTAAACTGGTTCTGAGACTGCACTAGTTTATTTTAAACATTTGTTTTGAGTCAGCGTATGTGCTATTGTCGTGAGTTTAATTCTCACCGAGTGTCGTGAGTCTTAAGTAACTGTATTGTATTGTTCATACTTGTGTTGGATTCCCACCCTAACCTTCTCAATATACTGTTGTACTTGACTTACAAGTTTAATTCATTTAGCTCGTAACTCAAGTTACTCGGATATCAAATCAATGTTTCCCATTGAAATATACTGAAATGCGACTAATCCGTTCCAGATCCCCTCAAAAAGTATCTAATTCTTTTTGTTATGTTTAAAAAAAGAAAGAAAAATAGCACTGTATTATATAAAAGCTTAATAAAATATAATGTAATGAAATTTGTGCTGTGAACTTGGCGGAGTGGCCTATAGTCCGTATCAGTCAGACAGCGAGGGAGTCTATCCCCTTTTCACGAGCGCTTGATCAAGGAAGCAATGGTTTGTATCTTAGGTGTAGCGCCACACAGAGCCAAGCAGTGCTACTCATGTGGTGAGTTGGCGAGGGCAGGTATTGAACCTGGAACCTTGTGGCTCTTTAGGCCGATACCGAGCTATGTTTTGACGTTTATTCTTTTATAAATAACATATTCTTTCGTGTAATAAATTTGGTAACTTGAATGTTTTTAATGAACATATCAATATAAACATACATGAGACTCACTCGTAGTTCAAATTTTAGCTCTCAATACAAAGCAAAATAATCGACCGATTGACAGCTCGTAACTTGAGAAATTCATAAGTTGAGGCACTTGTAAGTCAAGATACCACAGTTCTTGTTGGATGTTTTTCGCCTGAATTGTAAGCCAACAGAAAGTTATTCTCGTCAATTCCCGAAGACATTGCTAATTTAGTATCTATACGTACGTATCGCTATAAAAATATCAAATTCTCAATCGAAGCTGAACAATCAAATTTCAAAGGGATTGATTATTTATAGGAACCTGAGTGGGCAAAAATATTTCCTGACCTTATTCACCTTTCGGAAGAGGAAAAGATCTTATTTTGAGAAATGGATGCTTCGTTCGCCTGATCAATCCTTCTAAAAAAAACACCTTTTGGATTAATGTGGTTTATTTCGTACTGTAAAATGAAACGATTGCATGATGCTTATTGATGCTTATTGATTCCGTGTGTATGAATTATATAAATCTCTTGAAGGATATCTATCTTCTTATAGAAATCT
>CM042168.1:36378668-36471168 GCA_023376005.1 Doryteuthis pealeii | reverse complement strand
ATCTCGTCCTCTCGTCTTTGTGTTATATACTGAGGTCTTCACCGTACCAAATCGATATAATGTTGTATAGACTTTCTTACTTCTTTACTTTTAGTCGTCTTTTCTTCTGGCCGACTTTGGTTCTTCTATCTTCTATCTTGGTCTGGTCTGGCATCTGGTGTTGACTTCTTCTAAGATCTGGTCTTCTATGGGGACTTCGGGTCTGGTTTCTGTTTGGGATTTCTCGTTATCAGAAGTCCTGTGTCATTGTTAGTTTTTAGGTAATAAACACAAGACTTCGATTTACATTGATGTTACTTTATTTGTAAATCCCCAAACCAGACATCTGCGCAGATGACAGGATGCGCATAGAAATGCGACTTACACCTTTGAGCTCCTACCTGCTAACTGACTGAGTTACTTCTATCCTTAAACCGGAACAGGGTCTTCTATGCCTTCCGGTTCTCACGATTTATCCCCGGAAGGCAAGGCGAGAGTTTGGTCAAGCGCTGTCACTCACTCTCAAGGCTATCAGCTGCACTAATCGCCATTATGATTTCTACACTATTGCCATAAATATTAGGTGACTAATAGTTATGTAACATTTGTCTCCGACAATGCAATACAATATTTCAAAATAAAAAGTTAATTTTCTTCTAATCCAAATACCAAATATTATCATTTCTTGTGAATATTACCAAGCAAATTAAAACAAACATCAAGACCTAAACTCGAACTTACTTTTATTTTCACCGCCAAATGAAGGAAATGATTCCTGAAATATAGTGGAACATTTTTCTTTCTCGAAGTTCATTCCAAATGGACTTTAATTGTTATTACATTAATATTTTCATTATTTATCTTTAGTTATATACATTAATTAAATATATAAGCCATGTTTAACTCAGTCGGTATAGCGTCCGACTAAGAAACACTAGGTTCCGGGTTCGATATCGGCCCTCGCCAACTCAGCGTATGAGTAGCACAGGGATCTGTGCGGTAAAGTGAGGAGTTGGTGGTATATGTGGCGCTCCGACTCAGAAGCCAAAAACAATCTCCTTGGTCTAGCGCTAGTGTAAAGGGGATAAACTCCCTCGCTGTCTGGCTGATACCAAGTTTAGGCCACTCCGACAATTCCCTTTTTTTAATGTATATGTATGTATGTATATATGATTAAATTAAAGTGGACTATGTATTGAAATAATTAAATAAGTCAGAAAGCGTTGAAACCGTTGGAAATTTCTTCAACCATCTGCTTACTGTACTGCAATCAATCAATCAATCAATCATATATATATATATATATATATATATCATCCCCACCAGGTCGTGCTGATAGCAAGGATTCATATCTCTCTCTCTCTCTCTCTCTCTCTCTTCTCTCTCTCTCTCTCTCTCTCTCTCTCTCTTCTCTTTCTTTCTTTCTTGCCTCGTATCGCACCCGGAAAATCCTCCCCACACCATCCAGTATCCGCACAGAGTTGACCAACATAAGTTTTTACTGGTGTGTCCATGTGCTGGTTTACACAGAAAAACATCATTTATGAGTTCGTCTTGGCTCCTCCAACAGTGTTCAATATGTCTTGTTCGCATTGGATGGTTTGTGTGATGCAAAATAAGGGTCCGTATAGCTGCTTTTATTGGGGTGCTTCTTCCAGGATTTTTTCAAGACGACACGCGACATCCTTGTGTATTTCCCATCTAGCTTTTTCTCTCAGTGTTTTGTTAAGGTACAGGGGAGCAGCCATAAAATATTACCGGTGCGGCTAAAGAAGAATTCTCGCTTTAGACTGAAAATGAAAGTATTGCAAAATTGACGATATGACTAAAGCTCAGATATTTTTATTGAGAAATGTTGAGACAGTCGTCATTTGATGTCGATTCGTCAAAAATCGACGCATGTACGAACGCACGGAAAGTAACAGCCGAGAAGGCATCGATCAACCTCTTGCCAGGATTTTTTCCTCGATCTGACTTCCCTGGGTTCAGCATCAAGATTCTCTTCATTTTCCCGAATAGAAATCATTTTATAATACCGCGGTTCCACAGGCTGAATTTTGTAAAGCAATAAAATAAAAACAAATCATTTACAATATATCGAACCGATCGTTATTTCGAAAAAAATATCTAGAGTAAATGTTAAATAAATTTGGAAAGGGGTATTAAAAATGTACAATTTCAATAAGCATTTAACTCGAGAAAATTGAGAAGACAATTTAAGTTGAAATGATTATTTCATTGAATAATATATTCCAACAGAAAAACGTGAAAATGACATGTAAGTTTTTTCAAAAAGTACAATATTTTTTCTCTGGAAAGGAAAATTGTTATAGGTGATACACCCTATTGACCAATGGAATACGCCGACGGCTACTATAAATAAACAGGGATAATTGTGGCTTAGGAGCAAGCCAATGCGAGTGCCAATAACTCTGTTCGTTGGACGTAATTTCCACATCTCTCTATTGTATTGTCTACTTTCTGTTATTACATTTTTCTACTTTTCGTTACCCGTTGTTTTTGTTCTTATTTGACCCCTTAAAACCTCACAACAAAAATCTTAGTGATCAATCTTTTTACAATAGACGACTTCGTTTATTAAAGCGTACACAAGGAACAACAAAATGAATAAACATTAAACTTCAGCTAAATTCTCTTTTCATTCCACGGAGAGAAATCATAAAATTCCAATTTCTTCTATAAAATAACGTCCGCTTCAAGAAATATTACACTCTCTGGATTCTTCGATCCAGAAGTCTCAAAATTGTCTCTTTCTTTTCCAAAATATTTCTTCGTTATCTTCTTCATTAAGACAATTGTTTGAGGTATATGTTATTTGTGAGCGATACTGTATTAACCGCCCCGTTCCTGTTCAAACGATTTTTACTATTCGAAGGTTGTTTTTTTTATAGTTAAGTCGATAACCAAACTTGATACTCTCTTGGCTGTATTGTCAAATCCTTTTCGTTATATAATGAATCGATTTCATGTCATGAAGGATCAAATTATTTCTATTTTTATTTTTATTTATACTAAAGAACTGTGCCAGTTTGAATGGAACTGAAATTTAAATTCTATTTGCGATGTATCTACATAATTAACCCTTCTGAACCATATACAGTCCGACTGGATTATGCCCAGACTCAACAGTAGAGGTATGAATATATATAAACGTGTCGCGTCAGTTTTGGTACGTACGTGTGGATTTATAACGCAGAAAAGAGATGTCCTTGAGCATTAAAATTGCACATACACTTTAATATATTTATAACAAGAAAAAGTGAAAAACATTTTTTCGA
The DNA here is from genome assembly GCA_023376005.1 of Doryteuthis pealeii. Classification (NCBI taxonomy): domain Eukaryota; kingdom Metazoa; phylum Mollusca; class Cephalopoda; order Myopsida; family Loliginidae; genus Doryteuthis; species Doryteuthis pealeii. The sequence goes on along the minus strand of CM042168.1, from coordinate 36,467,890 downwards.
TTTTTACAGATTAAATGATACAATTCAATATTCCTTCGGTAATTTCGTTTTTATGGAAGAGATGAAATTTGCCTTTACTTATCCCTTGGTGATCGTTGAGATGAAATTAATTTCTTCACAGAGGTTCGACCTCCTGGTGCAACAGAAATAGAGAGAGAGAGAGAGAGAGAGAGAGAGAGAGAGAGAGAGGTGAGGGGGAGATTTGAAGTGCACACAAGGAAAGAGGTATCATCTGCGTCTCCTAACGATTACCATGAGAGTGGGTAAGCACTATAGAACAGACATCATTTACAGCAAGGTGGAGAGTCAGATATAATGGATGCAAGAGAGATCTAATTAAAAAAGCGATCCGAAGCAAATGTCTTGGTATTGTTTAAAATCTCAATAATCAGAATCTAAACAAATCTTAAACCTCTAGTTGAAATCGGCCCAACATGCAGCACCTAACTTCGACCCTTGCTTGGACTATAAGAGTGGTCAGAGAGGCCCGACGAGATCAATTGCTGATCATATCAAGCCCTAGCACCTATATGATTGTCCCGACACTATTATTCAAATTCCTCTGATGACAAACACTCAAACCTGTTTATCATATAGGTGGTAGAAGGCGGTGGTTGTGAGTCAAATACCGGTATTTATCAATACACAGGAAGTTAATGAAAATCATTTCTATCAACACACACACACACACACACACACACACACACACACACACACATATATATATATATATATATATATATATATATGCACACACATATATATATATTATACACAGAGACATAGAGACAGAGACAGAGACAGAGAAAGTAGATTAAACACTAAATAACCCACAAGGGTTGATATGCCATTAAACCAAACAAACAACCAAACAAAGATGGCAAAACCATGGCTGTACTCTCGGTGAATCATAAAATGATTGATTGATTAACTGATTGATTGTAAAGGCATCTCAAATTGTCAAGGATTATTTTAAACGTAGAGGCTTTAAACAATTCAATTTGATCCCTAGACGGAATCCCAAAAAGTACTAACATTCTGAGTCAGAGTGGAATTGAACAATTAAATCATACTCCACACTCTCCAGAGCTACAGAAGGGGAGCCTCACTAGCAAGACGAAAGAAAATAAAAGGTAATTTACGATGCTTAGTTTAGTTCAAGGACAGGATCATGAGGTCCCCAGTGAGAATCAAACTCATTAACAATTGCCTGTTCGTTTGGCCTGCAAAATATGCTACACCAGGGCTCAATATGAAGGTTTAGTTAGCTGGATGGATTTTACAGCATGTCAACCCCTGTCGGGTTATTTTGTGCTGAAGATGATTGTTCAACTCATTCTTGTTGGGTATTCAAAATTTTAGAAAAACTAATTTTTGTAAACGCATTTTTCAACTCATTTGTAAAAAAAACCAACTATTTAACCCATAGATGAGCCCTAAAAGGCACAACCACTCCGGGTCAGAGTGGACCTCGTAGTAGTGGTGAGGAAGGGGTACTCCATACTTATCAGAACTTCAGAACTGGAACCTCATCACTAGATGCACTTTAACGTCATACCCAGGACATTATTCATACCTGATATGACCGTTTGTAAATAAATAAATAAATAAATAACAACATAAAACCTCATAAGAAACAATTACACAAATATATGTAAATATTAATTTTTTTTTTTTTGGATGGTTTGGTTTGTTTTGTTTTACGGCATATCAACCTCAGTGGGCCATTTAATGCCGATAAAGTTTTAAAATAAATCAATTCTTAATGGATAATACAATTTTTTTATAAATACATTTTTCTATTTAACCCATAGATGAGACCCTAACAGGTACTACCACTCCGGGTCAGAGTGGACCAGGGAGCAATGGTGATCAAGGGGTGCTCCACATTCCCCAAACCTCTAGAACTGGAACCTCACCATCAGATAGAGTTTAACGTCATTCCCAGGACATGTAGACCCGCAGCCACCGCCTTCTAGCACCCATATGATAAAAAGGGGTTGGGGCTTGCAATAAGGGCAATAGGGTTGGGAAAATCATATAGGTGCTAGGGCTTGAGGTGACCAGCCGATTGATCGGAGAGGGCCTCTCCGACCGCCCGTCTAGCCCAAGATAGGGCCAAAGTGGAGTATTGCATGTCATGAACTGCTCATCAACCTGGGCTCTATCCTTAAGCATCACTGGTCGCCACCCACGGCCAACAGGTGGCCCCATTGGGAGAGTTTACCCCTCTGCAGATGTGCAGTCGGTGCATTCTAACGCCCCAGCCGACAGGGCGGACATATTAATGTACAATAAAGGCAATTCTCAAACTTCTAATCATAAGATAACCCTAGATGTGTTGTCATGCCGTTGTGAATCAATGAATGGATTAATTAATAAAAATAGAAAAATAACGATGAAAGATGGTGAACGTTACCGGAAGTGTATTTACTTTATCTTCTTCTGGCATGCGCATTGATGTGCAAGATATATCCGGTTTACTTCCAGTGTCCGGAATAAGCAGAGTTCCATCTAAATTAGTCATAAGAAGTCGCTCTGAAACTGTACGGACTGGAGAACTCTTCCTGGATGGGCAACGGACATATTTATATTTGGTAAAGAATACCACTCCATCTTTCTTTTTGCACAATAAAGACATGTTTCTGAATAGGTCTGAAGATTTTTATCCATTCTGAAAAAAAGTTTAAGAAAACATAGACATTAATTCTTATATATCTAATTTTTCTCTTTCTCTTTCTCTCTATATATCTCTCTCTCTCTCTTTCTCTCTCCCCCCCCTCTCTCTCTCTCTGTCTGTCTGTCTGTCTCTTCTGTCTCTCTCTCTCTCTAAATATATATATATATATATATATATATATATATAGAGAGAGAGAGAGAGATATGGAGAAATGTAGACAATCACAGAATGATTATTACTGGTCGTAATGTCGACGTTCGAACGTTTCGGTTTATATAGAAACCTTCTTCAAGACATTATGAAACAAGTAAATGAAAAAAGATTTTTGTTGTTAAAAAGTTGATGGGTGTTTTTGAATTAGTTGAGTTTGAAAATATTTCTATATAAACCGAAACGTCGACATTACGATCAATAATAAATTTCTATCCAGTGTAACATCCCGTGTTTGTCTACATTTCTCCACATACTGTCGGACTGATTTCCTCATTTTACTTGCATATATATATATATATATATATAGGAGTCGCGTCTATTTTAGTATGAACGTGTCGACTTATAACAGAAAAGAGATGTCATTGAGCATTAAAATCGCACATACACTTGAATATGTTTATAATAGACAGAAGTACAAAAACTAGTTCTTGAATTTTACTGATTAAATGATTAAGTTTAATAATTAAAAAATCAATTGATTTGTGGAACTGTTCCCAGTTCTTCATAAGTAAGTTAAAAAGAATTAAACTATTCATAGAATAAACGAATAATTTTCACTTATGATTAATACGCAAAATTTTCCACCAACAAATAAGGGGAAATGTTTAATTCCTAGCTTCTTTTTATAGTTACATTTTTGGGGGTAAAGTAGAAAATAAATTAAACAAATAATTTTTTATCAAAAAGCAAATAATTCAACAAGCAATCGAGAACTCAGTGTACATTTGTCATATGTACAAAAAATTTTTAGTTGTTTCAAAACACTCACGAGTTTAGGGTTCCATTTTCTACCATAATATTTTAAACCAAAAATTTGTCTAAGCAATGAAAAGTCGACAATTCCTAAAATAAACGAATATTCCACCTTTCTCTCTTACTACCATGTGTTCCTAAAAATCTTTAATCCATTCATGTACTAGTTACTTTGCTAGTATATATATATATATATATATATATATTATATATATATATATATAGCGTCCGGCAGAAAAGAGGGGTGCCCTGTGTATCACACTAAACTGCATCTGACGGTCAGGCTCCTGCTCTGTCATAACTCCAGGTCCACTATGGCTAGGAGGGTTTTTCCCATTTATGAGAAAAATGATTCGTATTAGATAGGAATACTTGATACCATGTAAGTGCAAATTATTTGTATTAAGAATAGTTATTTGAATGTTAATAATTATTTACTAACATTAGTTACTTGAAACCATATAAGTGTTTGCAAACAAATGATTATTAAATTGAAATAGTTACTTGAAACCATATAATTGTGTATAAATTATAGTATTAGATAGGGATACTTGAAAACATAATTTCTTAATGTCTTAAGTAATCTAACAAGAATAGAAATGCCGTAAAATCAACCACCATTCCATACTTCCAAACCATGTGGGACATTTTCATATTCCTCTGTGCAAACAAATGCTTATTGTTAGATAGAAATAATTACTTGAAACTATATAGTTGTGTGTGAATTATTTGAATTAGCTAGGAATACTTGAAACCACACTACTGTTTGCAAATAATTTGTATTAGATAGGAATGTTTAGATATGGCACATCGGACTCAGGTTACTTACGGTACCTGCTGTTGGTTAAGTATTCACCACTCTAACTACTGAACAGGCCCATCTCTGCTTACCACCAGTGATCTAGCGGCTATCGGTGCATTTATCGTGATTTGAGCGTACGTCGGCCTTGTTCAATTGTTATTTACGAAGGTTTGTTAGGATCCGTTACACAGGTCTCAGGTAGCTTACAGTACCTGATGTTACTTAAGTGGTCACCCATCTAACTATTGAAAAGGCTAATCGCTGCTTAACTTCGGTGGTCTAGAAAAAAAGCGGTGCTACTAACCTGAGTTGACGGTGAAATACAGTAATTTCGATGTATTTATTAAGATGAGAAACTGATAGCTACAGACCTATGGAGGTTATCGTAACACACTAAACGACATACAGTCAGCACGATGAAATTAATAGGATTATTTCTAACTATATAACTATATAACAAATGCGTATTAATGAATAGGAATGGTTACTTGAAACCGCACGAGTGAGTATGAATTATGAATATTTGATAGAGATATTTGAAAATATTATTTTCATATCATTTATAATATGAATAAATATTTGAAGCTATGGTTGCACAGTATGTCACTAGACTACATTTGATAGTGAGACTCTAGTTCTGGAGATCTAAAGAGTGTGGGGTAATACTTCATTGCTATTACTTCTAGGTCCACTCGGACTCGAAATGGGAGTACCTGTTGGGGTTCAAATAGATCGGATTGGGTCGTTAAATAAATATGTTTGTAAATTATTCATATTCGATAGGTTCGATAGGGGACTGGGTTTTTTGGCACATAGAATTATTCGTATTCTATAGAATACGAATAATTTTATGTGCCAAAAAACCCAGTCCCCACAAGTCGAGAAACAACAACATAAAATGTAATATGAAAGCACAAATTAGCGATTCTCTAACCTCTGCGCATGAAATAACCCGAGCTGTGTTGACATATTGTTAAAATCAATCAATGGTTTAATTTCTTTGTTTAATTGCATGTCGACCTTTGCGGGTTATCTTATGTCAAAGCCATCTCTGTAAAGAACAGTAGTGGTGATATTTTAACCATTACTGTGCTCATACTTTTTCAATGAGTATTAGTCTGAAATGGAACGTAATAGCGCCCCTGGAGTTCGAACGCTCTTACTACGGTTAACAACTACATCAAACAAACAATAATTAAAGCAATGGTTTTAGGCATAAAATAGATAGTATAAGTTGAGCTTACTTACAAATGATTGTTTCTGTAGTCTATGAATGAAAGGGAATTTTTAAAAACATATGATCTAATGTCTTTAAAACGAAATGTAAACGTCCTTATTTCTTTGAAAATACAGACAATAGATATTTTTGATACGTCATCATTACGTTATTATTACGACCTAAAATATATTATAATTCATTGATTAAAAAACACTAGTTTCTTTATCTCCGCAAAGAAAGTCATATCATCGTGTGTATATATATATATATATATATATATATATATATATATATATATATATATATATATGCGATGATTATTCAATGAATAAGTTGAATTATGTCTAAGGAATGGCAATAGGAAGCATTATTTACAATTGCATCTTTTTCCAGGAAATCAATAGTGATATATATATCTATATATTTCATGACCTAGATGACGGTCAGCATTACCCTCTTTACTGATCGCTGTTCTAGTACTTCTTATTTACTGGAGAGTCAGTCTGTTTCCACTCCATCTACAATGTTTCCGAAAATGACACGTAGTCGTAAATTCATGTTTAGGTATTTGTAAACATTTTTTTACTAATAAATGCATTTATCTACACATTACACACTATACAATATATTTCGTACTGTTTGCCTTCTTGGCCACAAACAATTTCATGACAGACCTCTGTTGAAGCCTGGAGCCCTCTGTGTAATTTGTCACTAATTTGAACTGTCTCAAAACAAATATTTGTGCGAGATTAAAATGATTTTTGCTATAAATTAATTCCAAACAATGTAGTGTTTATATTTATGGGAAAATTCCGAAAGAAAATCATTTTGCTTTTTTAAAAAAAATCACATTTATTGAATGACTATTGTATATAGTCTCAATCAGCTCTTATATAATACCATGTGCTGGGGCACGGTCTCAATGTATGTATGGGAACGATGCTCCGGCTCAGTATTACAGTCGTTGTGTTGGATGATACAATACTATAATGAGGGATTTCTTCTAATGCTAGCTGTTCCACAGATTATAGTATTATAGGGCCCTGACGGAAAGCTGGTTTTGTTCCTTTTCCAACTCGGCTGAAATATGATAACCAAAAGCTGTCAACGAGGTCAAACAAAACAAATAGGAACGCCTTCTGATAATTATACACAAAATATATACATTTATTGTTTTTATATACAATGATTAATATTCTTGTATGTCAGAAGAGCGAGGTGATTTCTTTGTTAGTTGACTGGCAATCTACAGCTAATTGGATAACTTATTAACTTGGTTTGTTACCGAGTGGCACGACGTCAGAGAGCAGAATGGACGGTGATAAGGGATCAGACGTGTATCGAGTCTTCTGGTTGCAGCGTGTCAGACTCTTTCCATTTGAGTTTTTCCAACTCCAACGAGTCAAGGCCAACCATTGTTTTATTTATGTAAGAATATAAAATTCCTATCATCTAAGTCAAATTCCATAATTTAAGGAATTTCTTTACCTACGTGAGAATTCTTTGTTTAGATAAATTTATATTTTTGATATAAACAATTATTATTATTATTATTATTATTATTATTATTATTCACTCCTTTTGAGTTTTCACATCAGTGTTAGCTGATGGTCTTTCACTGGAGTCTGAGTGACAGCAAGTCTCCTCAGGTCTCCAGGACTCTTCTGAGTATTCTGGCAGATTGCAGCAGTGCAGTGTTCTGAATGGTTTCAATCCTTCCTCTGATATCCAAAATTTCCAAGCCCTTTTCTAATCCTTTTGGGGCTGTTCCAAGTGCACCAACTACAATTGGTATAACTTTCACTTTCATATTCCATAACTTTTTCAGTTCTCTGACAAGGTCCAGATATTTGTCTATTTTTTCATTATCCTTTAACTTCACCCTGTGATCTGCTGGCACTGCAAAATCCACCAGTTGACAAGTTCTTTATTTTTTGTTAATCAACACTAGGTCTGGTCTTCTTGCTGGGATAAGGTGATCCGTTTTAATTTCAAAGTCCCAGAGAATTTTGTGCGTTTCGTTCTCAAGAACAGATTCTGGTTTATGCATATACCATTTTGTTGTGTGGTTAAAATTTGATTTCTTGCATAATTCCCAGTGGATCACCTTCCCAATCCAGTCGTGTCTAGTTTTGTATTCTCGTTGTGCTAGTTTGCTACATTCGCAGAGTATATGGTTAACAGTCTCATCTCTATTACCGCAAAGTCTACATTTACTATTTTGTTGGGTCTTATCAATTTTCGCTTTGATGTAGTTTGTCCTTATGGCATTATTTTGTGCAGCAATTATAAGTGATTCTGTTTCTCTTTTGAGGTTTCCCTTTCTTAACCATGTCCAAGTCTTTTCATGTGCAACTTCATCTATTTGTCGTTTGAAGCGTCCATATAATTGTTTTTCTTCCCATTTTTGTTTTCTACTTTTTGTCGTTTTTCTGTTTGTCCATCTGCCGTTTCTACTATTGTTGGCCGCCATAAGTAGTTTGTCTTTGCTCTTCCTTGTGTAATCTTCAAGTTGTTGGATTGTGGTTTCTACGCATTCCTCTATGTTGGCAAGACCTCTTCCCCCTTCCTTTCTTGACACATACAATCTATCTCTATCATCTCTAGGGTGGAGAGCCTTGTGCATTGTCATTAATTTTCTTGTCCTTTTGTCTATCTGTCTGAGTTCTTCTTTTGTCCATTTTAAGAATGGTCCTGAGTATCTTATAATGGGGACAGCCCAGGTATTAATTCCTTTGATCAGATTTCTGCTGTTAACTTTGTTTCTAGAAGTTTTCTAGTTCTCCTGAGATATTCTTTTTAACTTTTCCTTTCAATTCTGCTTGCATGATATTGTCCGCTTCTAAAATTCCTAAGTATTTGTAGCTTTCATTTTCATCAAGAGATTTTATAGTTTCCTGATTTGGTAGTTGTATTCCATTCATTAGTTTTCTTTCACCCCTTTTTATTACAAGCATAGCACATTTTTCGATTCCAAATTCCATTCCTATATCCTGGCTATATATTCTAATAGTTTGTACTAGGCTCTCCAATTCTTTTTCATTTTTTGCAAAAATTTTAATGTCATCCATGTACATGAGGTGGTTTATCTTTTCTTGTGAATTACTAAATTTGTATCCCCCGGTACATTTTTTCAGAATATGGTTTAGCGGCATCATTGCAATGATAAAGAGTAGTGGTGATAATGAGTCTCCTTGGAAGATACCTCTTTGGATTTTTACTTCTGCCAGGGATTGTTTTTCAGCTTTTAATTGAACTCGCCAGTTTTCCATGGCTTTTTTAATGTAGTTTATAATGTTGTTGGAAATTTTGTACATTTGTAGGCATTCTAAAATCCAGGTATGTGGGACCATGTCATAGGCTTTTCTGTAATCGATCCAGGCCATTGCAATATTTTTCCGTTTATTTTTTACTTCTTTAAGAATGTATTGGTCTGTATAGAGTAAGTCGTGGGTTCCTCTTTTTCCCTTGCGACATCCTTTCTGTTCTTCTGGGAGAAGTTTCCGTCAATTGAGTGAAAAGTATACTTCTTCTCTTATAACAGCAGTTAGAATTTTCCACATCATGGGTAGACAAGTTATTGGTCTATAATTGCTGGGGACATTTCCTTTTTGTGGGTCTTTCTGGATGAGTGTAGTTATTCCTTTTGTCATCCATTCGGGTACTTCCGTTTCTTGTAGACATCTGTTCAGTTGCTGGGCCATTCTTTTGTGGATAGTCGTAAATTTTTTGAACCAGAATCCATGTATGACATCATGGCCTGGTGTTTTCCAATTTACTACTTCCTTGAGTACTGATTTAAGCGTAATTACATGAACACTGGCAACAGGTCCTTCCTCAATTTCCGTCAGTTCATTCTTAATATCACTTATCCACTTTGACTGCTTATTATGTTCTTTCCTCCATATATCACTCCAGAACTTTTCTGCTTCTGTTGCATTTGGGTGTTCACTAATGTTTGTTTTTGCTCCATTAATCTGTTCATAAAATCTCTTTTCATTGTTTTGGAAGGTCCTATTTTGTTTGTACTGTTTAGTTCTCTCTCGATATCTTTTGAGTCTTCCTTCTATAGCCGATATCTTTTGTTTTACTTCTTCCAACTTAATTTGCTGTTGTCTTTTAACCTTTTTAGCTACATGTGTATTTGTGTTTTTGTTTAACGTATTTGTTTGTTGTCATAGTTTTTTATTTGTTCTTCCAATCTGAACCCCCATCCAGCTTTTGTGTTTCTGTTTGGTTCTCTGTTTGTGTTAGTGTTTCGAAGGGGTGCATCAATTCTATCACAGACTAGTTTTGCTCCTACATAAATAAGGTTGTTGAGTTCAGTGATATTGTTTGTTGGGATGTTTGCTAATATTTTGTTTATTTTTTCCGTTTCTTTCTTGACTTTTTTCCACTCTATGTTTCTTTTGTTGTACAAGTTCTATATCCATTATCTGTTCTGGTGTTAGTTCCTGTGTTGTAAAGGTAGGTTGTATACGGTTTTGGTTGCTAGCGTGTTCACTTTGTTTGGTTGATTCTTGTTCGGTTTGTATTTCTTGATTTTCCTGTCCACATATTTCTATTATCTCGAGATCAGAGAATAATTTTTTATTCAGGATCATTCTTGCCTGGTCTGCCAATCTTTGGCTGGTTGTGCTGAAATTATTGTTGTCATTCCAAATCTGAAGCATTCTTTTTCTATAACCTCTCTGTGTTGGGTTGCTTTTAAAATAACAATGGAGTACTTGTGTGTTATTTTATCTAGTCCACACTTTTCTTTGTCTATCGGCTACCACCTCACTGGGTCGTCTATCGGCTACCACCTCACTGGGTCGTTTATCGGCTACCATGTCACCGGGTCGTCTATCGGCTACCACCTCACTGGGTCGTCTATCGGCTACCACCTCACTGGATCGTCTATCGGATGAGCTACCATTTTCCCATGAATATCTGGAAGAACAAGAAAAACAACAGCAGCCTACATGCATATAAGTTTGATCATCTACCCCCTGGTTTATACAATGGATGTACTGATCATTTATTCGTTCCGGGGATGATTCATCTGTCGTTGAGTATCTGAAATGAAAAGTTGAGCCAACATTCGCAGGATGCGGACCGGGTCCCCCATGTTGGCCATCAAGGGAGCACCTGCCCATCATGACCCACAGACCCGAAGTCTGCGTTCCACGGCTGATATATTTTGATTCGGACATTTTTCATGAGGTGGTGGTATAGTGTGGTTATACCTGACCCAGGAGGTTGTTTAAGGTCTGGGCCCCTGACCCAGAAAAAAATGCGTATAGTTAACGCAGACAAAATATGCTTCTCATACACGATCAGGCATCCCCAACACTGCTCAAAGCATCTCATCATCCAGAATATCGCCCATCAACTGCTTTAGTACCTATACTGTACATATTGATGAGCAACACTGCGGATGGCAAAAAGCTCCAAGCCAGAAGGCCCTGCCTCATATGGGAAACAAATTTATGTCAATTAGTCATTTCATTATGATTGTAAAAGATCTTTGATCAAGTTCACTAATTGTATGGTGTGATTTTATGCAGAACATACCGTTAATACCTGTCAATATTGGTAAGCAGGATACTAATCTATTAATGTTATTTGTATGGTGTGCAGCCACAATCATTGGTACTTTCTTAAGAAAGGTTTAAACATTATAGAGTGCGAGTAGTATCAAATATCCCCCCAAGTATACCTTTACTGTTAAGTATTATGCAGTGTTATTAGTGAAGACCTCAGACCATTACATGCAGCTTATGTGAGTTTATTATTATTATTATTATTATTATTATTATTATTATTATTATTATTATTATCATTGTTGTTGTTTTTATTATTATTATTATTATTATTATTATTATTATTGTTTTTCTTATTTTTACTTTTAATTTTAACAAACTACCATAATTAATAATTAGGGTAGTTTTAATTAAATAGTAACTAATTAACAGATCGCCAATCAACCCATAACACTTTAATAGTATTGCACTTATCTATCTATCTATCTATCTATCTATCTTGCTTTGTTCATTTCTATCCATCGACTAATGAATACGCAATTTCGACATTGATTCATTTTTCTGCCTCTGATCGATTCGAATTTGCATAGAGACGAACTTTTCTCTCTTCAAAGCTTTCCATTTTGATACAAGTTAAATAATGTTAGTAAATCGCAAAGAGAAAGCAATGTATGTGATTTCTCAGCGAATAGTTGGTACGAAAATATTTTTTCATAAAGAATTTACAGCTTAAGCCACAGAAATGAAAAAAATTCTGAATATAAATTGGAATTGGTGACCTTGGAACATTCCCCAAGGGTTTGGAAAAGAGTCTAGATGAATTGGAAATCAGTGGAAAAATCGAGACCATCGAGACTGCATTGTTAAAACCATTCTTCCCATCATTTCCCCCAAATTAACCAACCTTCCCATGGTGCATCACACAAAGTATTGCAGGAAAAATACAAACACATTATTTACATGTGTTGAAAATCGCATAAACGAGAAACTTATAGTGTCGTTGACTTTATGTATTCGCTACTCTAACCTACATATGTATGGTCTATCAAGGGTGTGTGTGTGAAGAAAGGAAGTGAATCCGACGGTATGTAGTATATTAGGAAAAATGAAAAAACACAGGTTTGAATGGGTTAAGTGGCGAGTTTATTGGCCGACGCTGCAGTGTTTCGATCTATTAATTAGATCATCTTCAGGCCATTTGTTGGTATATGGAAGGTGATAATAAATTATTTATCACAGAATAACGAGAAAAGCGAGTGGTAGTTATGTGTTATTCAGTTTAAAAACACCTAAAAAAAATGCACAATGTTTCCTTTCGATACACACACATACACCATCCCATACCAACGCCGTAAAATAGAATATTTGACGTCATATTTCAAAACCGTTCTTCTTTCAAACTTAAAATAAAATGATACTCTGAATACCTTGTTTTTCATATATATACATATATATATATATATATATATATATATATATATATATATATATATATATATATATATGTAAACACGGTTTGTTTTTGAATGGCTTTTTGCCGATAATTTTAGGAGAATAAGTGCTTAATTGGAGTCGTACCTAATTTTGGAAATTAATTAATTAATAATGAATTAGGCGGGAATACCTATTAAATGTATGGCTAAACAAATCGAGAAAAATTAATCTCTGTATGTACATTTCGGCCTATTAGGCCTCATCAGCAGAGCTATAGATCGGAAGACCGCCCTGTGCGTGATTTGAAACCGGACTGCCAAGCTGACAGACCGATCCCATAACCTCTACACTAAACGGACTTCTTAGATTTTATGAAAACATGGTATTCAGAGTATCATTTCATTTTATTTAGAAGGATTATTCACATTTAACTTTCCGTTTTTATATTAAATCATCATCAGGGAATAGTTAATATGTGATGTGATGACAAAACTTAGTATAATCTTCAATATGAATATGGAAAGAAAAAAAGCATTCTATAGCCGTTACTATCGTTCTATTCTAAAACTTTTCCCGCAAAAATGTATATTTATTTGTTGAAAATGTTCATGTTATTACTCTTCTCTTGTTCATGTTATTACTCTTCTTCTTTAGATTCTCGTAGTGACAGAAATTTACCAAAAATTAAAATCATAAACATTCATTTAATAATAAATAATAATAATAATAATAATAATAATAATAATAATATATATATATATATATATATATATATATATATATATATATATGGGGGCGAGTCTGTACGGCTGTTAATTCAAAATTATGTGTAGAAATTGGATAGATATGAAATAATTCCTTTATAAAATATCAGAAAAATATAAGTGTAAAATAATTTATATAAAAATTATGCAGATTTAGTGATAGGAATGTTTTTGATCACGTGACTTTATTTGAATTGCAAATTTGCATTTATTTGCATTTTGTCTGATAAGGGAAGTCGTACACAAGAAGTAAAAAAGCAAAATTGAATGAAATCTGCCGGGAATTTTGCCTAAGAGCAGCTGACAGGAAACATCGAGAAGAAAAAAACGAAAAAAAAAATTAAATGGCTTTAGAAAAAGCAAAAATAAAAACAAAACACAAAGACGGAAAGGAAATTCCCACAACACAAAAAAAAGATTTCATGAACTCATCTGGATTAACTTTTCTTATCTCATAACGGATTAAGGAATCACAAGTGTTCAGTAACACCATCTGTATTAAGATATAAAATCACCTTAAGAAGACAGCAGAGTATATCGGCCTAAACTTTGTAAAAGAAAACTCTGAAACTATATTGAAGAAATACAATGGTACCTTGATTAATTTATTCCACTCGTAATCCCATTTCATTGTATATCAAATGAATTATCCCAATTGAAATAAACTAAAATGACATAAATCCGCCCCAGCACTATCCCAAAAGGAAACTGTTGAATTTCTGACATTCTTGGCCAGTTGTAAGAACTTAAAGTAAGTAAGTCCTGAAATCTAGAATCCTTTGGTGAGTGAATAAGTCCCGCAATACAGAATCCTTTGGTAAGTCCTATGGGGTCCAGTGAGATAATCACATGCGGTCCGTACTCTACGAGTGTCCAAAATGTAATGCCTAGGTGTTCTCAGACCTTCAGTATAAATAATAATATCAGCAGCAGAGCGCTGTCAGTGATTGGTTAATGGGTTGGTCACGTGACACTCGGCGAGTCTATAAATAGAAGTGACCTTTTGACGCACACCTCATTTGGTGTAATGGTTAGCAAGCTAGATTAGCAAACCATTGTTAGTGAGTTCGATTCTCACTGGGCGCCCCGCACTTCTGGCCTTGTGCCACATCTAAGCTAAGCTTAGTAAATAACTATATATTAAAAAATCCAAAAGGAAACAACCTAATTTACTAAGATGTTTTAGAAAGAAAAATTGATCTGTAATGTATAAAACCATAATAAAATGGAATGAAATGAATTATGTGTGTAATATATGTGTAATATCTTTTGTTTATAGATAATAGTTTTCTTTGGCGCTATGAAAAGTAACAGCTCATCCACATCATGGTATTTAGGGTCGTCACTAGCAACGGCGATGTTCTGCTCCTTTCATTTTCTCGCATAGCCTCAGATTCAATATGGAGCGCTACATCATGTGTCTGGGGGAGGTAGTGCTACCCTACGTCTGGTCACAGGATTCTGCACAATGCAACGTAAGCAGGAGAACCCAATGATTGATGCGAGAAACTTTTTGCAACATCACCCTTAGCAACTGACCACCTGACTTCACAGGTTGCATCCCCTTTGATTATTGAGTGAGGTAGGAAATAAAAAGATTCCGTGAAAGAAATAGCAAGATTAAGTGGAGGCAAGAATAACGACAGCATTGACCAATTTAAACAAGAGACAGTCGGAAAGTCTTGAAGGACATTCCGAAATTGTCTGGAGGCCAATGAAAAATTCAGTGAATCAATTTAATCTGTAATATTTCAAGATATTTTCATGTATTTTTGATAAATATAAATAATAAAGTTACATATCAGTGTTATTTTCATTTTTGTGTGATTTAGACAACAATTTAGCTATCACAACCTATATATATATATATATATATATATATATATATATTATATATATATGTATATATGTAGAAAGACGTATTATATATATATAATATATTTATGTATAAGTGTGTGTGCACGCGCGTATATATGTATATATGTTGTTAGATATAAGAGGGAGATAAAGATAACTCGCCTGTTACCATCTTTCGTGCTGGCTGAATCTTTTCATCAGTGGTGGAGCTTAACGTAAATACGTCACGGTTTTTCGGCGACTTTCAAACTTCTCTATCCACTCATAAGGGAAGCACACTGTCCCCGTATTGTGTTAAAAGAGTTCGATTAATTTCAGCCCCTGAAACTCCTTTCGACAAGAAAAATCGAAACATTTCCTCGGTGCTTCTTACTAGGGGGCCATATTTAGACAGTTATAGTGTAATCAAATTGGCGCGATCCAGTTCAAAATATGACCAAACAGTGCCAACTATATATGTATTTACCAAGGGATGATACTATTTGGGATCATCAAATATCACTGTGCAACCATACTGTATGCTCTTTTAGGTGCAAACATATATATACACACATAGGATTTTCTATAAATCCCTAAAGAGAGCTCGATGTATAATTATCAATAAATTAAATTATATACAGAGCAATAAAACCCGTTTAATAAGGCTAAGACTAATTTCTTTAGTTTTTGGTTGAAATAAACATATAACGGAATGACGGATTGTTAAGTTTGTTTTTCTTTGAAAGTTATATATATATATATGTGTGTGTGTGTGTGTGTGTTTATGTGTGTGTGTATGTGTGTATGTGTATGTGTATAATTGTAACATGTTGTATATGTCTTTATATATTATATATATATATATATATATATATATATATATAGACTTCGTACATATATATATATATATATATATATATATATATATATATATATATAATATAATTGTAACATGGGTTTTGTATACACATATATATAATGAAATGTTACATACATACATACATACATATATATATGCTTGTTGTCTGACATTAGTGTTCAAATATATACAATATAATTGAATCAAAACTACACAATACACACACACGCGCGCGCGCACACACACTCACACACACACACACACATATATATATATATATATATGCATTCAAGAGTGAATATTTACATGTAGGTATGTGCATGTGTGTGTGTTTACATGTGTGAAAGGCATGTTAATCTTTAGAGTAAGGCGATACTAAGCCATTTGATGGCATCTTATAACGCCCACCCGGATGCAAATCGAGGGCTGAACATGTCAGTCAGTTTGAAGTGTCGATTAAGACAACATTCCAATCACCGAGTTCACTGCGTTCACATTCGAATTGACTCGGGATTTTCTTCTACCCTGCACAGTCGCACTCTTCGCAGAATTACCGCAAAAGCAGTCATGACAGCAAAATGCACCCGAATTCTTCAATAGCTCACTCTTTCTTTATGACAACTACGTCACTTCCGTGTTTTACTTTGATCAGTGTTACGAGTTCTGATGAAGATTAGGGCGTCGATTTCTAAATCTCTTGATACGTAAGGCCAACCTGTTTGGATAATGTGCACTAAGAATTCTGCTTACAACTAGCCATGTGTACGTGTAAGGTCCGATTACTAGATATCTGCATACGGGATCTATTAGTTAGCTGGCTGGTTGGTTGGTTTTTGGTTTGTTTTACGACATGCTAATATTCAGTTCATATAATGCTTTGGTGTTTTTTCAAAACAATATTATGGTTTAAAAAAAACTTATCTGATTCAACTACTACTACTACTACTACTACTATTAATAATAATAATAATAATAATAATAATAATAATATAATAATAGCTAAATTTTGACCATACCAAAATACATAAACCAAAATCTGTTCTTGAGAATGAAACGCATAAAATTCTCTGGACTTTGAGATAAAGACCGATCGCCTTATCCAGCGAGAAGACCAGACCTAGTAATGATTAAAAAAAAAGAAACTTGTCAACTGATAAATTTTGCAATTTCCGCGTGTAGATGAAAGAAAACGAAAAGATAAACAAATACCTAGACCTCGCTAGAGAAATGAAAAAAACTTGGGAATATGAAGGTGAAAGTGATATCAATATTAGCTGGGCACTTGGAATAAAACTTAGAAAAAGACTAGAGGTACTGGATATCAGGGGAAGAATTGAGACCATGAAAATAACAGCATTATTGAAATTAGCTGGAATACTCAGGAGAGTCCTGGAGACCTGAGAAGACTTGTTGTCCCTCAAACTACAGTGAAAGACCATCAGCTAACGATTGTGTGAAAAATGAATAAATAAATAAATAATAATAATAATAATAATAATAATAATAATAATAATAATAATAATAATAATGCAGAACTCCTTTCATGAGAATAAACACCTGAGCTCTTATAAGATAGTCAGGACCATTCTTAAAAGAACTAGAGGAGAAATTCGACAGATAGAAAAAAAGGACAACAAGGAGTATCAACAAAATTGAAGGATGTGAAGATGCTACAAATCAAACGCTCGAAGAGTATACTAAAAAAAACAAAGAAAGACTAATTACCGCTGGCAGAAACAGCAATTGCACCTCATAGGAAAGGAGAAATACAACAAAAACTAGGAAACAGAAATGGAAAGATAAAAAGCTATATGGATACTTAAGCGATAAATAGTAGAGAAAAGGAAAATACCTGGACATATTTAAGAAAAGGAAAACTTCTCGAGAGAAATTGAATCCCTCATAATTGCAGCACAATATAATGCCATAGGAACACACTGTATCAAAGCTAAAATGAATAAAACGCAACAGAAATTCAAGTGTAGAATGTGTAGAGACAAAGACGAAACGGTTATTCATATCACAAGTAAATGCAACAAACTAGCACTGAGTGAGTGCAAGACTACGCACAACTGAGTGGGAAAGAGGATTTATTGAATAATAAATGACATTTTCACCTTGCTACTAAATTATATATGCACGAACCGAAATCTGTCCTACAGAAGGCGACACATACATTCTCTGGGACTTTGAAATATAGACGGATTCCGAATCCCGGTTGGGAGACTAGATCAAGTGTTAATTAGCAAGAAAAAGAGAACTCATCATCCAATGAATTTTGCCGTCACAGCAGATCACAGAATGAAAGTGAAAGATTACTAAAAGATGGATGAATACCTGGAGCTGGCCAAGAACTGAAAAAAAAAACAAAAAAAACAAACTTTGGAACAAAAGAGTGAAAGACGTACCAATTATAATTGGTGCTCACCACCGTATGGATGATTGTTTTGGTTGTTTTATTTTCGGGCCATTTAATGCCAAATCAAGTCATTTTGATAAACAGGACCTAAGGTGTTTACAGTACTTGCCGTTGCTTATGTGGTCACCCAGTTAAGTATTAAGTTAATGAAAAATCTAACATAATCACCAGTTTATTGTTTCACGTGAAATTATTTCTTCTAATATACATGAAGTTAATGATTGATATAACATCAACATTTCTTGTACCAATTCATTAATACACATGAAGTTCATGATAATTATAACATAAAAAGTATTTCTACCAGTTTATTGAAACGTGAAGGAAATGAAAATTATTTCTACCAGTTTATAAAACCAAAGCAAAAAAAAAGTTACCTACAAACTATCCGCTTTCAAATCATATATATATATATATATATATATATATATATATATATATATATATATATATAAAGATTTAGCATTAAATAGTCCATAAGGTTGATATGCCGTTCAATAAAATGACCTATAGAATACTACTAATGATTTGTAAAAATAATTTGTAAAAAAAATATATGGTTATAAGTATCTCCCCATATTCTAATAATTTATACGCAATAATTGCGTAATAATTTTAAGTATCTATTCTATTCCTATTAAATAATTATTATTCGTTTACACACAGTGGTATGGTGATATTGCACATAGATCTATTTGAACATTATATGTAAGTCAAACAGATACAAAACCCCCGGACTAGAGTGGAACAGTTAGCAATGACAACAAAGGTGTAGCTCAATTGCTCACAGAGCTCCAGAAGTGAAGCCTCACTAGGGGATGCAGTTTAGTGTCGTACTCAGGACATCCCTAAGTCTCACCGACAGGGCGGAGATTTAAAAGCTTTTACAAGAAGAGATTTATGTTTAGGGGCAGGAAAAACGTGTTGAGGTAAGGTCTATTAATTGGGGAAAAAGTCTATAATCCAGGGCGGAGGTAGAAAATTGTGTACACTTAAATTTATAAGTATAAATTTCCGCTGCACCGAGATTAGCAACGAATAAAAAATAAATGACTTTTCGATGCATAGCTTTAGGATATACCCACCCACACACACCCAAGCACAGACACACACACAATATATATATATATATATGTGTGTGTGTGTGTGTGTATATATATATATGTGTGTGTGTGTGTGTTTGTGTATGTGTGTGTGTGTGTGTGTGTGTGTGTGTGTGTGTAAATGAGAAAAAAAACAAGCTATTCCGATGGATGAATTTATTTGTAGATGGAGAAGTTAGTCGACATTAAAAAGTTTCTTTTTTTATAAAACCTTCATCAGGACAATGGGACGGGTAAGGTAGTGTTTAAGCTGAGTTAGGCTTTTTCAAAAATGAAAACGAAAAATGAGAAAGTATTGAAGTTGATGGATGGTGTCTAGATTTACAAAGAGGGGTGGCCGATAGGGACGGGTGGCGATTGATAGATAGATAGATAGATAGATAGATAGTCAGAGAGAGATATAGAGATATAGATAGATAGACAGATAGATAGATAGAGAGAGAGAGAGAGAGAAAGAGAGAGAGAGAGAGAGACTCATGGAATTTGTGCTATCAGTATGACTTGATGATGATGATGGTGATGATGATGATGAGGATGATGATGATAACCTAGTGGGGCATTATAGACGCCACTAGAAGAAAAAAAATCAAGACATTTACTGATTTTAAACGATCTTTTTATTGTTCTATCACCCATTCAGGAGGGTTAGTCCCCATGCAGCAGCTATTAACATGTACACCGCACGCACGCACAGACGCGCATCAATATACTAAACATCTTTAAGGGTTAACGCTTTAAGCTTAGCACCCCTCTCACAATTAAACTGTCCTGAATCAATAAATCAACTACCCCAAAACAAAAGAAAAAAGCGAGAAACCCTTCCAGAAGAATGAAACTCGGCCAAACAAACAATCACTACAACCAATAATCCCCCTGGGGACAACCAGTGACATCGTTGAAAAAGCTTTGGTAAAAAAAGTGGGACACTTTCTCTACCATCTGGATCCCGATAAACTGAAACACAAGAAGACTTGAACGTCTACACTTGAAAACCATAAAGAAGAAAAGTATGTGGTCTTTATCAAAGCCTGCTTAAGTACGAAAATAACACACACACACACACACACACACACACACACACATATATATATATATATATATATATATATATATATATATATATATATTGAATATTCACTTATTTCAAAATTTTATTTTAGCATTCTTTCATGCTTTCAAAATATCCAGTACATTTATTTTTTCATATAACCTTGCCATTATAATCTTCATACAATGACTGCTATTTACACAGTAGCATTGCATCCAACAAAGCCTTCATCAGATGATGACTCTGGGTTCAGGAATGGTTTCGATGCCGAGACATCATTACCACTAACCCAGAGCGCTCCAGCAGTATCTCACAATACCACCAGACTTTGTCGGTTTGATGTCACAATATAGGACTGCCATATCCAAGCTGATGCGGTTAGAACTTTCTTTTTTAAGTATTTCCTCTTGTCTGGAGGAGAAAGTCCAAGTTTAGACAAAAATGCCGAGGTTGAGTTGGTAATAAATTCCCGACATCCGACTTCAATGGGAAATACATCTGTTATCCATCCGTTTTTGACGCATTGTTCACGTAGGTCTTCATATTTTTCCAACTTCCGCTGATGGGCCCAATCAAGATTTTCTTCAAATGGAACTGTCAATTCAACGATAAAAACATTCTTTTGATTAACAGACCAAATGACAATATCAGGACGCTGGGCCGTTAAGGTTATTTCAGTTGGAAAAACTAGTTGATGTTCCAAGTCGTACGCAATGCGTCACTTCGTGGAGCCGTCAAATATAGATGATATGTACCCATTTTTGCGCGAAAATTTCGAAATGTTTCCTTCTTTAACAAAATGTATTGCTTTGTTGATGTTATTATCAGCTTTATTTGCAATCTCACAACCTATTTTCGACCTCTCCGCAATAATCTCGTGGACTTCATTGTGTCTCCACGTGTAGCTTCTTAGAGCATACTCGCATCCCGAGAGAATATGTTTTTTATATTTTATATATATATATATATATATATATATATATATATATATATATACGAGTGTCGTTCAAAATGTTCTAAGCTTCGCAAAGATATTTTATGACTGCTCGAAGCTCTCATTTGTCAAATATCCCTCACCTTCATATGAACCTCAGAAATTAACACAGAAATCTTAATTACTTTTTCTAGTTTTATAATTATTTACTAAGCTGTGCTTATATGTGGCACAAGACCAGAAGTGTGGAGCGCCCAGCGAGAATCGATCTTCCTAACAATGGTCTGCTAATCTTGTTTGCTAACCATAAGGTGCCCTTTCTCTAGTTTTATAAGAAGTGACTCTTCTTTTGAACGACCCTCGTACCAGTTTCTGGAATTGAGAATATGGCTAACGCCCCAAGAAAATCCTATCAAGGTCCTCGACGATCTATTACAAGAGATTATTTGATATGATGTGTCTTGATTTCCACCCGAGGGAGATACCCGTGTAAATCGCACTGAATACACCCGATCGTACTTTATTAAAGCTTTCTTTAGAATACGCCAATCATATTGTCTATTCGCAACAGGATTGAAAGGGCGGTAATCATTGGAATATTATTATTATTATTATTATTATTATTATTATATTATTATTATTATTATTTTAAGATGGAAAGTTAAGAGAGAAAAGAAGTGTATTTGACTGCTTTGTTTTTATTAATTTCCGATTAGATTTTTGGGCTTCAAGACAAGTTGTTTTTGTTTTGTTTTGTTTGTTTTTTTTGTACAGTAGACCTTATTATATATATATATATATATATATATATATATATATATATATATATATATATATATATGTGTGTGTGTGTGTGTGTGTTGTATGTGTGTGTGTGTGTGTGTGTGTGTGTTTTGTCCTCTTGATTTTAAGCACATCTCTGAGTATTTTATGCAAATGAGCGCGTATACATATAAAAGTATGGCCGATCTAGAACTGTGTGAGAGCTGAGGATCTGTTTCCCTTGTGTCTTCCATTTTGCGCATGCGTA
The DNA here is from genome assembly GCA_023376005.1 of Doryteuthis pealeii. Taxonomy (NCBI): domain Eukaryota; kingdom Metazoa; phylum Mollusca; class Cephalopoda; order Myopsida; family Loliginidae; genus Doryteuthis; species Doryteuthis pealeii. The sequence continues at coordinate 36,445,271 of CM042168.1, read as the reverse complement.
ATTCGCTGTGCGCTATTTCCTGTTTCTTTGGCTGCATTTGTCATCAGATTTGGGGAATAAACCTTGTCTGTATGAGTGTATAGATGAATAAATGCTGTTTGTTTTTATTGTTTGTTTTTGTGGGATGGGATATCTTATATCTTTCTGCACATTTCGCATATTTTCCTATGCTGTAACATATGTCTTTGTCTGTCAATTCCTATGCGAGAATGTAAGTTATTGTTGAGGGAATATCAAGATGTTTGAAAACGTTATGATCTACAATTCTCTTCATTTGAGGAACCTGTTTTTGATAGTTTTTCCCCCATGCTGTCGTTAGATTGTATATAGGAGATCGGCCTTCTAAACACTCTCTCTCTCTCTCACACACACACATGTATATATATATATATATATATATATATATATATATATATAAGCTTTGAAAGTTGATAAAATATAAATACATTATTGTATATATATACATATATATATAAACTTACACACACTTATATATTTAGATACATGCACACACATATATATATACACACATACATACACGCATACACCCATATATATATATATATATATATATATATATATATATATATATACAAACACTCACACGCATATATATATATACGCATATATATATATATGTATATATATATAATATATATATAAATGCATAGAAACACATGTTATATTCATACACACACAGGCACAGGCACAGGCACACACACACACACACACACACACAGAGGCGCACACACACACACACACACACACGCACACACACACACGCACACACACACACACACACCACACATATATATATATATATATATATATATATATATTATATATATATATACTTCGGTAGGATCTAATATATAGAAATTCGTATATATATTTATTTGTTGAAGACGGCCATATCAAAGAGGAAGTAAATCTGTTTTCAGATGTTGTATGGTGAAAACCCGTTCTCAAATGTATCCAAATGTAACTGTCTCATCAACATCTAAGCTATTCGTATAAACACAGGGTTCCATTCCGTACACACATAGAAAACAAGAAATCAAATGGATATGTAAATATTACACACACATAATATGAACTTAACACTGATATCCGTTTCTTAAAGGGATACACATACTACTCTAACAAATAACAACAATCTAACAATCTTAGTCTCTTTCCTTAGACAATAGCTTTTATTCCACACATGCATATATATATATATATATATATATATATATATATATATATTAACTTTCAGAGATTAGGTTCGACTTCAATTGAGCACATGTTCTCCCAAATTATATATATATATATATATATATATATATGAAAAATAGATGGAAATTAATCCGACAGTATAAAATTTAACATTTTGAAAAAACATATGATGTTTGTTATGTAATTGTTGACAGTACTGTTTCGACCAAATCGATAAGTTGGTCTTCATCAAAGAGCGACATAGATGGGAAGAGTAGATATCCGTTAAAAAAAGACTGTTTACAGAAACGAACGCTGATTTCAAACGCTGAATTTTTTGAAAAATGCAAGTTCTGTTTTAGAAATAAAATAAATTTTATTTTTAATTTTTTAAAAATCAGAAGCATTATAGTTTATAGAAAAACTCAAAAGAGTTTGTTGTAAAAGTTTATATAAAAATGTAAAGTGGGTATCAAAATAGTATAGTATATATTTCAGCTGTTAAAAAAATGTATACAAGTCCACATGGTAATTTGAAAAAAGATGTTAAAATTCCAAAATTTACTTGTGGCGTTGATAAGTCCGTAGTTATAGATGAAAGTCTTCAAGGTGTAAAAGTCCCAGATATAATGGTTTTTTCATTTGACAAATATGAAAAATAGATGGAAATTAATCCGACAGTATATATATATATATATATATATATATATATATATATATATATATGATGAATATATATGGTGCTAGTGTATCCCCTTGTAGGACTCCGGTGACAATGTCAAAGAAGTCTGTGTCACCATTTGATGAACGTACCATTGGTTTTGTATTTTAGTAGAGCATCGTTATGGCGTTAACCGTTTCCTTGGGTAGGCCATATGCCTAGACTACGTACTCGAACATCACTAGACCCCATAAAAGAAAATGGTCGCACACTAAAAAAGCAAGAAGCAAGCGATATCCCGCACATACTATTACGGATGCGGACTATATGATACTACTCGCAAATACACCTGCACAAGCCGAATCCCTACTACATAGCCTAGAAAAGGCAGCACGAAATGTCGGCCTATACGTGAACTCTGATAAAACCGAGTTCATGTCTTTCAAAAATAAAAGTCTCAACCATCGACGGTAAAAATCCTAAACTCTGTAGAACAATTTAGATACTTAGCAGTAACGTCTCCTCCACAGAAAATGACGTTAGTGCACGTATAGGAAAAGCATGGGCCGCTATAAATAAACTATCGATCATATGGAAATCCAACCTCACAGACAAGTTAAAGAGACAGTTCTTCCAGGCCGTTGTCATATCAGTACTGCTGCACCACCTGGACCCTAACTAAGCGACTAGAGAATAAACTAGATGGCAGCTGCACAAGAATGCTGCGGGTGATCCTGCACAAACATGGAAACAACACCCTACGAGAAAACAGCTGTATGGCCACTGCCACATATCACAGAAAATACCAGCAGAAGCAAGGACGAACTCATAAGCGACGTCCTCCTTGGAAGCTAGCACATGGACAAGCCAGTGTGTAAAAATGTACATTGATTAGCTCTGTGTGGATGCATAGAGGACCTCCAGAATGATGAGCGATATCATGGATATCTGAAGCGCGACATGATGATGATGATATTCCGACAGTATCAAAAATAATGACTCAAACAAGTAGAAGTTACATATTTATTCATGTTTTATTCATATGGTTTCAAGTAATTATTTTCTTCAAAAATAGTCATTTGCTTACACACATTCATATGGTATCATCATCATCATCATCATCATCATCATCATCATTATCATCATCATCAAGGCGTCCTGGATTCTTTTCTATCTGTCCCTTTCCCCATTTCTGTGTTTCTCTGTCTTGTCTCTGTCTGTCTGTCTGTCTGTCTCTATCTGTGTCTCTATCTCTGTCTGTCTGTCTGTCTGTCTCTGTGTACCATTCGTATCTATCTATGATCTAACTTGTTAAACCCCCAAGACGGCATACAGTGTCCACAGAAAGGTGATGAATTTTAGTTTTTGATGGTCACCCAATACTACTGAGTCCATAGAAGAACGTAGCTTATGAGTTTGTTCTTGCTTTTCCCGGAGTTCCCAGAATGCCTTGCTTGTCTTACTTCCAGGATTAGCTCAAAATAGATGATTGATTTTTCATTATCTTCATATGTATCAACAAATTGATTGAAATATTTATTCTTGAAGACGAGATCCTGGTGTCTGAGCTGTCCTTGACTCTTTGGCCAAAGTAATCACTTGATTTGTATCACACACATAATATGAATACACATTTCTTATTATAATGGACATTGTGTGTTTGACTGTCTGTAACCGAAACTATATCACTACTCAAGTCACACTTACCTTAGTTATTTACTTCACATTCTCTTTGATTTTATTTTTATTTAAATCCCAATTATTAATAAAATTGTTTTACATTATTAATACTGTTCAGCCTTATCTAAATACTAACAACATGCACGTACATTTATATATTAATCAAAATAGCGGTTTACAGTGTAAACGGCAAGGCTAATTTGCATATTGATATTAAAAATTCAATTTTAATAAATATGTGATTGGTAATGATTTCTAATTATTTCTCTGAATATTTGAGGTGAGCCTTGATGATTAGTATTATCTGCATTATTCAGACTATTGTCCCCATCTTTATTGTTATCTGTACAACGTTTCGGCCGATATGCCCTCCGGCCTTCTTCAGGTATTTCTTGTCGGACTCAGAAACCTTCTCTAGGCCAATTGGACACATGGCCTAGTGGATAAGGTAGTTAGGTTAAGACAGTTCTAAGTGAAGTTATCTCTGGATTCCGGGTTCAATCCTGAGTGGCGGCCGTAACATAGAAAAATGATTAACACAACTCCTACGCCAGCTATGGTTAGCGGAATGAAAACAGGATACCCCCGTGGACTGAATAAAGGGTTAGGTTCAAAGTTCCGTGATGTCTCCCAATTACGACAAGAAGGTTCCCGACTTTAGTTTCATTAATCTTTCTAATTTAATATAATATTTTTATTACATGAAATCTTAAATACTTGCACCAGGAGAGTGCAAATATTAGCGAGTAAAGTTAAAGAATTCATATACAATGATACCTTTACTTAAGAGTATAATTCGTTCCGGTCGTAACTCAATGTCCTCGTATATAAAATTAATGTTCCCAATTGAAATAAACAGTAATGTTATTAAGCTGTTCAATTTCCCCAAAACACCCTTATTTTCTTTGTTACGCTCTTTTAGATAAGAAAAATGTAGCACTCCATTGTATACAAATATTATAAAATAGAATGTTCTGAACTTAGTATGTTTTAATGCTGTTTTTATGATTAATAATATTTTCTTTGGCGTAATAAATTTAGAAACTTAAAAGTTTTCAGTGAAATTATTAACCTATGCGTATCTGAAGCTCGCTCCTACCTTAAATTTTAGCTCTCAACACAAAGCAAAAAATCGACAGAGTTACAGCTCATGACTCAGAAAATTCGTAAGTTGGAGCACTCATAGGTCATGGTCCCACTGTTTATATAAAAAACAGCATTTTGCATTAAATAAGGGGTTGATATGCCATTAAATAAGGGGTTGATACGCCATCTGGATTTGAGTAAGAGCAGGGTCAACTAGGTGTGGAGTAGAGAGTTTGCGTGGGTGAGTAATGTGCGCAACATTACTCACTAAAGTTTAAACCATGGAATCGTACTTGAGTAACTTCATTTACTTACTACATTTTAAAGCCCCCGGGAAATATATATATATATATATATATATATATATATATATATATATATATATATATATATCTTTAGGCAATTCTTTTCCGTTTCTCTGAAATAGAATTGCACACGCAATGAGGGATAAGATATTTTACCATTTCAAAGACATGAAAATATTCTGCACTGCATTGGTTCACCGGAAAATGCATTCAGTCATTATATGATGTGAATCCAAAGTTACAGGCGAGTTTTAGTCGAATGTATGTTTAACGGGAAAGAAAGAAAGAAAGAAAGAAAGAAAGAAAGAGAGAAAGTAAGAAAGAAAAAGTGCAACTTATGATAAGCTCTCAGCATAGCGATTTAATAAATCTCGGAGGTTAACGTTTTACTAAACGAGACTTTAAATTTATATCTACGTGATTGAGTTTAGAATAAATGACATAACATGATTTCGTCAGGAATGTTTTTTCTATGTCTGTTATGTTTGAAAATGACTTTTATTCGTTTTTGAAATTTTTATTTTCTGAGAAATATTTGACTTCAGAAACGGTTTGGCTGTTTTTGCTTTACGGCATATCAACCCTTTTCTGGTCATTTTAAGCCGAATCAAGTCTCGGGTTGCTTACAGTAGCTACTGCTGCTTAACTGGTCACCAAATTAAGCATTGAACAAGCTTAAATACGGTGATCTAGCGGGAAACGGTGCTTAATGACCAGCGTGACTTGACCATTATCTTTAGAAGTGCCTTTGTGACATAGTGTTTAACCGTGCTGGAATACGACAAGTTCGAACTCCAATCCTGCTATTACGTTCATTTTCATACTAATACCCTTAAGAAAGATATGAACCTACCTCATTCCTTCAGTTATGTGTTAAATTGGACAACTTTAATGTTCTTCTGCATTAAGTTTTACAGGAAGCTTTAAATGTCATTAAACAATGACACAACACGAAACGAAACCTAAATGAAAACCAAATGAAGAGGTGTAGCCCAGTAAAGTGGGCATAAGATGAAAATTCATTCTTATTAATAATAATTCGATTGCAGAGAATTATGTGTTTTTAAGAATTATTTTACAAATGATACTAATAATCTGCACAGTTAATATGGTATCAAGTATTCCTATCTTTTACAAATGATTTACACACAGTTGTGCGGTTTCAAGTATTTCTATCTAATACTGATAATGCATACACAATTAGATAATTTGAAATAACGATTTTCTAACTTGGACTTTGCCAGAGAACTGAAAGAAACTGTGAAACGTGAGGATGAAGGCGGTACCAATTGAAAATGGTATTCTAGGAACGGTACCCAAAAAGAGAGAGACTGAGAGAATTGCATATCGAGATCATCCAAACAACAGCATTGTTAAGATCGGTTAGAATATTAAAAAAAGGTCATGGGAACCTAAAGACATTTGCTGTCACTCTGACTCCAGTGAAAGACTCTTAGCCAACGCTAGTGCAAAAAACACGCCAGGAGTTATATAATAACGAAATTGTCAATTATATAATAAGCGGATACAGCAAACTAGCACTAAGGGAGTACAAAACTGGGCATGACTGTGTGAGAAAAATGTTCCCCTGGGAACCGTGCAAGTAATCAAAAGTTGATTATACTGCCAAATGATATATGCACAAACTAAAATCCTTCCTAGAGACCCAGACGGATAAAAATTATCTGGGATTTTAAGATACAAACGATCACCTAATTCCGGCAAGAAAACCAGATTTAGTTTTAATTAACAAGAAGAAAAAATGACTTTGTGATCTAGTCAATTTTGCCGTCCCAACGGACCATAGAAAGAAAATGAAAGAAAGTGAAAATACTTGGACCTTGCCGGAGAGCTAGGAAAACTGTAGAGTATGAGGATGACAGTGAAACCAATTGTAGTTGGTGCCCTTGGAACGGTCTCAAAAGAAGAATTGGAGTAGGAATCTAGATCCTCCACACAAGATCATTGTTAAGATCAGCTAGAATTAGAGCCAACTTTAGATTAATAAAAAAAACTATGAATTATGAAAAAATACAACATACAACAGAAAATCCGATGAGAGGATAATGGAAGAATCTGATCGTATGTTGCCTATCCTGTGCTTAGTAAGATCCTTTCGTGACCCACGTAAATGGTATTGATCATAGCACCTTAGGAATTTACTTGTCACTCCCAATCACTATAACACTACATTTTTCTGTCTTTAAATTATCTCCACATGACAGCATATAATATTTCATATATATATATATATATATATATATATGTGTGTGTGTGTGTGTATATATATATATATATATATATATATATATATATGTGTGTGTGTGTGTGTGTGTGAGCAAAAATATATAATCTTCAGACCATAGTCTTCTGAAGACTGCATTTGCCTTTTACATATACATGCTAGTTAAATTAACCATTCGACAAAGGTCACAATATGCACCAATAGTGAAGCACTTCAACAAGCCACAGCACACATTGGACAACGTGAAATGTATCCTAATAAATAACTCTTTTCCATCTACTCAAAAGCTAAAAAAAAAAAAGAAACAAAATGGATTGTACACGTCTGCACACACACACATGGTTTAAACTCAGATCTAGAGAATTTAAATGCTTACAAATACTGTAACACATCCCACCACACATAAAGCAACTACTAATCCACAGACCCACATCACCAACTCCAACTACTTCCAACCCCGTCGTGGAATCAACAAAAAAGTAGAAGGCATACAGCTCAGAACGCAAGATCAAAGACAGGGTCAGACAAGGGATTCTTCTGACCTCAAAAAGAAAAAAAAACCGGAATGAGAGGGATGTATTTTGGAAATAAATGGAACTTAGAACAGAATTTTCAACTCAGTTCTTCATTTATTTCTCTCATTTCTTTCATGCTTCTTAATATATCAGAAAACATATTTTCTCATATATATATATATATATATATATATATATATATATATATATATATGTGTGTGTGTGTGTGTGTGTGTGTGTGTGTGTGTGTGTGTATAACACATGCACCCCCACATTTATATATATATATATATGATATATGCACATATACATAGACTAATTATCATCTATCTATATATACATATATATATATATATAAGATAATCTACTGAGTCAGACGAACCTACTATTAGTTTCGCAATAAGCTCTTCAGGGCTAAAATCTGATAATGTCAGATTTTAGCCCTGAAGAGCTTTATGCGAAACTAATAGTAGGTTCGTCTGACTCAGTAGATTATCTTTATTACTTGGCTCTACTTAGGTATCGAGCACTTTTTACAAATTAGCTTCTCCTAGCGGTTATATGAATATATATATATCTTATATACATATATATACATATAAATTGTTTTTTCTTTTGGCCAAATACTGTACCAATAGATTATTTTTTTGGTACGAAGGTCTTTTTTTTTTCAAAAATTTTTTTCTTCCTGGTTGATGTTTGGTAGTATATTTTTACAATCAAACTCTCTGCCGGGTTTTTTCTCTCCGCAAGGATCTACCAACACGCTTGGTATATTATACATATATATATATATGTGTGTATGTGTGTGTGTATGTGTGTGTGTGTGTGTACGTGCGTGCGTGTGTGTGTTATTATTCAAGTATGTTTTGTGAAAGACCACAGAATATTTCTTCTTTATGACCTTCAAATGTAGACGTTCAACTCTTCAGGTTGTTTTTCGTTTATAAGGATCTATGTGGTGGAGCAAGTGTCCTGTATTTTTTACCCAAGCGCTTTCAACCATATCACTGGTCATCTTAAGGGTGAACATTGGTTGTAGCGGTTGTTTGTTTGCAGCGAGCTTTAATCGTTTGGAAAAGTTGATTGCAGGTTTCTTTGGTTGTTGGTTTATTCAATTCACGTGGGGGTATTGTAGGTAGATCTTAAAGAAGAAATATTCGGCGGTCATTAACAAAAGTTGCTTAAAGAATAATTTGCTACCAAAATACATAATGAATAATAATGAATATATATATATATATATATATATATATATTTAGAGAGAGAGAGAGAGAGAGAGATAGATAGATAGATAGATAAAAGGATATGAAAACACACAATGCTGTTAAAATGAAAACATTTTATGACATATTTTTCATTTTAACAGCATTGTGTGTTTTCATATCCTTTTATCCATACTTATACCGTCGGATTCATTTGCTTACTCTTAACTTATATATATATATATATATATATATATATATATATATATATATATATATATATATATATATATATATACGCGCATACACACACACACACACACACATATATATATATATATATATATATATATATATATATATATATATATAGGTGAGAAATTGTAAGTAACCAAGTTCCGTTGACATCATGTCCAATAATATATATATATATATATATATATATATATATATATATGTGTGTGGTGTGTGTGTGTGTGTGTGTGTGTGTGTGTGTGTGTGTGTGTGTGTGTGTGTGCGTATTCATGCTTGTATCTTTTATAAGTCATATAACAAGCCGAAGGAATTAAATGTCTGTCGAATTTTCTATACGCGGATGTTTCATGATAATCTCTAATTATATAATATTAGTTTCGTTGTTTTTTTTTTAAGGCTACATGGAGTATTGTCTGTGTGCATCACTGCTGGAGCAGGTTGCTATTTCGAATAAGTACACATTATCATCTGATTATCTTTGAAGTTTTGGCTCTCTGTACAAATCCTGCTTTTCAGAAATATTAGTTTTATTTTCTAACAATCAAGATCCTCAAGGCTAAAAATCGTTTCCTAACGTGAGCAGAAAGACTAATTCAATTATACTGCGTATATCAGTCTACAGGAAAGTTTGTTATAATAATCTGAATAAAGGCTGTCTGATCAGTAAGTGTTAGTTCAGAAGAAGGGAACCTGCGACCTTAAATCTGAATGTGGTCTTCTAAAACATCAATTAGTCTCTTCCACAGCATTGTCGAAACACCAATTAAAACTGCGCTTCTCTAGTTTAGAACTTATGCTCATGATAATCCGGTGGTGATGCTCCAGTTCTGTAGCACTGAGTAGTGTAGATTCACCCTTTCATTGCCGTTACACTAAAGTCTAGCCTGACCAGGAGTAGTTGTGCCTTTTGAGTAAAATAGATCTGTTTAGGATACTTGTTAAAATTATTTTGAACTAAATTTCTTTGGCTCTTAAAACATTGATATTGAAACTATGAAGTGTTAAAATGTTTAAAATGATTGAGAAGATAGAATTTGTAGGGTGTATGATTAGATATCATAATTCTTAAACTGACCTTTGAATAAAATAACCCAAGGATTGAAATACTGTAAAATCATCTAACCAACCAACCCGCCAAATATTGCCGATATTAGACAGATATCAACGGAGTCTATCCTTTTCCGTTAGCGCTAGACCAGGGAAATTGGTTTTGTGTCTGAGGTGAAGCACCACACATTTATCACCTCCCAATTTTACGGCATTCTTCCTAGTTGAGCTACACATTCGCTGAGTTTGAGAGAACCGGTAACGAACCCGAAAATTTGTCATTCCCAGGCGGATTCTCTCTCGACTGAGCTAAACCGCTTCCCTCACGAGTCATCCGGTTCTACTTTTAATCGGATAATATAAATGTTCAAGACACCCTTGCATGGCCTGCTAACTTCTGAATTTGAGGTTGTGGACCCCAGTGGTCTCCGGACCACTTTTGAAAACCACTGGCTTACAGTAACTGTTGTTTTTAAGTCGCTACACATTATAACTTAAATTGTACCGATTCCACCATCTTTATTTTCGACGGCATAAATATAGATATATAGATAGATAGAAACCAACGCACTGAGAAACAAAGAAAGAAACACACTGAGATAGATAGATAGATAGATAGATAGATATAAGCATACTGAGCTAGAAAGAAAGACAGAAAGAAAGAAAGAAAGAATCATACTGAGATAGATAGATAGATAGATAGATACGAGCATACTTAGAAAGAAAGAAAGAAAGAAAGAAAGAAACACACTGAGCTAGATAGGTAGATAGATATCAGCATACTGAATTAAAAAGAAAGAAAGAAAGAAAGAAAGAAAGAAACACTGAGATAGATAGATAGATAGTTAGATAGATAGATATCAGCATACTGAATTAAAAAGAAAGAAATTAAGAAAGAGAGAAACATACTGAAATAGATAGATAGATATCAGCATACTGAGTTAGAAAGAAAGAAAGAAAGAAAGTAAGTAAGTAAGTAAGACATAATTAATTCTAATAAGATGAGAGCGTGGAAGAAGCGAACCAACATATGAAAATCTCCTCTTTTTCTTTACAACTTCGCTACATTATCACAGCATTTTCCGTTTCCTACCCGTTTTTTCTTGTATAAAAATATTATTTCTTTTATTAATAAATAATTTAATTCTCATTTATTTAAACTATATCCTACTAGCTGAAGTACTAGTTTACGACAGACTAGAGATCAACACTTTGATTGTCATTGTTTATAATAGCAGGAAAATAATTATTTGAGTAAATGATATTTTAGAGATTTATCAATTAACATATTTTTTCGGATTGTTTGTCCTAACTATGTAATAATAATAATTTTACATTTCTTGTTTTTCTACCACACTGTTGGCTAGGGATGTAGAATATCCCGACTTTACCCCTGCAGAGGCATAAAATTCCCCCTGTTAGCCGTGGGTGGCGACCAATGATGCTTAAGGTCTGGTGGCTGGCAGCAATGTAAGACTACACATTGGATATGCAGCACTCCACTTTGGCCCTTACTTAGACAAGACGGGCGGTCGGAGTGGCCCCTCCGGTCAATTGGCTGGTCATGCCAACCCCTAGCATCTATATTATTTGTCCTGAATCTGTTGTGAAATGAACATGAATAGTACACTGCGTAGCAATTACATATACACCAATCTTACGGTGTGCAGGAGTCTAACTGATGATCGTAACTGATCGCATCTAAACGAACAATGGTAAGACATTAGCTATATGGAGCTACCATTACTGTTATATAGCCGTATATACCCTTCTGACATAATCGGTTATATGATAGAGAGAGAGAGGAGAGAGAGAGAGAGAGAGAGAGAGAGAGAGAGAGAGAGAGAGAGAGAGACATGATTAGAGGTATGGTTCTTACTTGGTAACTTCTCTGTTTACTCTGCTTAGTCTATCTTGTCTGGCTGCCATCTTGTCTAGTTGACTTCTATCTGCTGGGGGTTGACTTTCTTTCTTGCTAATCCTTCTTTGGGCTGGCTAAGCTGGGCATTGTCTTATTAATTTAAAAAAAACAATATCTTGTTTGTTCTTGATCAAGTTTTTATTTATTATTAGCCTATTTGCTTTATCCGCCGCGAGGATGAGACTGAACCGGGAGAGACGACAATCACGTCTCTCTCCTTCAAAAGTTGAGTGGCATCTAACTCTAAGCTAACTATCACGTGTCTGTCATGGCGCCTAAATCGCGTGCCTCTGAGGGGTCAAGGGTTATTAACAGTCACCGGTAATTTTCAATGGGTACTCCTTGATTCTGATGTTAACGGCCCTTAATTTAAATATTTCTAGGTAAAGGACTGTTCACAATTAATGACACCTCATGAATTGAAATCGCAAAAATATAGCACTCAATACCTTCTCCATGCGTATATTTACAGATATCCGTTGATGAGATATTACTACCTATGTATGTGCACTGGTTTTAATTGACCAAATTTCAACAGAATTCGAAGATTTTAAGAAAGGAAAAAACTGGTTTACTTTTCATAAGTCTAAGAAAGAAACAATTCTCTTGTTTTCCTAAAACATTTGAGAAAAAAATAGTTTGGGCCCTTTGTCGAGGTCGGAAAGCAATAAATTTAAACGTCAATTAAAAGTTTTTAAATGTTGTACCTACAGATTTCTTCTCTGTAAACACCCCTCCATTGCACTCTTCTCCTTTTTAGTTCTTCCTGAAGAAGTGAGATTTCCTGAATGATCATCCAATAATTATTTCCAACCAGCGATCCTACCTGTTATGCCAGGCCCAGCATTGACGATAAAAAAATCACTCTTTTTTTTTCGTTGATAAAATACGAATTCTATGCAATTACATTAATGATTATTTCTCCCTGACACCTTTGAGGTGGAAGGTATTTCTCACGAATGATCTTCTCACACCCTTGTGCAAAACCCTTGTTTACTTTTATTTACCGCCCGACAGACAGACCGAACGACAGGACCGATCGACATACAGACGGGTACCTCCAGCGGGTGGCACATCTCCCTGTCTTCCTTTGATGTGGCTAACCCTCTGCCATATTTTTACCTTTGATTCTATCCTCTATTTACAAAGTCGTTTTGGAGTCTAGACGGTAACTATCTCATTAGCTTTGAGTTTTCTCAAGTTGTTTGAGAATAATTCGGTTGACACTAATGTCAGCACGACTTTCGATTGTCAGGTCGACAACTCCACCACCTGTGCCCGTTCCACCCCCTCCACACACTTACTTTCATTTATGTCCAAACTCGTTCTGTCTGTTCGTCCCGGTAAACAGGATGTACTACTGAAGTGAGTCAAAAGTTTTGCAATATTTTGGTAACGTGAGGCATATTGCGGCAAATCCGGGTGCATTTGTCGAGATCGTGAATGTGACGAAGTACACGGGACTGTGAGATATTGATTTCGACTGATACTCTCAGAATGTTACTCACTGGATTTGCTTGTTTGGCTTGTGGCTCTACCTAGGAATACACGCTTTTAGACTAATGTTCCCCGATTGTTAAAGTTCTTGCAACCTGAGGAAAATTTATTCAGCCATCTGGTTACTGTATTGTGATTAACTGCGACTGCACATTTCGCACAACAGATGTTTTTGGTTTCTTCTGTGGTGGTAACGCATGAATTAGATTGCGCTGCACGTTCACATGTGCGGCTTTCATATCTCACACGGGGTGAAGCAATGCATAACGTGTCAACTCTGGTCCTGTAAGTGCGTGTTACGCTGCGGGCCACTTATAGGTTGATGAACCTGCTCGTTCAGTCTGCCCACGTTGTTTTGTTTGACCCACAGGAAAGTTGAAGACGAGCTGGTTCGGACTTTCTCTGTTCTGGTTGGGTCTGAAGATGACCAGATATACCAATGCTGTCAACGGGTCAACAGTCGCAATAACTACGAAACGCTTATTAAGAATTGTACACAATACCTTTATTAATCATACAGTGACCAAAATCATTTACAACAACAAAGTGGTTTCGGCGTCGAAGTCGAAGTTAGTGCATTGACTGGCGATATACAGCTAATTACTTCTGGTTGAAATGGTCTTCAAGACTTTGAGTGGCAAGGTAGTGGGAAGCAGCGGCGAAGTGGTGACAAGGGCTCTATGGTTCATAGCCTTGGAACCAGCTTTCGATCGGGTCTGTTCCCTTTTCGGGGTCTTCTTTTATGGGGTCCAGACTCCTGAACATACAGCTCTGATTGGCCAGCCAATAGAAACGCCGAACCAATGGCCTTACAGCGTAAACATCGGGGAGGAGAACATAGCCCTCGGTCGTACATCTCGAGGAGGACCCCCCCCAAAAAAAAAAAAAACCCAACTCCACCCCACTTTTCTTTGATTGGTGAGCCACTCAATATTATTTTTATTATTGTGTATGTCAGACTTAGTTGTAATCTTCCACCGTACTCTTCCGTAAGAGTTAGCACTGAGTTGACCTTACAATCCAGAATAAGTTATTGTTTTATTTATCTAAATCAAAATTTAAAAATTGATCTTTTCAAATTTCGTTGTTTAATAATTTTATTCTTCTTTGACGCAAAATTTTGATTTGACCTTTGAAAGGACCCAGTATAGTGATTGTTGGTCAACAGGTATGATCTTTTATAATATTATTATTTGTTTTCTGTTTGTTTTACCCTTCTTTACAAAGGACTATAACTTTAACTATTAATAAACCATCCTAATTATTCTTAAGTTAATATCGCCTGTCAACTTTATAACATTATTATAGTGTTTTACAGCCCACTAACTACTAATTACAACTTAAATTTCTAAAGAAGTTCAAGTTGTGAGATAAACGCATCACAAACTAGCACGTACAAAATATTGAAAAACCTCTGACTCATCTTTGTGCAAAGGTCTGTTGTGTATAAATGTACTCCCTTTTAATGGGTTGACAACGAGGAGCTCAGCTCTGCTAATTGCTATCGGAAGTAGCCATGCACCCTGGGCATATTCTTGTGGGTACATCATTGGAAATTTCGCTAGCATTGACCCCAAAGGCAAGGCGTTATAAAAGACATACAGGAAATATCTACTAGAAAGTATAAAGGGAGACCAATTAAACCACCGGTGTGTGTATACCCTAAACAAATACGAGATATGATTAAGATTTATCAAAAGCTGAACCCGTATTTTTTTTCATTCTGAATATTTCCAGTATAAATGATGTGTGCCTTATTGAGCAAATTACATAAGAAAGGAAGAGTGTCTAGACGTCTAGATTACTGTCTAGACGTTTTCACTTCGTCTTGAGCAATCTATCTATCTCAGTGTGCTTCTTTTTTTCTTTCATTCTTTCTTTCTAACTCAGTATGCTTATATCTATCTATCTATCTATCTATCTCAGTGTGTTTCTTTCTTTGTTTCTCAGTGCGTTGGTTTCTATCTATCTATATATCTATATTTATGCCGTCGAAAATAAAGATGGTGGAATTGGTAAAAGATGGTGCAATTTGAAAGAAAATGTGAAGTCAGTAAATATTTTTGAATAACAATTTTTGATGAAGTACAAGTTTGTGAAAGTGCAAGAATCCTGGTATTAAATAGCCCTGTTCTTAAATCAGCTTCTATTGTGTTTCAAATGTCTACTTATATCTTCTTTATCTTTTATCTTTCTATCGTTTTTCTGCTCATCTTTCGGTCCGGGTTATCTTCTTCATATCGGGATGGATATCTTTCTTCTGTTGGGGATTGTCTGTTGCTGCGTTCAATTTTTGTTCTTTAATCATGGACCAACGGGCAGCAATTTTCTTGTGTATACACTTTTATTACACCAGATTTCCGGTAAATTATTTGCCGCACGCAAGCATGTAAGTGGCACAGACGGAAAGAAACGTCTAGTCTCAGCGGGGCAAGAGTCCCAACTCCGCAATCATTCTGCTTTCACAGAGTCGACTGGTTAACTGACAATGTGAGCCACTCTCCGAATGAATCTGGATTCAAGGTTGTTGCCAGTCAAATTCTGAGATTTTACACTAATTTACCGTTAATTTTAAACTAATCTATACTCCTTAGATACCCATGCATACAATTGTGTATATAGCGTAGAATAGTGTGTATGGCTATCTGAAGAAGTTTAGAATAGTTTAAAATTAATGCCAAAGCAGTGGGAAATCACTGTAAGTTCATAGAGGTCGATACACTCTTTTTATAAAGAGACCAGTTGAAATGAATTAGTCTATAATAGCCAAATGACTGGTTGTTAAATTTTTCACTTATATGAAAGTATATATATATATATATAATATATATATATATATATATATTATATATATATATGTTAGGTTGAACTCGAGTGACGATTCCTGTCGTACGAGTTTCTGTGCAATCCTTTCAAGGTGTCTGGCTATCATACTACACCAGTTCCACCCTGACACCAAAAAATCGCCAGACACCTTGAAAGGATTGAAC
The DNA here is from genome assembly GCA_023376005.1 of Doryteuthis pealeii. Lineage (NCBI taxonomy): Eukaryota > Metazoa > Mollusca > Cephalopoda > Myopsida > Loliginidae > Doryteuthis > Doryteuthis pealeii. The sequence goes on along the minus strand of CM042168.1, from coordinate 36,428,667 downwards.
AGAAACCCGTACGACAGGAATCGTCACTCGACTTCAACCAAACATGTTTAAAAGAGAAAATGCTGCCAAAATACACTTATATATATATATATATATATATATATATATATATATATATATATGTGTGTGTGTGTGTGTGTGTGTGTGTGTGTGTGTGTCTGCCTGTCTGTCCGTCTATCTGTCTGTCTGTGTCTGTGTCTGTGTATGTGTCTGTGTGTGTATTCAATATAATATAGGACTAGGACAATTGGAATAGTGGAGTTGAAGTCTTTAATCTATAAAGGATCCATCCAAATTCCTAGAGTGGCAAAATAGGTTTATGTCGAAAAAGTCTACTGGAAAATTTACGAGAAATATAAAAGCATGTTGTGGGAGTTTGATGGCACCGTAATTCTCTGGGAATGAGAAAAAAAGGGTGCCGGAGACAGCTAAATCCCCTGCCCCAACTGCTTTAAAAATCGTTTACAATCCTTTACGATGACTCTGGGAGAAAGATCATAGCTACGGAGAATATGTAAATATGTTTAGTACTACATTGAAGGCGTTTCTGTGAGATAGGGCGAATATAAGATCACATCTAAGAATATAAGACTCATGAGTAACGGGAGGAAAGGGCGCAGAAAAAGGGGTTGAAAATGGAATAGGAGAAGGAAAAAAAACAAAAGAAAAAGAAAACTAAAAAGGGGTAAAAATCGGAGAGAAGGAAAGGAATAAAGAAGGTAAAGGAAAGGGGAAGATATACAAAAAAAAGGGAATGAAAAAAGGGTGAAAGAAAGAAAAAAGAAGAATATAGTGGTTGTGGTTGTATGTGTGTGTGTGTTTTTTTGTGGAAGGGGGGGGAGAAAATCAAGGAAATGGATCAAGAAGGTGAAAGGGGAGAAGAACAACTAGAGAAAGACGGGCGGCGAAAAAGGGGAATGAAACCAGGAGGGAGAATGAAAATGGTCTGAAGAAAGAAAGAGGAAGAGGATAAATGAAAAAATGGATAAATAAGGTGAAGGGGGGGGAGGCAAAACAATAAAAATCTGATGAAAAATGGAGCGAAAATGTAAAATGAGATAATGAATGAAAGAAAGAAGAAAATAGTGGTAATACAAGAGGATGAAAATAAAGAGAATTGATAAAGAGAGAGAACAAGAGAAAAAAAAAGGGAATTAAAAAAGAAAAAGAAAGAAACGAAGAAGAATGGAAAAAGAGAGAGAAAGTGAGAAACATGAAGGAAGGAAGAAAGTAAGGAAGGGAGGAAGGAAGGAGAGAAGGACAACGACGACGACGACGACGACGACGACGACGACGAAGAAGAAGAAGAAGAAGAAGAAGAAGAAGAAGAAGAAGAAGGGAATGATAAAAAAGGACAAAAAAGTAAAAAGAAAGAAAGGACGGGAAAAAGATGTAAGGAAAGAAATAGAGGGATCAATTATATTTTAAGAATTTCTGATTGAAGGGGATATATATATATATATATATATATATATATATATATATATATATGATCAAATAAAATGTTTATCTTTTATCTATTATCATGGGAACAATCTTTACTATATATATATATATATATATATATATATATATATATATTATATATATTATTAATTATATATATATTATTTAAGAAGGTTTTGTTAAAGATCGCGGAATGTTTTTTCTTGATGATCTTTAAGTGTAGGCGTTTAATTTTTTCGTATATCCTGGTCCAGATGGTAGAAAAGGTGTCCCGTATTTTTACCCGAGCGCTTTCAACCATGTCACTGGTCGTCCCCAGGGATTTTATTGGGTATAGTTGTTGTTTTGGGCTTGTACTTGTTAAAATCAGTAGCTGTAAAAGCAGTAATAAAACCTTCCAAACGAATAAAACCCGCACCACAAACAACAACTACAATCAATAATCCCACTAAGGACGACCAGTAGTATGATTGAAAGCGCTTGGGTAAAAAATGTGGGACAACTTCGCTACCATATGGACCCGAATACGATACGAAAAACAACAAGAAAACTTGAACCTCTATATTTAAAAATCATCAAGAAAAAATATTCCGCAGTCTTGCATAACTAATAACTTGCTGCTAAAGTACCGAATATATCAAATCATAACGAAATTTTTTATTGGAGCAGTATATTTCGAAGGAACTAAGAGATCAGAGCATTTTTCACTCCAATTTAAAATTCAACGGATATATCAACCTTGTAACGGAGAGGTTGGGTAGATACATATAACCGATTGAACTCAATATTCGACACGATCCCTTTTTTTACTCTAATTTCCCTTCGTAATTAAATGAATCATTTTACAAATCATTTCATTTCCTCTTTTTGCTAAAAAAAAAAGAAGAAAATGGATCCTGAAAAAATAAAATAAACACTATTACTTAATTTTTATTAGATTTCTTAACTCACTTGATCGAATTCATTTCCTTTTCTCCCTTTAGAGAATATTAGTTTTCCCTTATTCCGTTATTCCTTTATTGGAATGAAGGATTAAAGGAATACTTAAACAAATTGTTGGAGTAATCGGTAGGTAATTAAATAAAAAGGGTTCGTCAAATTCTTGTCGTGTTTTCCCGATTTCTAAATAAGTATCAACTTGTTCACATTGAGATAATCTATGTATTTAAATAAAAGAGACTCCTTTCTTTAATAATAAGAAATCTCGTTCATACATCAATCTCTTTGATAAACTCTAAGAGATTGAAAGATGTACGAGAGATTTCCATCTTAGTATCAAGTCATAAATTCTTTTTCCAAAAATTTCTTCAAAGAACCATTAAATTCTTTGAAGATTTTAGTTTGATCCGAATCAGAAAAAATATATATCTTCGGAAATCATCTCGATGCTTAAAAATCTCCGCAATCCGTGAGGGCTTACGTTGATAGGAAAGCTACAATTGATTCTTTATTTTCAATTGATTTAATCTTTTTAGATATGGGGGAAGGGTTTATCCAGTAGGAAAATGACTGACTTCCTCTTTGAGGAATTGGCCAGTCTATTATTAATAAGATATTTAACCTTGGTTAATTTCTTGGACAGTTTAAAGGAAATTACGTATTGAACAAAACTTGTCTTCCACCAAACGTTCATCATTATCGGCCTGGACTAATTGAACAATTTCCATGGAAATCTTTTTGTTTTTAAATTTTGATCCAGATTAGAGAAACTTCTACTTTAGTTTAACTTGGTTTATTTGTTTAACGGCATATCAAATCCTTATGGGGTATTCAATGCCGAAATTTGGTTTGTAAACTTTTAGCTTGGCTGTCCTGAGTATGACGTTAAACTGCATCTTGTGGTGATGTTTCACTCATGGAGCTCTGGGGAGTGTGGAGTACCTCTTCATCGCCATTACTCCCAGGTCCACTTTAACCCGGAGTGGTAGTAACAGTTAGGGTCCCATCTATGGGTTAAATATATTAAATAAATGAGTATAAAAATGAGTTTTAAAATTTAAAAAGTTGAATTCTCAACAAGAGAATGAAGAGTTCCCAACAAGACTGAATTAAACAAAATTTCTTCAACATAAAATAACACAGGGTTCGACATGCCGTAAAAACCAACCAACCAACCAACCATCCTTTAGATTTATGTATTTGTATAACTCCATATATGCCCCGTCGAAGGCGACTGTAAAATATACCGACTGCACGTCTGCAGTGAGGTAAGACTCTCATAATGGGGTCACGTACTGGTCGTGGGTGGTCACATGTAATGTCTGAGGACAAGATTGTAGTGGCAGAGCGGCTGTGATATGGGTACGAAATAGTCTCGAGACATGCAACACTTCACTTCGGCCCTTACTTAGGTCGGAGTGGGTCCCACTCGATCAATCGGATGGCCATGTCAAACCCTAGCATCCATATTATTGTCTCAACCTTATTCTTCATATAGCCCTTGTAGCAAATACCCAGCGCTTTTTATCATATGGGTGATAGAAGGCGATGACTGAGGGTCAATATCGTTTTTCCAATACATATGAAGTAGTTGGTACACATGGAGTCACCACGGCTGCAGTGAGAAGGTCTAGTCAGGCTTTAATGACATAGTGTTGTGGTCCTTCTTGTCCTTTTTGTCATTGTGTGGCTATTTTCAATGGATGAGTCAATTCGGCTGGTGGTGAGACGCCAGGCATCACTGTTCTCAGCTTGGGTGGATCAGCTATAGTCTATGTTACAGGCACCAAGGGATTCCTGTATCGCTTCTTTAGTATCGCTTCTGTCACGATGGCTCGTGGTGAGTTTGCAGTACAGCGGGATCTTGGGATTCCTCATCCTAGAGATGTGTTCCTCTCATCATTTCTGATACTTTAGAAGCATGGCCTCGTTATTGGTATCTTCGCCTGTTCAACGTCATTCCAGTGGATGTTGAGTATGGTGCGGAGACATCGCTTGTGGAACCTCTCGAAGAGTAATAGGTGTTGATGATAAGTGGCCATCAACACTAAGTTATAAAGGATCAAGGACTATGGCTCTATTCACGGTGACAATAAACACAGAGAATAAAACTTGTAAACTCACAAACAGTTCGTATCTACTTCCCAGTTAATATCCAGTATTTACAGACAGTCTTGTAGACTGTAGACAGACTTCAAATTAAATGGTAACATTGGTAAGATATCTTATAATAATTAGACGATTTATGTTCCCAAAATGCAACAGCATATGGCTACATATTTCAGACCCGATGTTGTTTATTATAAAAATAACTTAATCCAAAACAAACAAACAAATCAGGAAACAATATTATTAAAGGACAAACGTAGTAAATACACATGTAAATTAAATTACAATAGTATTCAATATTGATGTATGTATTTACCCACCTACTCCAAACGATCAGAATGTGACAGAAAATCAATTTTTAAGCAGATTTAACTTTGAATTCAGAGTTTTCTTTCTCCTAGACCAGTTTCCATACCAGGATTAAGAGCCTAGTCTTCCCTATTTTACTCATAGCTGGAGAGGGGGAGAATAGTTGGATTTATGCCTTTCCCAAGGGTATAACAACCTCGACCCGGATTTGAACTTGGGTCACTGGACTTGAAATCGGTACCCTACGTCGATAACCATTACACGAAAAACGCCTCAATATTAATATTGATGTAATGTAAATATCCCAGCATTTTCTGAGGCTCTATACCCTAAAGTTCTATAGAGCAGGTTGATTTTCCTTTTTAATAACATATCAAACTTCGGGGGTATTTAACGCCAAAGTTATTATTGTAGAAAATCAGTGGAAAAAAGGCAAGAAAGAATGAATGAAAAAGAAAGAAAGAGGTTGATAGAGAAAGAAAGAAAGAAAGAAAAACGAAAGAAAGAAAGAAAGAAAAAATCGAAAGACAAAGATAAGAGAAAGAAGGAGAGACAGATAAAAAAGAAGGAACGGAAGACAATATCGAAAAAAGAAAGAGGACATCGAAAGACTGAGATAAAATAAAAGAAAGAAAGGAAGGAAGAAAACATTGAAAAAAAAATGAAAGAAAGAAAGAAAACGTCAAAAGATAAAGGAAAAAATAAAGGTAAAATAGAAAGAAAACATCGACCAAGAAAGAAAGAAAAAAAAAGAAAAATAAAAAAAAAAAAAAGCACCGAAAAACAAAACAGAAAGAAAAAAAGAAAGAAAGTAAAGAAAAAAAGAAAGAAAGAAAAGAAAGAAAAGAAAGAAAGAAAGAAAGAAAGAAAAAAGAAAGAAAGAAAGAAAGAAAGAAAGAAAGAAAAAAGAAAGAAGAAAAAGAAAAGAGAGAAAGGAAAGAAGAAAGAAGAGAGAGAGAGAGAGAGAGAGAGAGAGAGAGAGAGAATAAAATGCCAAAAGAGACAGAAAAGCAAAGAAGAATGTTTAATTTTCAATTGTCAAAGTTTTTTTAAATCTCCCAAACATTTTAAGAGACATGACCGATTTCTCTTCAATTTGCAACTCTCACGTTTCCATTTTCCGAAAAAGAAGAAATAAAAATCTTTATGAATTTCAAATTTACTGGCCAAACTATACGTACTGGATGTGTAACTCATACCCTTATAATTTAGTCTAAGACCATACCAATCACCGCCCATAGAATTACGAAAGAAAACACTTTTCTTTTCTCAAAGACATCCGGGTGGATATCTGGGTAGAATACGGATGGCTAATGTTATCATCTGTCAAGATATTATTTTACTGTTTTTTTTTTCTGCTCTGTGATTTTTTTTGTCTGTAGAAATGTCGACGAAATCTTTTGATTCCATTTCACTTTCTTATCTTTCTCATTTAGTTGAAGTCGTGTTCTTTTCTTTTTCTATTTCCTGTCAAAGATTTTTTTCTATTTGAGGTAAGAGCGAGTATTGTGTCTGGCAATAAAAGTCCTTAGAACTAATCTAATATTTACAAACATTTTTACCATTCGAGACTTCTGAGGAGAGTATTTTTAGAAACAAAAAAAAAATCGGCTTTAGTAAGATATAAAAGTGAAAAATATATGTGCAAATATATATTGTATTAACAAGATTATGTTACACACACACACACACAGTATATATATATATATATATATATATATATATATATATATATATATATAGAAAAACAAAGAATTCCATAAAGATAAATTTATTCTAGATGGCGAAATCGTGGTTAAAACGTTGCGGTTTTTAGCAAGCCTTCATTAGGATCATCTATTAATATATGTCATATCTCTTTCAGAAAATAAATCACAAATTTCAAACGTCGTCACTTGTACTAAACAGGTCACTTAAAAAATGCTGCAAACGGATAACAACTCTTTTCTTTCTATACTTCCTAGATATCCATCTCTGTTCAGACAACACTTTTTCCATCTTAATGTCTTGATGATGGTTTGTTAAAAACCAAAACGTTTTAACGTCGACTTTACCCTTTAGAATAAATTCATCATTTTTGAATTCTTTGTTTTTATAACGCATTTACTTTGTGTGCCGTTTAGTCTTTCCCCTAAAAATCTGAATATATATAAACGGCAAATGATGCATTCCGCTTGCCTTAGCCAGAACTAATTTTGTTGTGCTTTGATAGGTGCGGATCTAAAGAAAAATGGAAGTAAGGGTCTGGGAAAGAAAAAAATTGTGATATAGAAAAGAAAAAGAAAGAATATCAGTAAGGACAAGAATACAGTGAGATTAACGAAAAAAAAGGGTTAGGAACATCCTAACAAAAATATTTACAGTTGCTTCCTTTGATATATAATGAGAGAGTTACCTCCCATTAGAATGGTATTGTGGTTATGAACCTTTGTTACATAATTATTAGATACCTAATATTTATGTGCAATAGTGTAGAAATCAAAATGGCCGTTATAAGCTGCAGCCCATGGCCTTGAAGGATTTGAATGACAAGGCTTGACCTGTTCCTGATCCTTCCTTCCGGTGGATACCGTGAGAATCGGCGGAGAAGACCCTCTTCCGGTTTAGATTAGAAATAAATTTTAGAGTCGGTGAGAAACCACGACGGTGGTGAGTCGTGTTATACACGCTCCGACTCGATCTGCGCAGGTAGTCTGGTGGAGGATTTCGAGAATAAAATAGGATCAAAGTAAATCGAAGTCTTGTGTTATTGTGTTATAGTGACACAGGGCTTCTGATAAAGAGAAATCCCCAATGGAAGACCAGACACGAAGTCCCCAAGAGAAGTCCAGACGTTAGAAGAGACCTAGAAGAACTTAAGATGTCAGAAGAACAGAAGAAGAATAGAAGTAAGAAGTAAGTAATGAAAAGGGTATACAACACCTTGAACTGAAGGGAAAAAGCCGGCCAAGAGACATGGATTGATATACACTTCATTTGGTCTCCAACAATTTTGAGTTTAAATTGTCACTTTTGGTAGAAACATTAACTTTTTCTTATCAACATATAAGTCCGTCTTATAATTTAGTATCGTTATTTATTTCCGCGTAAAAACATAACAGAGAAAGAAAGAAGAAAGAAAGAAAGAAAGAAAGAAAGAAAGTGAATGCAAAGAGAAAAAATAAATATTAATGAAATTCTAAAAGGAAAAGAAAGAAAAAGAAAACGAAAGAAACATAGAAAACGCGAAGAAGAGAAAAGAAAAACAATAAAATTTACCAGTTTACTTATAACTCATTACATGATTAGAATCAATATATCAAAATAAACGGTAAACTTTAACATTTTTGGAAAAGGCATCGGTAGAATCTAAATGAAAAGTTTTTAAAAATATATATATTATCTTGTTTTCAATGTGTTCTAACGGAACACGTGGAGAGAAAGTGATTTATAAAAATAAAATTAAAATTTTAAAATTTTACAAATTTTATTTCTTAAGTCAAATGAAGATTTGAATGTTGTCTTAATATAGCGCCTTTGTTTTCTTGAAGAAAAGAAATGTATTATTATTCTTATTATTTTACTAAAAGAACATATTTTTTATTAAATAAAGAAATAAAAAAAGGAAAAGAATGCCGATACGAGCGGAAACATGCGAGCCGCTAGCTGAATTATTTCTGGATTTAATTTTAAGAGATTTCTGTAAATTAGAAAAAAATATCAAATTTAACTATTAAATCGAATAAAAACATCAAAATTATTTTTGTTTAAAATCATTCGGAGCAAAAACGACTGTGGGTGAGTGGAAAATGTTAAAAGTATTTCACATTTTCTTTAAGAGGCTAATCAGAAAAAGTTAAGAAAGTAACTGTAGAAAACTTCTATCTACCTATCTATCAGTATATCTATCTGAGCCTGTTCAGATCTATTTATCACAGTCTCAGTTAATATATTCATTCTGATCTTATCTATTCCAAGGAATATCTATCTATCTATCTATCTATCTATCTCAGTAGGTTTCTATCTATTTATATATATATCTAAGTATCGTATAAAATATATACTTTATCTTGTATTAGAATATATACCGCCCTGTCGCCTGGGACAGTAGAATATGCCAATTGCACCTCTGCAAAGGGGTAAGACTCCCTCTTTGGGTCACTTGTTGGCAGTGGCTGAGGACAGGATTATGGTGATTGAATGATGTGGCCCAGTTACTAACTGGTCCCGTAACATGTAACCCTCAATTCCAGCCTTTACTTTGGCTAGTCGGTCGGAGCGGAACAAATCAGTCAGTTGGTCATATCAAACCGTAGCAACTATATGATAGTCCCAACCTTTTCTTCAAATTGTTCTTATGGCAAACACCCATCCTTTTATCAGGTAGGTGCTAGAAGTTGATTGGCTGAGGGTCAACCAACAGTGTTTATCAATGCAGATGAAGTTAATGAAAAATACACATAAATTAATAAATTCATACATATATATTGGTTTGGTGGTTGGTTTTGAAGGCTATCACAATGCAAGTGTAAAGAAAAATGAGGTAACTACGATGTTGTTTACCTTTGGATTATTTGTCCAATAAAAAAAGGGACAGGCCAAATCTGGAATGATACTAAGACATGTTGGACAAACAACCACACACACACACACACACACATTTGCACATACACTCACACACACAAAATTTTGATGAAGATATCATCAAACATACAACAGAATAGTCAGATCCTAGCCACAAGGTAACAGCCCCAGAACTTAGCTTTCAGAAATCTTCTGGCGAAGGAATATTTACCCCGAAATATTAAGAATAAATCAAAGTTAAACGAACAATATCATAATTACCTCATGTTTCTTTACATTTGCAATGAGATATCTATCAAAACCAACCACAAAACCAATATAAACACAATGTTTCAAGCAAATTATAAAACTCTTATATATATATATATATATATATATATATATATATATATATATATATATCAATCAACCTCTCCCTACCCTTACACACAACAACACACACCACACACACACACCTTGAGTTTTCACTTCCGCTGTCGTTTATCGCTACAGAAAAAAATTATACACACACAACACACAACCACATACCTAAAAAATGCACAATGTTTCCTTCAATACACACACTAACAGCGCTACATACTCACACCTTAAAATAGAATATTTGATGTCATATTTCAAAACCGTCTCCTTTTTCAAACTTCAGACATTTTTAAAGACTGAATAACAAGGATTACCACTCACTTTTTCTCTTCATTCTGTGATATATAATTTCTTATCTTATGCCCTGAAGATGATCTATTTTAGATTGAAACACTGCAGCGTCGACTAATAAACTCACCACTTAACCCATTTAAACCTGTGTTTTTCATTTTTCTTTATATATTACACACATATATATATATATATATATATATATGTCTGTTGTGTCTGTTCTTATATATATATATATATATTATATATATATATATGTGTGTGTGTGTGTGTGTGTGTGTGTGTGTGTGTGTGTGTAAAAAGATTTAGTATTAAATACCCCACAAAGGTTGATAAACAAAATAACTAAACCAAATCAGACTATAGTATAAATATATAGTATAAATATATAGATGTATCAAAAACCGTAATTAAAAGTTTCACGTGATATGAACCATGATCATCAGATTGGAGATGACGAAGACTAGATTACACCTGTGGTCTGGGACTAATGTCTATGTAGGGTTAATCCATACTCCCCATTGATCAAGAACACAAATCTCATCACCTTATGCAGTTCCGTTTCATCCCTCGGATACCCCATTTTGGGTGAATGGATACACCTTTGCAGTTTATACAGTCAAATATTTTTTGCGTGGCAGCGTAGGTTTTCAATTCTTGGAACTTGAACTCTGCTCGCCGATTATATTTTCTAACCTGTAGACCGTGAGGCCACACACAGGTCACCACACATTGAGAATGTTTGGATTTCATAAAGCGAAAAAGGAAAAGGAAATAGCTGTAAGTGACAATGCTTTGAAAGTAGATACAAAATTAATAAGATGGAAACGATATGATAAAAGCGGAAGGTTATTGAAAAGATTAAGAGTGATTCCTCCTGCCGAGTGATGTACAATTCAAGATCAGAGTCGATAATGTAACACTTAATTGAACACCACGGGGCACACCACTAGGGCAGACCTCAATTGAAATCAGCAGCAAGCAGAACTGGCAGACCACCGGCTATTAACGAGCAACAGTTGGTATCTTCTTTAACTAGCGATATCACTATTTTAGACTTCCTTTCCAGGTTGAAGAATATTTACTATAGCAACAGGGAGTCTCCGCCCCTCCCCACCCCCAGAAAAAAGGCATCATTCAGCTCCTGCGTAGAGAACAGTTCTAACCCTTCTTTTATGAACCCAAGTGCAGACCCCTAAAGCTAGATTTTATTCATATTCTTTAATCTAAAACCAGATTATCGTGAATATATTTTTTGTTTAATTTATGTTCATATTTTGTCAAATTAATTTACAGAATAGTAAGTTTGATCCTCACTGGATGCCCCATAGTTACAACATTGTGTCACATCTCACACTTGGCGAACAGATTGGGTAAATTCTTACTTTAAACATATTCATTGATGGTTTTATCAAAATCCAAGTCTAGATTGAATGAGTTTAATGGCAGATCAACTCGTCTAGGGCTATTTCATGCCTAGATAATAGAGAATCCTATACAATGTATGTTAATATTTTTGTAGTTGAACAAGAGATTTTGTACACAGTTATACGATGCTATTAAAATTCATTACCCCTAGTCAGTGGGTTTTAAAATACGTTGACTGTATCCTCTGCAGAGTGTAAGACCCCTCAAATCAGGTGTCCTGTGTATGATATGTTGAAACTTTAAAATGATGAAAACATCATGGACAATAAATAAACGTTTCTGTAATTTCTAAATATGTTGGAAACTTTACCTTTGGGATTATATATATAATATATAAAGGAGAGATTTGGTATGTACATGTTGACGTATAACTCCTAAACGGAAGGTCACTCAGATTCAAAATCTTGTATACACACTGATATCGTTCTAACTAAGAAACATCCAAATTTGGTTACTGATTTTTACTGATTAAGGGATATAATTAATTAATCAAACAAAAATCAAACAATTTTTCGAAAGCAATCGTATAGCTGCTACTGCTGATATTCCAGCTACAACCAGAACACACGCCCCACCCTGGTGCCTCTTTTTGTATGTCTGCTCTATTTCTACTACTGCTGCGTTTTTTTTATGTAAAAAAGACAAATGAAAACCTTTTTATCAATATTTTTACGAATACTTTCATATTTCTTATAATAAAATATATCCATTTTAATCTTTTTTATTTTTGTTGCTCAAATAAATAAATAAATTACAATGTTATTTTTATTTCTAACTCAAACAAGTAATTAAAAACTGAATTTACAATTGTCTTACGTACGAAAAAGCTGGAATATTATTCTCAATGTTGTAAACAAACAAAAAAAATCGTAAATTATTAACGCTTAAAAAGGGGGGGATATTTAACACAATGAAACTTGAATAAAGGTTAATATTATCTTCAAAATTACGAAATTACACAAACACTTATTTACTTATTATGTTTACTTATTTTAAATAAGTAAATAGTATTTGTGTAAATTTCGTAAGTTATTTACGAAATTCTTTTGGTCAAAAAGGAAAAGAATGATAATAAAGTATTTAAATAAATACATACATATAGTTATCGAAAGTTTTTTTAGTAACAGTTAGCATAACATAGGTAGACCCAAATTGGGTCTAAAATGCGTTTTTGACAAAGTGACTTTAACCCCTTACTCCAGAAAATAATTTACTAAAAATCAGGGAATTATCGGATTTTAACTAATTTTTCAGTGTTTATTTAACAATGAACGATCTTTAAAATACATTATTTTATTTCAAAACTTTCTCATTTTTTTTCAGGTCACTTAATTTTGACCCCACCTTATGTTGGGGGCGTAACATTTTTATGGTTATAGTTTACTTTATAAAATAAGAGGGCTGACTTCTGATTTAGGTCGGAAAATTAAAACGGAAAGGTTTTTGGTGGTATCTAATGACAGTTTAACTACAGTCTACGAATTAACATTTTGCGAATTGGGTTATGGTTTTTGGGGATTAAGGTTGTTTTTAATTACGTATTGCTTAAAAGAATAAACAACAAAAAAACCAAATTACTATACATTTAATTAACCATTGAAATTTAATTATTGAATCTATTATAGAGACAGTTGTTTGTGTTAGTATTGCAATGTATAATTTCAATTAAACTTAATTAAAAAATATTTTTCAACATTAAATGTATAGTAATTTGGGTTTTTGTTGTTGTTGTTTACCCCTCCCCCTATATTCAACACAATGAAACTGCATAAAAATAAATTTTATCTTGAAAAAACTTTTTCCATTCGAAAGAAGAAACATTAAAAAAACTCCTGATGATTTTAAAAAAATTAAGCTTACGGAAATAATGAAAATTACGACTAAAAAAAAAGTTTTATATTTATACCGTTAATCAGCTAAAATTTAACGTAGCCAAAAACAAGTTACGACAGAAAGTTTTTTTTTTAATTTTATGAAAAATCAATTAATGGTCCGACTTTCATGAAAATTTCCATAACTATTTACCCTTGGATGTAAATATATATATATATATATATATATATATATATATATATATATATATATATATATATATAGTTAAAAGTAAGGAAATGAATCCGACGGTATATTTATAGATAAAAAGGTATGAAAACACAATATTTTCAAAATGAATATATTTTTATATCATTTTCATAGCTAATATTGAACAATATTTCTATTTATAAAAAATCATCATCAGAGCATGTTTTTAATCTGGACTCATCGAGAGAGAAATTATTGTCTGCTTCTGCCTCGATGAGTCCGGATTAAAAACAAGCTCTGATGATTATTTTTTATAAATCAAAATATTGTTCAATATTAGCTATGAAAATGATATAGAATATATTCATTTTGACAATATTGTGTGTTTTCATACCTTTTTATCTATCTATCTATCTATCTATCTATCTGTCTGTCTGTCTGTCTGTCTCTCTCTCTCTGTCTCTCTCTGTCAATATATATATATATATATATATATATATATATATATATAGAGAGAGAGAGAGAGAGAGAGAGGAGAGAGAGAGAGAGAGAGAGAGAGGGAGAGGGGGGGGAGATACGAGTCAAGTTCGGTACGTATACAACAATTTTGAGTATCTGTAGAAGTTATTCCCGTCCTTAATGTGGTTTGGCATGCAATCAGAGCAAAATTTACGGCACATGCATGAACAGACGGTTTCCGTGAGGTTATCTTATACCATCGGGGCGTCATTGCGTTAGTTCATGTATTGTGAGACTGCTGGATTGACAGAAAGCATGCATTAATTTTCCTTGAAAAGTAGATATTTCTCCTGGGAAACACTTCTAGTGTTTAAGAAAGTTTTCGGGGCCATGATTCGGCGAGTGAATATGAGATAAAATTTTGCTACCGACGCTTCAAATTTAACAAGGAATTTGCTGAAAGCATTCCACGTCCTGGAGTATATCCAGTCTCGCTGAATACTCAAAAATATTGAAGCACGTGCACGCAAAGACGGTTCGAAAAATAGGATTGTTAAAAATATCTGGAGATTGTACAGACGGCCTGGAAAGTAGGTATCTCCCCAACTCGTTCGCCAATGATAGGATTTGACACAAGGACGGAAGTATTGAGCATTCAGTACAGATTAAATTGGCTATTCTGTAGTAATGGATTTATGAGACAAACTTGCTAACAATTACATCACGATCCCATTGTGATGTAATTAAGATGAATGTTAAGTTTAAAAAACAAGTAAAAAGACGCAAAATAGTATTTCTGTTGAATATGAAGGGTGGAATACTTGCTGTTTAAAATGTATCGAGAATTGGCATTTACTTGTTTAGATTTTTATGGGTTCACGTATAGATTACAGTCTAGATGTTTAGATCTCATAGCTTTCTTACATAAGTTGCTCAGCTGTGCATAAGTTTTGATTAACATCTTAAGATTTTTAAAATAAATAATCCCAGTCGAAACTTTTTTTCATAAAAATTCTTAATTCTTTATTCTACTTACCCTGTTCTGATTATGACACTAATTCATTAAGTTGGTAACCAAACGGATATACGTATGAAGGAACAACATAAAAATGCATAACAGTAGCGTTCTGGAAAGTATGTGAATATTTATTCGGCTTTCCCCAAGCCTAAAATGTGGCACAAGGCGGTGTTTAAAGTGGGGATATCCTACAATAAGCGCTCCTCACGCCATGGTTATCGTAGAGGTGCTCGGTTATAGTTGTTGTAAATGAACTCAGCAACTCTACCGATGCTTTTTGCGTTTTATTTCGTGCATATCTCTCTGGTAAGATGTAAAATAATTAAATATCTCAATTAATTATTTTCGTAATTTGTAATTTGGGTTTTAGATTCAAAACGAAATGCTAGAGAAATATTTTGGAAGTAAATCATTAATCAGAGAGTAAAACATTTTTTACAAATTAAAAATGCTTGGGAAATTATTTGGAATGCGATCATCCTAGAATAAACGATTGTTTAGACATTACGAAGGTGATAAAAGAATTAGCTGATATTTGTGGGTAGACACTGACGTGGAACGGGCCTATTAGGGAAAATTATTAGTTAATTAAAAATCTTTAGGCATATATAAAATTGAGTTCTGAGGTAAAGAGGGCTATAGAAGGGGAGACCGCCCGGGTGTAAGTGCGCATGACTGGTGAAAAAGGTTGGCCCGTTTTCCTATGTCTTCTTTCTTTTATTCTTTCTTTCTTTCTGTTCACTTTCTGTCTTTTCCGTATTGGCGTAAACGGTATCTCTCTATCTCTCTCTGCTTTGCCGACTGCTAGGACGATCAACGGTGGAAATAGAATTTTATAATGACAAACATAAAACGGTTGGTGTGCGATTTCTTTGACACAAGTTACCACGGACGGCAAACAAGGAGCGAAGGAGCCATTGGGACTTATCCAGGGGAAACGCTACAAAGATAGGTATTTAGCCAACCCGTTTGTCTCGGGTAGGATGGGACACTCAATATTCAGTAGTAATTGATTTGATATTCTTAGAATATTTTGTTATATAAGGTGTGCTGAAGTCCACCACTTATACTTATAGACTCTGCATGGGTGCGTGGATTAAAGCCAGCCAATCAACAGCTCGAATACGTGGTTAGTTAACTATTTAACAGCCGATCTTGAAAGTCGTTTATTTGCACGTATTCAACGTTGACGAACGAACCTGCAAACAAGAACTTTGCTCAACCAAAGGATTCTACCCAACACTAAGTGACCCCAAGGAAGAACCAAAGTATTTTGCTTAACACTGAGGAACACCGATAAACAACGGTTTCTTCACTAAAGATCAGCCTCTGCTTAACACAAGGGATCTCCACTGTAAAGTGCTCTCACTTGAAGCCTAAAAATGGCCACAAAAATCGTAACAGATTGTAGCTTGTTAACCATTAGACTTTGAACGGACGCCTTTGGTTTATTCTGAAGAGTATAAAAAAGTTACTTTTAAGAATATATTGAAGTTTTTGTTTTTAATATCAGAGATGGATACTTTCCAGAATAGAAAGAGATTTTGAATATTCTGGAGTTTCTTTATAGTTTTACATTTGGATGTTTTGGCAATGAAGGGGTACTCCACTTTCCCAAGAACTCCAGAACTGAAGAAGGAATTGGAGAATAAGCTGGAGAATTAACTCAATACCAGATGCAGTTTAACATCATATACAGGACACAATCGGACTAGAAGAAAAAAATCTTATTTCCAAATCAAAGAATGTGGCTCTAACACCTACCCACATAAAATACCCACTAGCTACAAAATGGCAGCAGAAGAATAGACATGTCTTAATGGGAGTTCCTGGTGCATAGTAGCTGACGCGTTCAACTGCTACATCGTAGTAAACGAGCTCAAACTCCAGTAGCGTTATTACTTTCACTTTCGGAAAGGTATACAACCCTTTATCCAACACCTATGAGTGCCCCTACTATTCTACAGGAACAGTTTGGTATAAAATAATCCACGAATTTTGATATGCCTTTAAAAAAAGAAAACATGACGTGGTGCGTTAGGATATGGGGACGAAGTTGCCTAACATTTACATTACAACAATATTATTATGGAGGCGTTGGTCGTGTATGGGTTATCGCAGACTGGGTTCTTTAAATTTGGTACATCAACCGGTCTAAGAGATGGAAAATCGAGTTGAGAAATTGACCTTCTATCGGATTCTGCTCGTACAGGAAACGCACCCCTACAGGGTTGATTTTTTTTAAATAATGGATTCGTCAAAATTCCGCTTCATTGCACCTCAGGCAGCGGGTAATAAACCCAGTCCTTTATCTCATTCATCTGGAAGGTAAGTATACTTTTGGGATATTTCGACACCCCATTTTCATATGAGGGTTTTTTTTATGCGATTTCTCATAAATAAGGTGTCTTAGGCTTCTAAAGCTAAATTCTAAATTTGGTTCTAGCGATGTCCTTCACAATTTTCCCAGAAATTCCATTTGAAAATCCGTTTCGTAACCAAAGACAAAGCGACATAGCAGCTGATGATCCCAAAGGAAACAGCCAGGTCGGCTGGGGCTGTAGAATACGCTAAATACACCTCTGCAGAGAGATAGGACCCCTAAATGAGATCACCTGTTGGCCATGGGTGGTGACCTGTAATACCTGAGGACAAGATTGTGTGACTGAGCGGTCTTTGAGCCCATTAATAAGTGTTCCTGTGACATGAAACACTCCACTTTGGTCCTTAATTGGACCAGCGGTCAAAGAGGCCCGTACAAATCTATCAACTAGTAATGCCAATTCTTCAAATTGTTCTTATGGCAAACACCCAAGCCTTTTTATCATATGGCTACTAGAAGGCGGTTGCCACCAGTTAATTAATACACATGAAGTTAATGAAAATTATTTCTTAAACAAATATATATATATATATATATATATATATATGAGGAAGAATGAAAAAAAAAAGAAAGAACAGAATGGATAATAAAAGATGAATTTAATCAATATCACTTACACATGTGTTTCGGTCAGTTCATCTGTGTGAAAATATCCCGCACACAGAGAAGATTCGACCTCCATCAGAGTGAAATTTTATTTTGAATGAAAAAATTTGTTGGGGGAAAAACGGAGAATTTTTAGAAATGTTCGAAGAGAATTTTTTTTTAAATCACTTTTGGAACGCTGAAATAGACCGTTAGAATTTGGATATTTGATTTATATATATACACACACACACACACATATATATATATATATATATAATACAAGATTTGTCATGAGATAACCCATAAAAGTTGATATGCCATTAAAACAAACAACCATTAACCAACCAAAAGAGAAAATTGCATCCTGGTTTTGAAAGTGGGAAAAACTCCACATACATGTGTGACATACTACTCAGGAGGGGAGGGGGACTTTTCTGCATATTAAAAAAAATATATACAACGCCTAAAAAAATATGGATTAATAAAATAAAACAGGTTTTGTTTAAGATTTGTGCTTAGTTTATTTTTCAAGGATTAAAAATACGGGAAGAAACATTTTCTAAGGGCCGTATTTTTACCAGGGGTTGTACACATTTGACACATACCCGCTTAACAAATATCTTCCAAATGGAGAGCTCAGGTGTCTACGATAGCCGATATTACATTCATTATTGTTACTTCCGATTTAAAAAGTATTTGAAAGAATATCTAAAAAAAAAAAATTACTAAAAAAAACTCTTCTCTAAACTTTTTTTGAAACTAGTTGAGAACAATTAAAAATAGATAACTACAAAGAACTATTCCAATTTTGTTCATATTATATATATATATATATATATATATATATATATATATATATATATATATACGTACGACAGTGCTATTTTGTGTTACGTTAATCCCATGTACACCTGAAAATTGATGCTTGTACATATATGAAATACAGCACAAAAATGTACACCTGAAAATTGATGCTTGTACGTATATGAAAAAATGTGTGTACATGAAAAGTTATTCAAAGGAAAGGGCGTATTCATTCAACACACACACACACACACACACACACACACACACACACACACACATATATATATATATATATATATATATATATATATATACATGTAATTGTTTCGTGTCTATACATGTACATATGAGCAAATTTCTATGTATATTTCACAGAGTGATGTGTAATTCGCGGTACGTAAGTAAGGAAAGAATTCCCTGTGAGGCTTTCATGATAGAAGCTCTCCTGTAAAAGAAGGTAGAGAATGCCATCTAAAAGCTATTTCTGGTCTCTTTGTTCGTCTGGATTTCTTTTCTGATTCATTCGCAGCCTAACTACACCGAAAAATGTCGGTGACATGCCCAGCTTGTGATCTGCCATTTGACCTTCTCTAAAATCATCAAGCACTTCACAACCCCTTCTTCTCTTTCAACAATCACCGGCTTGATTACGTAATCTCGCGGAGGATTTTGTCGGACCCACTTTTCGAGATTTGCTCTTTTCTTGGAGTGTTTCTTTTCTCTCTCTCTCTCTCTCTTTCTTTTGCTTGTTTGATTGTTTGTTTAGCAATTGCTGTTAATATACAGTTGTCTTTATTCATATACACTTTCTCTTTTTTCTTCTTTCTTTTCATCTTTTCACTTCTTCTTCTTCTTCTTCTTCTTCTTCTTCTTCTTCTTCTTCTTCTTCTTCTTCTTCTTCTTCTTCTAATTACTTTCCTGCTTATTCCTCAATCCTTCTTATTCAGTTCTTCTCCTTCTTCAATTCTCCTCCTCTTCCTCCCCTTCTTCTTCTTTTTCCTTTATTCTAATTACTTTTCAATTCGCCTCCTTCTCCTCCTACTCCTTACTTTCTTCTTTTTCAATTCTTCTTCTTCTTCTTCTTCTCTCGTTTACTTCCTGTTTTTTCTCTTTTCCTATTCAATATTTCGACTTCTTCTTTAACATTCTCCTACATATTCTGTATTTTCTTCTTACTATTACCCATTCTATCTTTCTTTATTTCTTTTTTATTTCATTCTTATCGTCTTTTATCCTCTTCATCATTCTCTTCACATTTATTCTACCCTCTCTTCTATATTTATCCTTTCTTCCCTTTTTACCACTCTTCTTCTTCTTCTTCTTCTTCTTCTTCTTCTTCTTCTTCTTCTTCTTCATTTGTTTTATTTCCCACCTCTTATACCCTTCTTCATCTCTCAATGCATTTTTATTTTATTTTTCTCTTTATTTTATCCTCTTCTCTATTAAAGAAAACAAATTTTTTTCCTCCATTTTTCCTTCATTTCCTCATTCTCTAACTTCTTCTTTTCTTCCTTATCTATTTTTCTCTTTTTCTTTTTACTTTTCTCTTTATCTTTTCTTCTCTTATTCTTTTCTCCTTTTTCTCTCACTTTCCATAATATTTTTCATTCTCTTGTCTCTTCCACTTTTTTTCCATATGATTCCCTTTTTTTTCATTTTTCTGTATTTATTCTCTGTTACTCCTCCTTCTTTTCTTTCTTTTTTTCTTCTGTTTTACTTCTTTCGCATTCACTTTTTTTATTTTTCATTTTTGTCTATTTATTGTTGTTTCTTCTTTCCCCTTTTCCTGTTTTCTTCTTTTTTCTTGTCATTTTTCTTTTTCTTCATCTTTTTCTTCTTTATATATTTTCCACTTCTATTATATTTCTCCCGTTAATTCTTTTTATTCTTTCTTTGCTTTTTCGTTTTTCTTTTTCCTTTCTTTCTTTTAATTCTTTTTATGCATCTTCCCCATTTCTTTAATTTTTCTCTGTAGCACTTTCTTCTTTATTTCTTCACTCTTTTTCTCCCCTCTCTCTCTCCCCCTCCCTCTCTCTCACTCTTCTTCGTTATGTCAAAATGATCCTAAGAACATAGGTATTAAGTCCTAACTCTTCTGTGAATTGCCAAGTTTATCTCTTCTTTATAACCCCTCTTCCTCCCTCTCATCTTTTTCAATCTCCCCTTACAAACACAACGATACTTACAGAAGTAAGAAAAAAAAGCTCAGAATAATTTAATAAAAATGTGGTAAAACTACCCCTTTTCCTCACCAAGCTCTTCTACCCCCTTATTTTTTGGGTGTGTGGTGGGTAACTCACTTTTGCCAATAATTATAGTTGTTTCGAACACAACACTCAGTGAATCATTTGATTTCTTCATCTTGAATTTTTTTTTTTTCGCCAAACATTTTCCTTCTAATCAATTTGATCTCGCCAAGTAAAACCGACATTCGCTTTATTTCTTAAGCCTTAATTAGCCACAGGGGCAACGGAATAGAGGCAAATCAACATAATATGATTATTGTACAGGGAATTGTAAACTTGACGAGACGGGGGGAGTCATAATTAGCAACTGGTTTCGTGAAATTGGAGAATTTACCTGTAATATTCTGCGAGACGCTGCCAATGATTTCATTATACCAAAATGGAAGTAGAAACCTGGGAAGAAAGATCTTTGTGTCATTGTCAATTGGAATGAAACATATCGTTATGATTGAAAAGATCCAGCCTGTTTATACAGATATAGATACTTGATATGATAAGCTGTGAATTATTTGTATTAAGAATAGTTACTCGAAGATATAATCGTTTATCAAAGATATTATTATTATTATTATTATTATTATTATTATTATTATTATTATTAGTAGTAGTAGTAGTAGTAGTAGTAGTAGTAGTAGTAGTAGTAGTTAATTGAAACCATACAACTCTGTGCAAATTATCTGTATTAGATATGAATAATTAATATCATATAACCGTGTGCAAAAAGAAAAACCCCAGACAAAACACTTGGACCTTGTCAGAGAACTAAAACTGTGGAACCATTGTTGGAGATAGCATTGGAACGGTCCACAAAGTTTAGAAAAGTTGACTATCAGGATTGGAAAACCGAGGACGAATTGAAACCATCCAGAAAACAACATTGTTAAAATTGGCTTGAATACTCAGGAGAGTGCTGTAGATCTAAGGAGACTTGGTGTAATTATAATCAAGTACTCCACTTTAATATGAATATTAATATGAATAATTTTCCAAAAATATCTATTTGATCCACAAAAATGACGTTAACAGACACTACCGCTTCGGGTTGTGTTAACGAACATTATTTCTACCAATATATAAAACCGAACCAAACAAAAATATTTCCATAAAAATTATTCACTTAAAATCATATATAGAAAGCAAAAAAAAAAAAAGAGTTGACAATAAATAACCCAGATGGGTATATATACCATTAAACAAAATAACCAACAATCTAACATAATCATTTCTACTTATTAATACACTTGGGGTTAATGAAAGAGCTAACATAAAAATCCTTTCTACCAATTGAATAATACCCAGTTAAACAAATGGTCCGAAGTAGTTCCTGTATCTAGCCACACTGATGAGACGTGAAACGTCAAAACACGGTGTCTATGGATGACTTATATATATATATATATATATATATATATATATATATATATATAAGGTTTAACGTTAAATGACCCACAAGGGTTTATATGCCATTAAAAACCAACCGATAAATCAATTAGTAACCAACTAAAAGCTTAGATTCTTCATCTCTGCATGGCCTCTGAATGCCGTCAAGTGGACTTATTAATTAAACCATTATACAGGTTTATTTACAAGATTATTCCCAGTTATAAATAAGAAATATGTTATCTCGTGTTAAAAATGATCTTCCTTAAGGCGTACAAGAACAATCTTATCAGTAAGACGTGTACTTATCTTTTGTTATACTTTTTTTAAATACTAAGTGTGAACCATACATGAAAACTTGCGGCTAATTTTAAAAGCCAACTTGAGAATTTTGTGGTTGGTAACAAACAGATCCGAACGATTAAGAGAAAAGAGAAAAATATATTTCTCAAGTTCTTGAAGATTTCGCTGCCGGCAGAACACAACACCTGGACTTTGAATCCAAGGAATATTTATAGAAACATTTTATGGAAAATTGAAGGATAAATTCAATAAGTGAGAAAGCAAACTATTTTTTTAAACAAAGAAAGGAAAAATCCAAATTGTATGTTTATTCTTTTATCTCAAAGAGTCGATTACTGGTTATCTCAATACAAGACGCTTCTAATAAGTATTTAAACAAAAAATTGATAGTGACGTATATGAAAATGAATTTTATATATTGGAATCAACATAAAAATCAATGCATTTAGTCATATGTCGTAGTATTGGATAAATGATTCTTCTTATAAGTATTTGATAAAACAATTTGATAGTAACGTATATGAATATGAATATGTTGTAATCAATGGAGGTGCGTGGTCTAATGATTAGAGTCATGGGAAATGGGCGCGTCAACCCGAGTTCAATTCCTGGACGAAGCTGTTTGAATTTCACATAGTGCTAATAACCTTGGGAAAGGTACGAATCCAATTCTCCCTCCAGCTATGGGTAAATAGCAGGGCAGACTGGGCTTTTAACCTTGGCTAGGTAAACAGTCAAGGAGAATGAAAACTCTGAATTCAAACCTGTTAAACTCCGCTTGAGAAACTGACCTTGTGTCACATCCTGCTCGTGCGGAGGGGTTGGTAGATATATATATATGGGAATCAACATAAAAATCAATGCATTTAGTCATATGTCGTAGGATTGGATAAATGGTTCTTCTTATAAGTATTTGAACAAACAATTTGATAGTGACGTATATGAACACTCTTGATGTATCCACTTTAATTCAGCCAGTAGAGCATCCAGCTAGGCCCGACATGGTTCCGGGTTAGGTACAGACTCTTGCTAACTCAACGTATGAGTAGTATAGCTTTGATCTGCGTGTTAAAGTGAAGAGTTGATTGCAGGGGAAGTTCTTCACCTCAGACCCAAAAACATTCTCAGTGCTGTAGTGCTATTGAAAAGGGGTAGACTTCCTCGTTGATGCCTACAATAGGCAACTTCACCGATTTTACTTACTTTACTTATGAATATAGTAAACTATGTTTATCAGTATATATATATATATGTGTGTGTGTGTGTGTGTGCATTGGTAGAGAATCATTTTTTCTGGGTACTTCTTAAAAAGGACAAGAAAAGAGTTCGGAATAGGGTCAAAAGGAAAAATTGATGAAGATACACAAGGAATTACATCCAAATGATTATGTGGATAGAGTATATCTTACAAGGAGGAAAGGAGAAAAAGTACTTGTCTGAATTAAGAAATGTGTGGATGCGACAACTAAGTGACTCGGAGAATATATGAACAAGAGCAAAAATAGCATTTTTACCTAATATCAGCAAAAGCAAAATTAACACACACTAGGGGATTTGTTGATCGGAGAAAGAATTGAGACAATACAGACCACAGATTTGATAAGATTAGTTAGAATACTTAGAAAAGTCCTGCAGACCAGAAGGAACATGCTGTCACTCAGAATGTCCTGAAAGACCACCAGTTAAACCTCGTGGGAAAAACTCGCATAAGTAAAGTTAGTGAAGTCGTCGGGGAGACATAAAGTCAGTATCAGTCAGACAGAGAGAGAGAGAGAGTCCATACCCTTTTCACTAGCGCTAGACCAAGGAGATTGTTTTGGTGTCTAAGGTGGAGCATCTATCAGCTGCTCACTTTATCGCACAGACACCTGTGCTACTCATACGCTGAGTTAGCGGGGGACGCTATCGAACCCGGGACCTTGTGGTTCCTAGTCAGACGCTCTACTGACTGAGCTAAACCGGGAAAAATAATGTCTTTTTTGTTGACAGAGATAATACACTCATTTTTAATCGATTTAAACTGATAGGTTTTGGTAATGTTATTCAGTTGGTCTTCTGTAGGTTAGTTCCCCAATCAGGGTACCCGATTCTGGCCTCGATTTCCATATCGATTTATTGATCTCTGTGTCTGCCAATGACTGACCGAAATAACTATCAAGGTGTGAAACCCTTTTCAACTCGCGGATCACGCTCCGATGGTCACATTGCGGAGCCACTTTTAACATTGTGGCTATTCAGTTTTGTTTAAACTTCAAAAACAGGGGCGTCACAATACCACTCATATTTCTGACAACATTTGTAGAGTTGAATCGATCAAAATAATATACGTCATGAATCGTTTTTTACTAGTTTTTCTTTCATCGAAATTTTGTTGCTTTTTCAAAGCTGACAGATTTCGTCATCTGAAATGATGAGAGAGTTGCGTTAAAAAGTATCAAAATCAAATCAAATGAAATATAGCCAAGATATAATATTATCTACATTAAATATATATATATATTATATATATATATATATATATATATATATTATTCCTTACGCACGGCGATAATGGTTACTCTACGAGGGTCTTCAGATCTAGTTATAGGCAACAAGAGGAAACAAATTTTTGTCAAGTCGAGGACTTCGCCGTTTTTGTAGATCACAGAGTTAAAATAAAGGAAAGTGTAAAGGTAAATAAATACCTGGACCTTGCCAGAGAGTTAAAAACAGAGTTGTCACACATGAAGGTGATAATGATACCAATTATAGTTGGTGCCGTTGTAATAATCGACAAAAACTTGAAAAAGAAACTGAAAAAACTAGATATAAAAAAAAATGTATCTGTCCAGCCCGCAGTATTACTGAGATCGGCAAGAATACTTAGTCCTAGATAGAGAAAGAAAGAGGTAAGGAAAAAGACATTCAAACAAAAAAATCAGAGAGAGAGAGAGAGAGAGAGAGAGAGAGAGAGAGAGAGAGAGAGAGAGTGAGTGAAATATATCTTACACTATATCTGTGGCGTCTCTGTCTGTCTGTCTGTTTGTCTGTCCGTGGATGTAATTAAAACAAAATCCTGTACCAAGATGAAACAAAACATTTCTATGGTAGAATTTTACGTGGAATACAGTGGTTGTATTTATATTAACCTTAAATTCCTTTGTGCACTTTTCCTTTTACCTCATCTCATACTGTTGGATTGTACTCCAACCCTCCTATCTTCATATATATATATATATATATATATATATATAATATATATATATATATATATATATAATTGAAATAAACAAAATTATCATAAAAAGGTTTTTCCTATTTCCTTATATCAGCAGAGTGCCAATAAGCTGGCCAGTAGTGCAGGAAAAAACATAAAATGATAATTTTTTTACTCATCTCCTTATAACAGTCTAATGACTATTAATTTAATGTCTTATGTGTTATTAGTATATTTTCAAAACAAATACATCACCATATATTTTGCCGGCGGAATGTTAGAGTTGTTCAGGTCCAAGTTGAGATCTCCATGTTCAATAATATTGAACAGGCCAATATAATTGGTAAATAAAAAGGTTTAAAATCGGCCATTTTGCAGTTATAGGTCTATTTCTGTATTTGTATACACTGATACCTGTGGTCAGAAATAGATCTATAACCGCAAAATATACGGGTTTTAAGCTTCTTTTTTTGACCATATATATATAATATATATATAATTCGACCAAATTACCGGCTGGAGTATGAGAAAATTGGAAGAAAATAAATAGGCTAAGGGGAATAACTCCAATAAATTTGCAATTTTAATGAAGTTTCATATTGAATATTCTCAGCATTAGGAATACTTGCATTTTTATGAAACTGTTTATATTATGTCTCACTCCCTTTCACAAAATAGTATCATTGCGTTTATTGGTAAATAGGGGCTAAAATGCAAAAATTTTCGTTGTAACATTTTCACAATAAGCACAACGATCGTTACGTACTGCTAGCAAATGTCGAGTAATATTTGAAAATTGTATACTTAAATTAAGCCGGATATTAAATAACCTGAGCAAGGCCAGAAATATACAGCTAGTATATCTATTATTATACTAAAACTGAGTGAATCAATGATTGTTTTCTAAATCCTTTTTTGCCAGTTTAGTTTAATAACACACAGTTCATACTAAAATATTCCTTAGTTCTAGGATAGACTTATGTTTTTAAAAATTCCTTTTCATTGGTTCTAATTAGTCGTAATTTGTAATTAAGTAAAAAAAAACTGACACGTGAAACATATTTATTTGTTAAGTTTCAGCAGCAGCCAGTCCGTAGCTTCTCTAAATCTTGGGTCTTAATAAAATTCCAAGAATCAGATCCGTTTAAATTTAGATTAGATCAAACGTTCCCTTTCTTGGAAATCTTACAAGATGATTTCAATAATTAAAAAAAAATTCTCCGGTCGTATTTATTTGTTTAGAAATTTAATTCGCTTTGCAAACTCACTTTTCCCTAATCTCAATTATCAACCCAGAGCTCAACGGGTGACCCAACCGATCACGTTTTGTTAAATATATATATATATATATATATATACATATATATATATATATATATATATATATATGTGTGTGTGTGTGTGTGTGTGTGTTTGTGTGTGTGCGAACTTGAAATACAAACACACTCAGTCAAGGTTTGAACTCGACTCGTTGAGTCAAGTCCCTAAGACAATAACTCTTACATCACGCTCCTAAAGTGAATTCTATGCAGCATGTATTTTACAGACTGATGATATCTATCTCTAGGCTATAATATAAGATAAAGATGATATATTAGAATAGAATAAAATGATGTATTATTTTATGCTTTCACACATTTGCCATTGTCTGAAGATCTCTATCATACGTGTGAAACTTTTTATTTCTTTAGTAACAACTGCTCGTATTTTTAAAAAGAAGAAATTATCGATTTTACTATTATTTATATATATATATATATATATATATAAATTTTTTGGTTTATCCTTCACATGCACACACACACACACACACACACACACACACATATATATATATATATTATATATATATATATATATATATATATATATATACACTGCGTTTCAAAAAATTAAATAAGTGACACTTTTCCCTCCTATACACGAACTACAGATAATGAAATTATCAGAGAACAATGACAATCTGTATATACACCTAGTCCGTAAAAATTGTAAGGTTCTACCAAAAGGAACAGAAGTTACGGTCATTTACCTAATTTACTTAAATTATTCTTGTGTCAAATTATTAGCGAGGTGTAATGAAAAACCCGGTAAAAAAGAAAATAATATTTTTATTGTTTCATTTATAGATTTTATGGATACATACAGTAACTAAGATAAATTTAAATTAAAATTTAAAAAAGTAAAAAAAAATTAAAAAATGATAGTGAAGTTAGTTAATATGAGATAGGTGATCCTTTTTTAAAAATGACTTGGAAAAGGCGCTGGTCTATCGAACATTTCTGGATCTCCTCTGATGTAATTTCACGTGATACATTGACTATTTCCTGCCACAACTCATCTTTACTTCTAAATTGGCGTCCATTCTCATAAACACGTCGCTTCAGAATGCTCCGCAAGTTTTCAATTGGGTTTAAGTCTGGAGAATTAACCGGCCAGTTCATCTTCCGAGGTCCACAGAAGCCTAATTTTTGCAGGTACTCCGTAGTTTTATGCGCTGAATGCGAAGAAGCATTATCTTGCATAAATATGATGGCTCTCCTAAAGGTGATTCTCTGCATTTTTAGCCAAGATTCCAGGTGCTTTTTGAGGAAGGCTATGTAAGCATCTGCGGTTATTTTCCTACCGTCAGGCACTCGCCACGGCCAACCATGATACCTGCAATAATACCAGTCCAACTCATAATGCCTCCTCTTCCTTGTTGGCGTCTAAAGCGGTGAAGAGGAACTCGTCCATTTACGACCCAACCTTTGCTCCAGCCATCGGGGCCATCAAGTGTTGCACGAGTTTCCTCTGTGAACAGTACTTTTGAGAAATCGACCTTCATGTGCTCCTTTGCCCATTTCAAACGTATTTAAATATGTATTTTTGTCAATCGAGGCTTCGTCACTGGTCTCACAGATGCCACGTCCTTTTCCAGAAGACGGCAGCGAGTACTTCTGGGTAATGTTGCTTCTCCAGTGCTTCTGAAAAGTGCTCCACTCATCAGGCCTGGGTTATTTACAGCTTCACGTTTCATTCGTGACAAGGAACGTCGGGAAACAACCCTCGAATGATCCTAATCGGCCCTCTTACGTACCTTCGTAGGAGCTGCAACAAATCTTTTCACAGTTTGGTGATATCTTCCAATTATTTTGGATATTTCTAATGTAGACTTGCCTTTGGAAAGTTCAGATGTTATGATATCTTTCTCAGAAGGGGTCAAGTCGCATTTGCGACCCATAATTGCACGAGTATAATGACACTTATTTAATGACTGGCACACTATATCGTGTTGATATTGCAAATGGCCACTGTTTGTTTCCTGTTGCACAGAACAACACAGTTTTTATACAGCCTGCGCATACCCCTATTTCCATTATACTGTGAACATTTTGTTAAATTCTAGTCGGTATTTTTTTTACAAAATGGTAATAATTTGAAACGCAGTGTATATATATATGTTCAATCGCATATATTTATCAAAACAGATTATATTAGGTATTATCTATTACCAAACTCTGCAGCTAATATGGCTGTAGACATTTGCATCTTCATATTTAATCATGTTATCTTTAGCTTCGAAGAAAAATAACTTCAAAATATTTGTAGGTGTGTACTTATTTAGAGGTCTTACTGAGGATATATATATATATATATATATATATATATATATATATATATATATATATATATATATATATATTCTATTTCGTTGTTTTTATACATTCATTGGTGTAATTTGCGTCTCTGCGGATTTTCTTCAATGTTTATGTCTACGTCATAAAAATCGCATTCCGTGCTTATTTCCCCGGGGAGAATTCCCACCCCTACCCGGTATTCCCATCCCATTTTCGGACCTCATTCATCCAATAAAGTATACGGTCAAATGAGTCTCAACATAAAGTCTATATTTACGTATATATGTTCGATAATTCCGTTTGCACATTTTTTGGTTTCAAATTCCCAATATCATTGAGTATGTTACTGCAAAGAAATAGCTTATACATTTTAAACCGTCTCTCGTGTGGTACGTATGAACTTAGGTAAGTGACACTTGTAGCTCCATCTAGTTAATGTCTTACTATTTTCTTTTCAAGATACAATCAGTTAAAATCATGGTTTGGACCGGTGAACGTCGTACGTTTGTTGTTGGAACGTTTTAAAACTGAGGATCTGTAATTATTACATAGAGTTTTTCGTGCCCATTTCAATCCCCTACAACAAACACACGGCGTGTACCGCTCAAAGCAATGATCGTATCAGAAATAAGCTAGATTGAGCTACCATTGTTACTTGCCTAAGTTCACTTGCACCACACAGGGGACTGTTTAAGCTGTTGGAGGACTTTCTCGTGTGTAGATTATTTTGTGGTTAAGATACTTGTATATTCTACAAATATGCTATACTTGTTTTTGATCTGAAATTTTTAGTGATTGTTTAATTTGTTTTCAATTCATTGTTTTCAAAATTTATTACTGAAAAATAAGTTAGTTCCTTGTTCAAGAAAGTTCATTCAGTCATATTTATTGATAAATGCCCTGAATTATTTATTGTAAGACAAAATTATTTATTTAATCGAAAAAAGCAGATCTACAGAGCATGGAGGTTGGCTCCTGCAGCTAATTTGAAGGAAGCAAACTTTGAAAAATTTGGGCGTTCGTATCTGCAAGATAACCCATACAATTATCTAATACAGATAATTTGTACATGGTTTAAAGTATTCATATTTGATATAAATAATTCCGATATTCCTGTTTGCAAAGAAATAATTAGACAGGTGAAACTGTAAAAATAAAAATAAATGCAATGGAACATTGAAACTATATTTATGATTATAATCAGAATTTGAGTTAGTAACAATAACAAATAAAACATTAATGTTAATCACTCAGGGACGTTTATTAACTTCTAAGTCTTTACAGGAACGTAGTTCTCTGTACTAGATTAGAATCATACTCGTATAGCAGGTTTTCAGCTATGAAAAAAACACATCCTGGAAAAGTCAGAGGAAAATTCAATGGGTTCTGAGAAGACGAGAAAAAACATTTACAACGCCACCTACCGGGTCAAATAAAAACCAATAGCGAGCAGCATGACGAAGGTCTACCTGAAAGAAACATTTTAGACGAAAGAAATCAGTCGAAATCTCCCGTGCAACAAAATGCTTAGTCATTTGCTGAAACCACACATTTATATACAGATCAGCGGAGTCGAATCCCGACAGAGAAAGAACTAGAGAAAAGAAAGGGTCATACATGCCAAGAGAAGAAAAAGAAGATGAAGGAGAGGTTGAGAAGAAGCAAGGAGATTTTGAGAGGCTGGACGAGTTTCTCCCAGGCAGTATAGTAAAGAATGGACATTCCAGTCACACATCGCCATTGATCGTTCGTACCCTAAGAGGCCTCAGACGCATTCATCTGGATTGTCTCGCCGTGAAATACCGGCGAACAATACTGATTCTTTCCCTTCAACCGTTTACCTTCCAACACTTCTGCATCCTGAAAAGATGTCCGCTGAATAAGTATTAAAGACAAGGACCTGCCATTCTATTCTATTGGTTGTTATTAACGCGAAGAAGCTTGTCTAGAATTAGTTTTACATCCCGAAAAGGCAAGACCGCATTCCAGTCAACAAACCACAGTAGTAGTCTGAAATTCATGTTTAACTAGAAATAATAGAATACTTCAATCTTGATTTAAGAGAAAGTTAACTAAATAAAAACAATCCAAACGTTACCCAAAATAGAAAAATACCTACTGTATACAAGGAAAAGTATAGGTCACTTCAAAATTGTTAAAGATTGTATGGAAATAATAATAATAATAATAATAATAATAATATAATAATAATAATAATAATAATAAGATATTTGAATTCAGTATTCCTTTTTCTAGACAAGTTGCCATAGCAAAATTAAAGAGCCCAGTTTATCCTACTATTTACTCATAGCTGGAGTAAGAATAATTGGATTCGTACCTTTCCCAAGGGTATTCGTGCTATGTGAAATGCAACAGCCTCGTTCAGGATTTGAACTCGGATCGCTGTGTCCATTTCTTACATGATTGTAAATTCACAAAATAGATTGTAAATTTTCATTTTTAAGCTAAACATTTTCTGAGGCGCGTGGAATAATATTCACCGTTGTAGGAAATAGACATGACGAGGTGGGTTCAAATCCTGGGTGCCGCTGTTTGCATTTCACATAGTGCTAATATCCATGGGAAAGGTATGGATCTAATTATTATCCCACCAGCAATAGGTAAATAGTCGGGCAGACTGGCCTATTTGAGATTGGTATGGCAACCAGTCTAGGAGAAGAAAAGAAATTGACTGTGTGCCACCTCTTTGTCTTGTGCTGTGGGTCGCATATATATATATATATATATATATATATATAATATATATATATAACTCATTTTGATATACTGCTAAAATATGGGGCACACAGTAATAATCAAACTCACTAATCGTGATTCTAAACGCTCATTTTCGTTCCAGTCAATTCCCTTCGTTCGATTATATATTTATTTGATAGAATATATCTGATATTCGATAGAGTATATCTGATATTCCCTCACCTAATTCGTATTGGCCTTGTTATACAAGAAGCTAACATACGTAAATATCAGGTCAGTAGGCAGAGAAAAAAATCTATTTTATTAAATCATACACTGCATTCTCGTCGAACAATAAGGAAAATTATTTGAACAGAGCCGCTATTGATTTGCAGAAAATGTAGCTTATTTTCTCTGGGACTTAAACACTGATTTATACAGGCAAATATGTCTGGGAATTTTTTTGGCTTTTCTTTACTGTCTAACAAAAACACAATGACAATGCAATAGGGTAAGGTTCAAAATCTACAAAAGACTAGAAAAGAAAATCTGAAATATGTTATGAATGTTTGTCATTATTCCATAGCGAGTGAAAGCCTCAGTTGAATTATTGTCATTATTCCATGAATTGTTCGGACTAGTATCCTCATTTTGTTGTATGTATCTATCCAGCCTTCCTAGTGATGTCTGATGTTCTCGCATGAAGTATTGTCATTATTCCATGAATTATTCGGACTAGTGTCCTCATCTTTGTTGTTGCTATAATATCATCGAACACTTTTTATGCAAACCTTTTATATTTACATTTTGCCTTTCTATTAATATATATATATATATATATATATATATATATATATATATCATCATCATCATCGTCGCGCAATTTGCACGGATATCCATGACGATCTCTCGCCAACCTTCCCTATCATTCATCGATTCTGGGAGCCTCTCCGCGCAGCAGCCAGAATCTTTACATAGTTGGTCGATGTAGGTCCTGGCTGGGCGGCCCACATTAGCATGTCCATGTGTTGGTCTCCACAGTAGTACGTCGCTTACGAGCTCATCTTTGCTTCTCCAGCAGTGTCCTGCATGCCTAGCCCTCCTTACTCGTATGATTTGTGAGATGGGAGGCAGGTGGCCATACAGTTGCTTCTTTGTGGGATGCTGTTTCCACGACTTATTCAGGACCGCTCGCAGCATTCTTGTGCAGCTCCCATCCAGCTTATTCTCAAGGTGCTTCGTTAGGGTCCAGGTGGTACAGTCATATAGCAGTACCGATACAACCACAGCCTGGAAGATCGTCTCTTTAGCTTGTCAGGGAGGTCGGATTTCCATCTGAGTGGGGGGGGGTGATTTGGAGCTCCGTAGTTTATTTATCGAACACTGGGCCGGAGCTAGAGCCTCAGCAGAACGCGTATTTTTTTTGTGAGAGCAGGGAGCACGTTGCAGCATGATTCGACTTTGTGAACTGTCATGAATGGTTTTGGTTCGGTCACAGTCATAGATGTCTATCGGTAGCTGTTTGGTTAATTCATCATATATATATATATATATATTACAATGTATATATTTGATATCTTATTATAATGGAGATTGTGGGTTTGTCTGTCTGTAACCGAAACTATATTACTATACAAGTCACAATTAGTTATTTACATCATATTCTCCATGATTTTATTTTTATTTAAACCTCAATTATTAATAAAATTGTTTTACATTACTTACACTGTTGACCATATCTACATACAAATAACATGCAATTGTATTTATATATACAACAAAATAGAGGTTTACTATAAGAATGGGAAGGCTTATTTGCATATTGATCTTAAAATATTGATTTTAATAAATATATGCTTAGTATTATTGATTTCTAATTGTTTGGTTTTATCTTATTGAATATGAGCAAAAATCTCTTCAATAAATCTTAAAAGAAATCCCTTAACAAGAAGAAATAACTGTAATATCATTCTTTACTTCCTATTTTAACTAAACAGTTTAATTAGGAAAATTTACCAATGAAAGACGGGAGTAACGGAAAATGATGGAAGAGTTACTTTCAAAGTTGTTCTATTTTTCAATCATACCCCCTCTGTTCAAAATCTTTTTATCTACATTCTTATTCAGTTTCATTAGCCTTTCTAATTCAATATCATATTTTATTATAAAATTTAACTAAAATACTTGCACCCGGAGGGTGCATATATTTGCTAGTGTATATAATAAATGTTAAATGCAAACAAGAAGATTTTGCAAGAAAAATGACCGTCTACTTACTACAGCCAATAAGGTATAAAACCCGCCAAAAGAAAAAATTATGAACAGAAGAAGTCTATGACTCCACGTTGTAAAATAATAGAGCAGACTGTACCATGTGTCTTTAATAAGACAGTCGGTCTGGGAAAAGGATCAAATTTGAATTCAAAACCTGAAGACTGTTTTTCGGGAGATTCTGTGGCACACTGGTGTACCATTGTTCTATTATCAGCGTATCCAAAAAGTCTGACTGTTTCAATAGAGACCTTCACTATTATAAACAAATCACCTGTTTAGGTAGTCCAACGTTTCAGTTCTTTAGCTTGACTATTATGTGTATCTGCATGAATGTTTATGTGCGTCTGTGTGTCTGTGTTTGTTTGTGTATCGTATTTTGGTTTCTGTAAATACGTAAATACATATTTTTTGTGCGTCTAGTCCTTCGCGACACTCACTTTTTTTTGTTGTTCTTCTTGATAAAGATTGTTTTTGGTTTTGCTCTATATAATATGAGGCTCCCTGCTGACGAAGGATAATCTTGTTCTCACAAAAATAAAGAGAAAAAAAAAGAGAGAAAAGAGAAATAAGAAACAGAAGTGTAATGTTCGGAATAAATATTTCTGTTTTGATTTTTCCCAAATATTATTTGCTATTTATTTTTTTCCGATTCGTTTATTTTTTCCCCTTTCACTCATTCAAAATAAGATTATTTTCTTATAGACATGGAAATAATGTTGACTCCACTATAACACTTTCCGTTTCTTTCTTCTTCATTCTAATGAAATCGGATCTTTATCTTAGACAACAAGGAAAGACTCAGCAAGACATTGTTATTAATATTTTCACCCTTTTTGAGTTTTTCACATCATCGTTAGCTGATGGTATTTCACTGGAGTCTGAGTGACGAGAAGTCTTCCTCATGGTATCCAGGACTCTTCTGAGTATTCTAGCCGATTGCAGCAGTGCAATATTCTGGATGGTCTCTATTCTCCTCTGATTTCCAGATCCTCCAGTCTTTTTTCCAAGTATATTGGTACTGTTCCAAGTGCACCAACTACAATTGGTATCACTTTCACTCTCATATTTCCACAGCTTTTTCAATTCTCTGGCAAGGTCCAGGTATTTATCCATCTTTTAATTTTCCTTCAGCTTCACCCTGTGATCTGCTGGGACCGCAAATTATTATTCACTCCTAGTTACATTTAGCTGAGCAACAATCCTATTTTACAATTATCACTATTATCTGCTGGCACTTATGGACTCAGATAGGGTGGATCACCTTCCCAACCCAGTCGTGTCTAGTTTTGTATTCTCGACATTCGCAGCATACCTGCCGTTTGTGACGCAGTCTACTTAATATAAGGGTGTTATTCTAGGCATACGATCAACATTTTAAAATGTTATCAGGAAGGTTTTATCTTCTTACACTTATCATTGTTTATACCAGATAGTTGGTAGACATCTGCCTCGAAACCACAAGATTCCGTGTTCGATACTGGTCCTCACTAACTCATGGTAGGAGTAGCACAGCTTGATCTTGTAAAGAACTGATGGTAGGTGTGGCGCTCCACCTCAAACACAAAAACAAACTCCCTGGTCTAGCGCTAGTGAAAAGAGGATAGACTCTCTTGCTATCCGCATGATACCAACTATAGGTTACTGCGTTAACTTTAATTTATTGTATGTACTGTTAGTATTCGCCTACCTGTTCTATGTGGTGGCTTTCCCTGCAGATCAAGATACCCCCAGTACTTTTTTTAGTATTCGTGATAGTGCAGGTAATGCTTAATATGTATTTACCAACACTTCTATATGAGCAGGATGTGACACAATTTCATTTTTAAGCAGAGTTTAACAGGTTTGAATTCAGAGTTTTCCTTCTTCTAGACCGATTGTCATATCAAAGTTACAGAGCCCAGCCTGCCCTATTATTTACTCATAGCTGGAGCGAGAATAGTTGGATTCATACATTTTCCAAGAGTATTAGCTCAGTTGGTAGAGTATTCGGCTAGAAACCACAAGGTTCCTAGTTCGATACCGGCCCTTGCCAACTCAGCGTATGAGTAGCACATTGATCTGTGCGGTAAAGTAAGAGACTGATGGTAGGCGTGGTACTCCACCTCAGACGCAAAAACAATCTCCTTAGTCTAGTGCTAGTGAAAAGCGGATAGACTCCCTCGCTGATTGGCTGATTCTGACTTTAGGCCACCCGACAACTTACTAATGTTATGTGAAATGCAGCCAGCAACATCCAACATTTGAACCCGGTTTTTCGTGTCCATTTACTTCGACGAGAATCATTAGAGGACAGGTTCGTATTATTACACTAGTGTAAGTCAAAAGTTTTTCATTAATTTGTTACTTGTCTTTTTGCACGTGAACGAAGCAAATCAAGCTGGGAAAGGTATCCGTTGTAGTTATTAGTACAGTGGTAGTTCGTTTTCTGAACCGTTCCGAATTGCTTCATTCCGTGTGTGATTTGAAAGCCGTACAGATGAACGTGCAATACAGTTCCATTCGCAAAACTTATACTTTACGAGTTAGAACTGGGGAATAACGCAGTGAAGCAACCCAAAACATTTGCTGTGCGAAAAGTGTTTATTATTTGTAATAATAGCGTTTTCAAATCCGTTGGAGATCAAGTGACAACAATTATTCCCAATACTTCGGAAAATTTCTCGTTATTGTAGATCATGCAAGTAATGCTTATTTTTAAACTACAGTGAGTTAAAAGTTTCACAATATTTTGGTACGTGCTAGTTTAAGGGGCGTATATGACCTAACTGAAATGGTTCAAGTCGTTGATAGTTGCTTCGCTAGTGATTTAATTCATTTTAAGTTTTATGCTTTTGTAATGACTTTTCTTGATTTTTGAAAAATCGTCTTTCAATGATTTGTTTATTAAACGATATATATATATATATATATATATATATATATATATATATATATATATATATATGCGTGTGTCTCTATCTGCGTAAACGTGTGCATGAGCACTTATTTGGTTTATAAGAAGGCGACTTGAAATGATTTGTTTATTTAAAATTTATAAATTCCAAATAATTACGATTTATTTGTTTAAGCACTCCGTTTTCCTTGAGTTATACCATTAACCTTCCTTTAGAATGATCCTCCAACCCCCCCATATATATATATAGTCATCTGCAGACAGTCTTGTTTTACGTATCACCCCGCCTCAGTACGCATACATATATATAGTAATTTTCATCTGATGATTTTAAACAGGCAATGGTACGATTGCCACATACTGGCGACTAAACAGCCATTCATTTTACATTTTATCCTGGTCTACAGGCGAGTATTAAGAACTTTTTTTGATTTATGAAAAAGCGTTTTAAAAAGATTTATTAATTCAGCTACAATGTAACGCCTTCAACTTTCAGAAACTGAAAATACTATTTCAAAGAATTCACATCTGGTAAACGAAAAAAACTGGCCTCTAAAGGTATTGACAGTATCTTTAATGACTTCGGACAATTTATAAACTGCTTTAAACAACATTTTTGATATGTTGATTCAATACTTTACATTTATCTCTTTATAATCATACTTATATGTTTATGCTGAACTGATTGCACTGTTCTTCAGGTCTTCTTCTTTATGGGATTTTTTGGTTTTGCTTTGTGTCCATCTTTTATTCTTATAAATAAACAGCGACTTGGTGAATTTTAGACGTCTTCCCAAGTCCCCACTTCAATAAGGCTTGGAGAGACGCCATCAGTGTCCAAGTCCTTTGCTCACCTAGCTAGATCTGAATCTTAAACTAATCCGTTCTCATGATCAAACCGACCAATCGGAAAACTGTAAAAAAAAGTGTCAGTTAAAGGTTGACTTGTTATCATTTTACTGGTAATCTTCCATGACTCTTCTTCTAACGAATTACCGTTTAGCTTTTGAAGTCTACACTTACTTATAAAAGAAATAGGCTATCCATTAATCATGTAATAATCTCAATCCCCAACAAGAAAGAAAAACAATAAAAAGATAAAAATTGTATCTCCATTTTGTATCATTAATTTGATACAAATTATTGTTTTCATATATAATATATACACATTCATTGTTTATTCATTATTTTATACCTTTGGTGAAAAATTTCAGTTAGAACCATTTTACACTACCTGTAGAAAAAAGGACTGAGTGTTAGGAAAGCGGCTAAATAATTAATGATGTGGAAGGCCAAAGGAACTTGTGGCACAAAACTGATTCGGACATGTAAAGGAAAGTGTTACTAGCATCGAGGACAAACCAAGGTAATGGAAGATGCGGCCTTGCTTATAATAGCTGAACAGCAAGCAGGCTCAAGCTTTCGTACATGGTCGGCAGATCTTGGCCCTTCCCAATTCACCACCAATAGACACCTCCATAAACTCAGCATTGTGAACAGACGCTGAAATATGTAAAATACGAAATGACTTGAAATATTTCAAAACCTTTTACTCAATAACGAAGTTTTACTAGTAATAGACCAATGCTGCTCAAGGGATTTGTTATTGTGGTTTGTGTAGGTTCACCCACCATTTTAGGATGAGCTGTTGGCAGAAGAATGGTGAGCTACTGTGAAAGCGATTCTATGACCAGCACGCCTCAGGTTGCTATTCCCTTGCAGCTCGACGATTCAGCGTCTGGCAACGATATTTCGCCTGCTAATCGATACGTTCTCCCTCTGTGTAACACCTTCATTAATAATCAATATAATCAATAGGCCGATACGAACGAACGTTAGGTGCACCATAGGGGCAGTAACTGCAGCAAGTCGTTATAAAACAGCCTCCCTTTAAGCGGCTTACCCGCCAGATTTTACGAATAAGTTAGTCAATAGGTGTGATTACACCTCCTTAAAGAAGAGTTCGAGCCGTTAGCATCTTTTTCTTTTCTTTTCTTTTTCTTTTTTTTTTCTTTTATTTTGGTTGTTGGCAATTTCATCGGGTTTTCAAAGCTCAAATGAACCTGCGAGGCCTTTAAGCTGACGGCAGACATTGGGGCTCCAGTCACACGTTGGAGATGGCATTAAAACGTAATTATGTTCAAGGATGAGGGGGGGGTAGAAGTGAACCGTTTCTTAACACTGAGTTTATCCAAAATCGAGATAGATAAGCGAAAAAAGATGGGTATAATGGTGAAATAAAATACACATTTATTTGAAACGCTGGCATTAAAGAGCACACACCTGTAGATTACTGAATAATGATAGTGAGAGTATTGGGCTGCCGGCTATAAGGCTTGTGGCCTTATCGAAATGAATCATGTGTATTTTTAAAAGATCCAAGCTTCTTCAAATATATCAGAGAAAATTCTTTCCAAATATAAAAATGTTAAGTTCAATAAAAACGATTCAATTTAAAGCAAAAGTTGTTCTATTTTGAAACTCTCTCTCTCTCTCTCTCTCTCTCTCTCTCTCTCTCTCTCTCTCTCTCTCTCTCTCTCTCTCTCTCTCTCAGTTGTTACATTTGTTGATGAATATTCATTTGTTATTCATGGCTTACCTAGAGAATATATATATATAAATAAATAAATAAATAAATATATATATATATATATACTAGCAAATATATGCACCCTCCGGGTGCAAGTATTTAAGTTTTGATATAATAAAATATCATATTAAATTAGAAAGGCTAATGAAACTGACTAAGAATGCAGATAAAAAGATCTGCAACAGAGGGGGTAAAGGATAATATTACAGTTATTTCTTGTAAATAAATTTCTTTTAAGATATATCCACGAGATTTTTGTTTATATTTCTTAAGATAAAACCAAACAATTAGAAATCAATAATACCAAGCACATATTTATTAAAATAAAATTTTAAATATCAATATGCAAATTAGCCTTCTCGTTCAAACTGTAAACCGCTATTTTGTTGTATATATAAATACAATTGCATGTTATTAGTACGTAGATATGGTCAACAGTATTAATAATGTAAAACAATTTTTATTAATAACTGAAGGTTTAAAAGAATGAAATCATGGAGAATTTAACGTAAATAATTAAGGGAATTGTGACTTGAGTAGTAAAATAGTTTCGGTTACAGACAGAAAAACACACAATCTCCATTATAATAAGATATATATATATATATATATATATATATATATATATATATATATATATATCACGCATGAGTTCGTCCTTGCTTCTCCGGCAGTATCCAGCATGACTTATTCGTCTTACTTAGATAGTTTGTGTGATTGGGAGGAAGTGGCGGTGCAGCTGCTTTTTTGTGCGGCGCTGCATCCTGGATTTGTTTTTGATCATGACCGCACGCAGTATACTTGTGTAGATCACAAATAGCTTTTTTTTAAGTGACGTTCTACTGTAAACAAACACATTAATGTAAGCCGGCCAGAAAAAAAAACGTACATTGTTCTTATGATATCGTAAATTGACTGATATATTTTCCATGGTTGATTGCCCATGTAGAAACACAAATATGTATACAACGACTAAAGATTTTAGAAGCAACTGCATATTAGACACAAAAATCCAAAACTAAACAAAATAAACTTTGATAATAGC
Organism: Doryteuthis pealeii; assembly: GCA_023376005.1. Taxonomy (NCBI): domain Eukaryota; kingdom Metazoa; phylum Mollusca; class Cephalopoda; order Myopsida; family Loliginidae; genus Doryteuthis; species Doryteuthis pealeii. The sequence goes on along the minus strand of CM042168.1, from coordinate 36,387,701 downwards.
ACTAATGTTCTAAAATGTCTACAATTACATTAACAGTTCATATAATAATAATAATAATAATAATAATAATAATAATAATAATACTGAAACATGATAATAAAAACAATAATAATATCACTAATAATAACAACAACAATAATTAGAAGAAAACGAGATAAACACAACCTATATAAATAGGGAATGGGCCAACCCATTGTTGTATGAATTACCCTGAAGATGGTCCAAGATAGGGTGGAACGTACTTGGACAATCAACTATGGAAAATATATCAGCCAATTTTCGCCATATATCATAAGAACAATCCAGCAATTTGAAAGGACAAAGGACAACATTTACAGACAAAAAATGACTACCTTGTTCAATAATATATATATATATAAGCAATCAAAGAGAATTTAGCAAGGAGATCGTTGTCACTCAACAAATGGACATGCCACTTCTCAGCACATTTTCTGTCACTTCTTTTGTGGCTTATCAAGCACTTTGAACTTTTTTTAACTTTCTAATTTTTTTTTGTTCTCAGAAGAACTTTTGAAACAATTTCTTTCTTTTGAAAGAAATTTCTCCTGACGATGGACAAGTTATTTGGAAGAAACACTTTTTTGTTATTTAGCCATAAATCACGGAGATCTTTTCTTGTATATACTTTAAATACTGGGAGGACTGCTTCTAAATTCTGATTTTACTTTCCCAGCCTCGTCTGATCATATGACTCGCTAAGACAATGAGAACTTAACAATCAATCATACTTCTTCTTCGATCATAATTCTCTCTGTTCCATCTTTCATTGTCCATCGGTGGTTGTTCTTTTTGAGTTTTCTTTCGTCTGGTGATTTCTGTTTCTTCATATCACGATGGTATTTCTTCTTCCATTGGGGGTTGACAGCTTCTCTGTGTGTCCTATCTTTCTCAATGTTCGTCATGAAAACAACACAGAGGCATATTTTTGTGTATATTCTTTTATTACACCGAATCGCTTTTTTCCCGACATTCATTGTCGACTCGTAGGTGCAAGGAGCAGGGACACAGACTACGTCTGTCAAATTCGGGTCCTCTGTCTCCGACTGAGTAAATTCTTATCTATTTTCACAAAGTCACCTGTCATACGACCCTCTAGACCAATGACACCCGCGCCTAGAGGGTGATACTGTCTATCAAATTCTGTGACCGTTGTATATTTCCATTCGGTTTATCGTTATTTTAAAATTTATACTACATTACAAAAATGATAAGCTTCTACCCATTCATTATGCAAGAATTATTACTTTGCCGAGATCACGAACTTTGTCATCATACTTCTTCTAAGGTGTTTGAAAGACAAAACGAAAGAGCTCAAGATATATATATATTATATATATATATATATATATATATATATATATATATATATATATATATAATTAAAATCGATAATTTCTTATTTCTAAACTTACGAACAGTCGTTACAAAAATAAATAAATAATAGATAGATAAAAAAGTTTCATATCAGTGATAGAGATCTTCAGACAATTGTAAATGAGTGAAAGCATAAAATAATATATAATTTTATTCTATTCTAATTTTGCTGAAATCTTTCTAAATGAAAAACCCGGACTGCGAAGTTGTGGTAAGCGAGTTCGAATTCCAGTCGCGCTATCAAATTCATTTTCGGTCTAATAGCCTTGGGCAAGGTATGAACCCCGCTATTATGTTCATTTTCGGATTAATACCATTGGGCGAGGTATGAAAACCCCTAGCTATGGGTTAAATAGTACCAGTATTGTTCTTCTACAATGGTGGCTTTGGTACTAAATAACCTACGAAGGTTGATATGCCATTAAAAAACATACCTAATGCCGATACCTGATTCACAATCGTTTTAAATTGGTAGGTATTTACCCAACCCGTTCGCCACGCGTAGGATGTGACACACGATAGCAAATATGGGGCATTTAACAAAGATTGAACTTGCGATTTAATAGTAATAGATCATAGAAATTAGCTAACCCTTACACCACTATGGGACACCCGAATCATTTTGAACAGATAAACACTTCATAATTTAGTGAAATATCATGTTCCATCATTCAACGAGGTAATGTAGTTTATAATAATTTTAAACATTATTTCAAACAGATGTATTTGATAGTATAAAAGCGGTAGTAATCCAACGAACAGTATTATTAGAAGAGTGCTCAATATCTGTGATAGAGCGTTAATAGATAAATAAATGAATTTAAAATTTGTTTAGCTTATATTTAAAATCATTGGAACAATTTTGCTACCATTGGTTTCTTGCTCTGTGACAGTCATCGGGTAATGAAATTGTTTTGAAAATGATGCAAATGATATAAATATGGTCAAATGTGTGCGTTTGATTAACTGTATTGGCGTGTCACTTGTTTGTTTACGTGTTTGTATATATATATATATTTGTCCGGACGACAAGTGACCAACATGTATCACACCTTAAATGTATTGTACTCTATAATGAATATATAAATAAATACAGCTCTAACACGTAATTGTATAGGATGGGACCCTAGCAGGTTCTATCTCTATGGGTCAGAATGGATCTGGGGAGTGAAGGACCTATTCTGCACTCCACAGTACTCCAGAACCGGCGCCTTTCTACAGTTTAGGGTCATAGAACATCACTTTTGCGAGGGTCTTACGCATCTGCAGGGAATATGCTCAGAGTATTCAAAACCCTTTCGATAGAGCGTTGGTTAATTTGATTTACAACTGATCGTATCCTTTATATATAATAGTTGTTTTAAGTATTTCTTCTTATTTAATTGTCGATGAGTTCGGACTACACCCGCTAAGTGGCGAGATTGTTCCCAAAATTCTATCTGTAAACATTTACAAGTGACCTGACGTCATAACGCTTTTTCTCGTTCGAACACACTGACTGTTTTGTTAAGAGCTTTACCAAGTGAATTGCTTAGTTATTCTAATTAAGCAATTTTCACTTTTGAATTTTTTTAACAATCTGGGCCAATTGAATTACAGATGCTATCTATATAAAAGGGTTTCTTCTTTGTTAGATGGCATATCAACCTCTGCGGGTTATTTAATGCCAAAACCACACTTGCAGGAGAACAGTAGTAGTTCCATTTAACCCAGAGCTGGTGGGGTAAGGGGGTTCATACACTTCCGAAAGTGGGCGTAATAGCGCTGTCGCAGTTCAGCCCCTTAGCCACAACGTCACTTCCCCTATATAAAATGTAGTTGTTATCTACTGGTATTTCTTAAGTATATTTTGATAATCATTTAAATCGAGAATTTTATTTCATTTCATTATCTCTTAATGTAATAATAGTAAAGTTCGCGAAATTACCTATTGACGTTTATCAGCGGAACAGTGAAAGAGTCTATCCCATTTTCACTTGCGCTAGACCAGGGAGATTGTTTTTTTTTGTCTCTGAGGGGAAGCCTCACACCTACAATCAAATTCCCACTTTACCGCATAGATCCAAACTGTGCTACTCATGCGCTGAGTTGGCGAGTTCCTGTATCGTACCCGGAACCTTGTGTTTCCTTGGCGGATTGGGATTCTAAAAGGCAAAACTGTTATCAGCTTTTACTTTGACACCATAATCATCATCAACATGGAGTTCGCTTGGTACAGTGGTTAACGTACTCAACTGTGTTATCGTATTAAAACAGCCTCGTCCAGTGTTTGAGCCTTTGAGTCAATTTCCTAAGACAACAGACGTTATATCACGCTCCTAAGACGCATTCTATGTAACATTTATATTATCTAATTAATAGGTGGCTACTCATACGCTGAGTTGGTGAGGGCCGGTATTGAACCCGGAATTTTGTGGTTCCAGGGGGTTTGGCTTTCATACTACATACTTTTAAAAAAAATTAACGCAAAATGATTATCAGATTTTAACTTGACACCATCATCAATAATGTGGAGATTGTTTTGCTATGGTGGGTCGCCACCCTTACTGTCAGCTTCCAGATAGTTAACCACACAGAGCAGATTACCAAGCTGTGCTACTCATGCGCTGAGTTTGTGAGGATGAGTAACAAATCTGGAACCTTGTGACTGCCTAGGTGAATGCTCTATCGACTAAGATAACAATGTATTGTTCGTAAAATATAATCTACACAGCTCGATTTGCTTAGGTAATCGACTTATTTATAAGATTTGTTTATTTTTTTTTAAGAAAAGTGTTTTTAATCGTTAAAGATAAACTAAAAGCTTTTTATCTATTTTACATAATGAGACAACTTGAATGGAATGCTTAAACTTTTTACTTTTTATTGGATATTTGTATTTCAATATTTCTTCTTTTTTCATGTAGTAAAGAAATAAATTAGAATATCGACTAAAAACAAAATACGTATCTACATATCTTTTTAAAGTCTCATTTTAAAATAAGTTTCACTTTTTCTATATTCCATAGAATTATAGAATCCGTAAATAAAAAAAAGAAAGCTTGAAGCGACGAGAAATTTTCAAACGATATATTTTCTTATCGTAAAATACAATTACAAATGAGCTTTATTTGAAATTACAGTTCATAAGAAAATGACACCCACCCCCAATAAAAACGTGAATTTGACAATAATTAAACATTCGAAATAATATCTAGCTTAATGTATAAACTTTTTAAATCATAAATCCCATTTTGTCAGAATTAGGTTGGTTTTATGGCATGTTAACCCTTGTTGGGTTATTTAATACCGAAACTAGTTAGTTCTTTTTCCAGTAAATATATGGTTTCAAGCAAGTAATTATGATTATTTTTAGACAATTATAGCTTCAATTAACTTTTTTAAACAGATAATGTATACATAAGTATATTGTTTCAAGTAATCCTTTTTAATACAAACAATGTGCACATAATTGAATGATGTAAATTACTCCAAGTAAGTATATGGTTTCAAGTAACTAATGATAATCGTTTGTAAGCAATTATAACTTCAACTAACTATTCTTAATGCATATAGTTTATACCTAATCATATGGTTTAAAGTATGCTTTTCTAATACTAACAAAATGCACAGATTGTCGTTGCAAATTCATTTTTAACCCATTGTAAACTCTTTCTTTTTTTTTTACTAAAATATGCTTCTCCGTACACATTGCACATTTTTCAGCAAATTCCACATTGCACATTTTTTCCACATGGTTTGCACTTTTAAGCCACCAAATATCTAATTACAGACCTCTGTTCACGCTTGGAACGTGCTGTTTGATTCGTTGAATAGCCTCAAAACAAATGATTTTGTGAGATTAAAATATTTTTATTGTATCTCAATTCCAAATAATCTAGACTTACTTTTATTGAAAATATTGTGAAAACATTATTTTAACTATTTAAAAAATATCCTTATATATTGAAACACCCTTATATATATATATATATATATATATATATATATATATATATATATATATATGAAAAGAGGAAAATAAGTAAGTATGAAAAATCAGATTAGCGAATTTCGTTATAGAGATAGCACCGTCAGAATGAATTATTTATGCGACAATTCTGGAGCTCTAAGAAGAGTATAGTGCCTGTTCATTGCTATTACGCCCATGACCACTTTGTTCCGGAGTGATCGTATCTTTAAGTGTTCTATCTTTTTGAAAGTTGTTGGTATTAAATAGGAATACTTTATACCACATAACTGTATATTATTTTATTAATAGTCCACCATACCTTTAAGTCCCGATTTTTAACACAATGCTTTGATGTTATTGGGAGATAAATTTGACGATTGGAAAATATATTTATATGCAAATGAAAGATTTCAACGAGTTCTCTTCAACGATATTATGGGTTTAAACTAGCAGTAAAAATAAGTGAAACACAAAATAGGCCTCAATGGTGTCGCAAAGAATAGTTACTTGAAGCTATAATTGTTAACTAAGTTATCATTATTTTCATTGTTCACTCCTTTTGAGTTTTTCACATCAGCGTTAGCTGATGGCATTTCCTGAAGTCTGAGTGACAATAAGTCTCCTCAGTTCTCCAGGACTCTTCTGAGTATTCTGGCAGATTGCAGCAGTACAGTATTCACGATGGTCTCGATTCTCCCTCTGATTTCCAGATTTTCCAAACTTTTTTTCCAATCTTGTTGGGACCGTTCCAAGTGCACCAACTACAATTGGCATAACTTTGACTTTCATATTCCATAACTTTTTCAGTTCTCTGGCACGGTCCAGGTATTTGTCCATTTTTTCATTTTCCTTCAGCTTCACCCTGTGATTTGCTGGAACTGCAAAATTCACCAGTTGACAAGTTCTTTCTTTTTTGTTAATCAACACTAGGTCTGGTATTATTATTATTATTATTATTATTATTATTATTATTATTATTATTATTATTATTAACTTGAAACCATATAAGTGTGTAAACAAATGAAAATAATAAATAGAAATAATTACTTAAAACTGTGCATAGATTATTAGTATTAGATAGGAATACCTGAAACCATACGACTGTAAGTAAATTATTTGTATTTGTTAGGAATACTTGATATTATATAAATGTGTAAACAAAAAACTCTGAGTAGTGTAGGATACCCGTTTGTTTTTATTACTCCCAGGTTCTCTGTGACCCGAGTAGTTGTACCTGTTAGGGCCTTATCTTCAGGTGAAATAGATCTGCTTAAGAATTATTTGTATTTGATAGGACCAAATGCAAAAGAATCAAAAACTCTTAAGAAAACTACAAAAATATAAATATGAAAGTAAAATGAACGATATTCTCTAACCTTTTGGCAATATGTGTTGGCATACCGTTAAAATCAACGTTAGGATTGGATTTTTTTTTTGTACAATTATAAATTCATTCTGTCAACGCTATTCGTATAACGAAACATGATACTCGGCTTTTTTTTCTGTAGTCTTTCCTTCTCTCTCTCTCTCTCTCTCTCTCTCTCTCTCTCTCTCTCTCTCTCTCTCTCTCTCTCTCTCTCCACTCCAGAGAAACTAACATTATATAACGAGGAGGTAGTCAAGAGATACACAGAGGGGAAGAAAGAAGGAGATAGACACAGAGTAAAGTAAGAGATTGGTCGGTTTTTGACTTAATTCCAAATTACGACTAATTAAAACCAATTAAAACAGAGCTTTTTTCAAACATAATTCAATCCTAAAAGTAAGGAATAATTTAGTATAATTTTCGTATCATTAAACTAAACAGTAAAAAAAACCTTTAGGAAGCAAAATCTGATTAACTCAAATATATATATATATATATATATATATATATATATATATATATATATATATATATATATATATAATATAATATACCAAGCGTGTTGGTAGATCCTTGCGGAGAGAAAAAACCCGGCAGAGAGTTTGATTGTAAAAATATACTACCAAACATCAACCAGGAAGAAAAATTTTTGAAAAAAGAAAAGACCAAGATATTCGTACCAACAAAAAATAATCTATTGGTATAGTATTTGGACAAAAGAAAAACAATTTATATGTATTATATGTATATAAGATATATATATATATTCATATAACCGCTAGGAGAAGCTAATTTGTAAAAAGTGCTCGATACCTAAGTAGAGCCAAGTAATAAAGATAATCTACTGAGTCAGACGAATACTATTAGTTTCGCAATAAAGCTCTTCAGGGCTAAAATCTGACTCTCAGATTTTAGCCCTGAAGAGCTTTATTGCGAAACTAATAGTAGGTTCGTCTGACTCAGTAGATTATCTGTACTAGCAAATATGCACCCTCTGGGTGCAAGTATTTAAGATTTAATGTAATAAAATATTGTATTAAATTAGAAAGGCTAATGAAACTAAATAAGAATACAGATAAAAGATTTGAAACAGAGGAGTATAATAAGATTTGAACAGAGGGAGTATAATAAAAATGGAACAACTGAAACTTACTCTTCATCACTCTCGTCTTTCATTGTTATTTTTTCGAATTTAAGTATTCAGTTAAAAGAGAAAGTGAAGAATAAAATGACAGTTATTTATCTGTTAATGGATTTCAGTTAAGATTCATTGAAGAGATTTTTGCTTATATTCATTAAAATAAAACCAAACAGTTAGAAATCAATAATACTAAGCACATATTTATTAAATTCGATTTTTTAATATTAATATGCAAATTAGCCTTCCCGTTCACATTGTAAAGCGCTATTTTGTTGTATATATAAATATAATTGCATGTTGTTAGTATGTAGACATAGTTAACAGTATTGATAATGTAAGACAATTTTATTAATAATTGAGGTTTAGATAAAAATAAAATCATGGAGAATGTGATGTCAATAACTAAGAGAATTGTGACTTGAGTAAGAATATAGTTTCGGTTACAGACGGAAAAGCACACAATCTCCATTATAATAAGATATATATATATATATATATATATATATATATATGTGTGTGTGTTTAGGCAGCATTTTTTACCCATTCAGTCGCACCCGCTTACAGCTGTAAGATTTTTTCTGCAAACGTTGCATTTTAGTTTTGTAGACACTGTTTGTTTCTGTCGGTCGATTTTTCAAATCAGTCAAGACAGGCTGCCACATCGTGACGAACATTGCGAAGAACTGACACATTGATTGTGACCTCAAATTATAAAGTGTGTCTCCTGCTTGGAATTACCTAGACACTATGACAAGAGACTGTCACATGTCACGCATGACAGCTCTCCCCCCTCTCTCTCTCTATCTCTCTCTCCTGAGAAACTTACAAGATCTGAGCAAGAACAAGTTGTTGCTTGTTCATGATTTTCTCAACGTTACCACCCTATACTTATGCTGTAAAAAAGTACCTTTTAATAAATTTTACTGCATGCCTCATTTCCTGTATTGATACAAACGCCGTCATATCATTATTTAAACCTTGTGAGTTTTTCCCACTAGTCTGAGTGACAGCAAGTCTTCTCAGATGATTAGATAATACCGACATGTCTAGACATAGAATTTGGAGTGAAATATTCGGATTAGAGGGTATACAAAAAAGAGTGACAATACTAATAAAAAGTAAAAGATTACAGTTACAGGGAGAGATTAGATTAGGTGATTTTATCTAATGGTATATCAA
>CM042168.1:36373668-36376168 GCA_023376005.1 Doryteuthis pealeii | reverse complement strand
AAAGATTATTCAGTAGAGCTATATACAGCTAATATTAAGACCCATAAAAAACGTTTTCCTCAAACTTGAGTTTAATGGTTTCGACCTTCGGGTAAGCAGTATGATAAAAATGACATGAACATAAACATTTGAATAGTGTTGAGGGTGTCTCGAAGAAAAGTAACAGAGTCGAAAAGACATAGACGAGATAAAGAGATGATGACATGATGGGGTTATTCATATCATGAAAGGAATAACCCGACCGGAATTCGGACGCACTACAATGCTGCAGTTCAGCACATTAACAATTACGAAATAAGTACTCCCGTAATAATTCAAAATTATGACAATTTACCTATCAATCTCGCTCTCTCTCTCTCTCTCTCTCTCTCTCTCTCTCTATATATATATATATATATATATATATATATATATATATATATATGAGAAAGTTTGGTATGTACGTGTCGACTTATAACTCAGAAACGAGATGTTATTTAGATTCGAAATCTTGCATACACCTTCACATCCTTATAACTAAAAAACACACGAAATTTGGTTGTTGATTTTTACTGATTAAGGGATATAATTAATTAATTACACAAAAATCAAACGATTTGTGGCATAGACGCTGCTGCTAATATTAAAAAATTCACTGTCTGCTGCCTATATCAGCAATGATTTAAAATGGCGCCGCTGCTGATAATTTGAAGTTGACAAATTTGTGCCCTAATAGTTTCAGAAAAAGTGTTGGAGGACCCTAGTATTGGCATTCGGGCTTTGTCAAGTTAATTGAATATTTCAGTCTGATGAAGCTTGCAGTCAATGAAGATCTTCGCCACTACTCATACAAGCGTCGCAGAAGTCAACTGCTACCAGAAAAGGCTCGTGAAAATCGTCTGACAAAGGCGAAGAAACTTCTGAGCAAAGTGCAACATCCTACAAACAATCTGGGTTTTTTTCTGGTGAGAAAACCTTTAGCCATGATCAAAAGCACAACACGCAGAATAACAGATGGCTTGCATACAGTCCAAAGGACACTCCTCGTGTCATGCAGACTAAACTAGTGCTAGAACAAGGAGATTATTTTAGGTTCTGAGTTGGAGCACCACACCTACCATCAGTTCCTCACTTTACTGCACAGATCCCTGTGATACTCATACGCTGAGTTGGCGAGGGCCGGTATCGAACCCGGAACCTTGTGATTCCTAGGTTGACGCTCTACCGACTGAGCTAAATCGGTCCTCAATAAATGAGGTGAATTTTGCTTAAGTTGACAATAGGAAGCCAATTTACATAGGAAATCTATAGTGATAGTTCCTTTCATGTCTCAGAAGACTCACCGCATGACATTCTTTACTGAATTCTGTGTCCGTGACAATTTCCTTGTCGGAGAGTTAGTGTCTTTTCGCTCCAAGGATTATCTTTTCGACTCCAGCTCCATGTTTAGTTCGTTTGGAAACATTATTTTGACTAAAATCACACATTCTTCAATAAATTTCACATCAATTGCACTTCTCAGCAACCAAAAAATTGATGACAGTCCCCCCTTGAAGACTATTGAATGGCCTTAAAATAAATATTTTTGCTCAATCAAAATAATTGTGCTTTAAACGAATTCCAACCAATGCAAATTTTACATTTATGAAAATAAATCTAGAAAATATAATTATATGACTTTAATAAATTGCTATATATATATATATATATATATATATATATATATATATATATATATATATATAGTGTGCTATATTTATAAGTAAATAGTATTCAATATCGTAGATAGAGCAGGGTAGCGTGAATATAAAGTCAACGGTATTTTGTTACTGACAATTTTTCGTTTATGCGATTCTCAAACCAAGTGAAACTGTCAATAACCAAACGCGGTGGACTTCATGACCTCGCAACCCTAACTTATATATATATATATATATATATATATATATATATATATATATATTATATTGTGTGTGTGTGTATATGTGTGTGTTTGTATCTGTGTTGTGTGTGTGTGTGTGTGTGTGTGTGTGTATCTAAGAGGAATGTTTTGAAAGTACCAAAGCAAAGGGAGTGACTGGAACTGTACCGATATAATTCTTTTTAAAAACTTTTTCTTTCCTTTTTTTTTTCCACAATTCTTCCTGTTCTCCTCAGAGGACCGTTCGTCTGTAGAACCTGTCTCTGTGGGCGTCTTGTCGTCAGAATCACGTAAAACACCTCAGACCTCTTTCCCATTTTTCCCTTTTTCCTTTTCTTTTGGGGGAATTTTCTTTCCCCTTCCTATTCAAGATCCTTATCAAGATCCTTGCTTACATCTTGCCACCTGTGTAACACCCGCTTAGTGAATAAAAAGTGCCAGCCAACACGCCTCTCTTTTTCAATGGGAGACATTCATGTTTCTAAAAAGGGAACCAGTCGCATCTTAAGTTTCACGGGTTGCACAGAATGGCTTATTGTTCCCGACTATATTGTGAAGGTGTGGTGTGTGAAAAGGGCGGACAAAAACGTGGACTACAAT
>CM042168.1:36361168-36368668 GCA_023376005.1 Doryteuthis pealeii | reverse complement strand
CATATATATATATATATATTATATATATATATTATGTGTGTTGTGTGTGTGTGTGTGTGTGTGTGTATTAGCAAAAATATGCACCTTCCGGACGCATATATTCAAGTTTTAATATAATGAAATATATTAAATCAGAAAGGCTATTGAAACTAAATAAGAATGCAGATAACATGATTTGAAATTAGGAACTATAGAATAAAATTACAATTATTTCTTCTTACTAACGGATTTCTTTTCAGATTTAGCCCCTAGATATTTGCTCATATTCATTAAGATAAAACCAAACAATTATAAACCAATAATAGCAAGCACATATTCATTCAAATCTAATTTTAAAGATCAATATGCAAATTAGCCTTCCTGTTAACTGTGAAAACCGCTATTTTGTTGTATATAAAATAAAATTGTATGTTAGTAATGTATTATTGTAAAACACTTTTATTGATAATTGAGATTTAAATAAAAATAAGATAATGGAGAATGTGAAAAAAATAACTAAGGGAATTGTGACTTGGGTAGTGATCTAGTTTCGGTTACAGACTGACGGACACAAAATCTCCATTGTACTAATATATATATATATATATATATATATATATTATATATATATATTGATGATATAGTTTGCTACATATCATTGATAGTATGTATATTTAACAGTTACCAAGCACTGATAATTTATGTCTTCTCTGCTTTAACTTTATATATATATATATATATATATATATATATATATATATATATATATATTAAACATATTTCGTTTAACTCTACTGACGATTCTTGTCGGACGAGTTTTTGTTCGGACCTTTCTAATTTTCTGACCATCTTTTTAATGTCAGGGTGGAACTGGTGTAGCAATCCACCAAATGTTTCTTTACGAGTGCTTTCGGCATGTCTATCTGCCATCTTCAGGTGTGAAACTGATGGGATGTTTGGGTGTCTCGTTTTTAAAACAACGAGCAGTAACGTGTAATTGGTAATGGGAGGTAGTAAGAATTGGTAGTGGGAGGAAGTAGGAATTGGTAGTAGGTCCAAACGAATGATAGCAGTAGAGATTTTTGTAGGCGGGGAGTCACAAGTTTGTGAGAATGAAAGGGAAATAGTGGAAAGAGAATAGGCGGGAAATTATTACTAATTATTAATAATTTACCGCCTATCATCAGTACAGTTCAACGAAACATATTTAAAAGAAAAAAATGCTGCCAAAACACACACACACACACACACACACACACATATATATATATATATATATACATATATATATATATATATACATATATATATATATATATATATATATATATATATGACTGATTGATTGGTTAATTATAATGGTATGTCAACTAGTCTCGGGTCATTTGGGATCTTTTTATGCTTAGAGTTAGGGAATCCTATTCAATATTTACATTTTTGAGTAATAGTTTCTTGAAAGAAATTTTTCGGTCCTATCGAATGCGAATTGTTTTTAAACGATTGTATTTGACCCTAACATGGGTCTTTAACTGTTACTCTCCACCCCCTACCATCAGATGCAGCTTAGTGTTATACTCAGGTCATTCCTTTCTTTAGTTAGTGTTACTCCAGTACCGGGGATACAGTCAGTGTATTATAAGCACCACCGACAGGGTGAAGATTGATAGATAAATATAAACAGTCATCGATAGATACATACAAACAGACTGAAATAGATAAATTGATAGATAGACAGACATTATTAACTGTAGATAGATATATCGATAGATAGATAGATAGATAGATATGGAAAGACTGAGATAGATATATAGATATAAACAGATATATATATATATATATATATATATATATATATATATATAGACTCTCTCATCGATTTTCGACGCATGAGTATTCATCCAATGAACAACCAGCACAGTGTTTTGTTTATAGTGGTGAAGGTTTGTGTTGGACCATCCGCACTTTTTGGCACAATCAATAGGAAAGAATTGGTGCACAAAGAATGCCACAAACCCAATCAACGACTGACCTCAGGATTTTTTTAATTAAGAGTTTTCCTTCTCCTAGACTGGTTACCTACCCAAGGTTAAAGCGCCCAGTCTGCCCTACTATTTAACCCATTGCTGGAGGGAGAATATATGGATTCATACCTTTCCCAAGGGTATTAGCTCTATGTTAAATTCAAACATGTCTAGGATTTGAACTCGGGTCGACAAGTCCATTTCCCATGACTAACCATTATGCCACGCGCCTCCATATATATATATATATATATATATATATATATTATATATATATATAATATATAGATAGATAGATAGATAGATAGACAGATAGATAGATATGAGCAGACTGAAATAATCACGTAATAAGCCAACCGATTTTTTCAATTTTAACAAAATCTTCGATGTTTGTTTATTATGACATTAAATGAATTGGATTCCGAATAGATCTAATTACTTTTATTTATTTATTTATCAATTTATTTGCTGATTTTCAAAGAAGCGAGCGCTAAGTTTAAAAAAAAACATTGCAAACAATTAAAAAAAATCAATAAAATAGTTTACAAATTATTATGATACCAGCCTATGTACTTATTCACTGAAATCAAATTTCTAAAATTATATATACTAGCAAATATATGCACCCTCCGGGTGCAAGTATTTAATTTTTAATGTATGAAATTCGTATTAAATTAGAAAGTCTAATAAGAAGGCAGATAAAAAGATATGTAACAGAGTGGGGTATAATAGAAAAATTAGAAATGAAACTTACATTTCCATCACTCCCGGCTTTCATTGCTGGAATTACTTATTAACTATTTAGTAATTAGGAAATAAAGAATAAAATGACAGTTATTTTTTTGTTAATGGATTTCATTTAAGATTCATTGAAGAGATTTTTGCTTATATTCATTAAAATAAAAACCAAACAATAAAAAATCAATAATAAGCACATATTTAATAAAATCACATTTTTAATATCAATATGCAAATTAGCCTCCATTCATACTGTAAACCTCTATTTTGTATATATAAATACAATTGCATGTTATTTGTATGTAGACATGGACAACATAATAAAAAAGGTGAAGCAATTTTATTAATAATTGAGGTTTAAATATAAATAAAATCATGGAGAATGTGATGTAAATTACGAAGGGAATTGTGACTTGAGTAGTAAATATAGTTTCGGTTACAGACAGAAAAACACACAATCTCCATTATAATAAGATATATATAATATATATAAATATATATATATATATATATGCTTCCCACTTCAATGTTGAGCACTGTGGGGGGTACATTAATTGTAACTTCACCGTTTGGCAAGCCGTTACCCGTTTATTTACTGATTTGAGTTCTCTGGTGATTGTAAAAACATAACGCCGTAAAGTATGTAGCAATTAATTGTTCACCCTAGACTGACGGCCGCTGTTAGCCGCAAGGGAAAGGAACTTGGCAGACGAAAATTCTGTCGGGTTTCGATCCCGGCTAGAGGTAGCTGTTAAAAAGTCGAGTCGCACTGATGAGAAGTAAACTTCGAAACACGTGTCTGTGGATGACTGATATATATATATATATGTGTGTGTGTGTGTGTGTGACTGATATATATATATATATAATATATATAGTATAGTTTGATATCTTATTATAATGGAGATTGTGGGTTTGTCTGTCTGTTACCGAAACTATATTACTATACAAGCCACAATTCCTTTAGTTATTTTCATCATATTCTCCATGA
Organism: Doryteuthis pealeii; assembly: GCA_023376005.1. Taxonomy (NCBI): domain Eukaryota; kingdom Metazoa; phylum Mollusca; class Cephalopoda; order Myopsida; family Loliginidae; genus Doryteuthis; species Doryteuthis pealeii. The sequence goes on along the minus strand of CM042168.1, from coordinate 36,364,939 downwards.
TTTTATTTTTATTTAAACCTCAATTTATTAATAAAATTGTTTCACATTACTTACACGGTTGACCATATCTACATACTGATAACATGCAATTGTGTTTATATATACAACAAAATAGAGGTTTACAGTATGAATGGGAAGGCTAATTTGCATATTGATCTTAAAAAATTGATTTTAATAAATATATGCTTAGTATTATTGATTTCTAATTGTTTGGTTTTATCTTATTGAATATGGGCAAAAATCTCTTCAATAAATCTTAAAAGAAATCCCTTAACAAGAAATAACTGTAATATTATTCTTTACTTCCTATTTTAACTAAACAGTTTAATTAGGAAAATTTACCAATGAAAGACGGGAGTAACGGAAAATGATGGAAGAGTTAGTTTCAAAGTTGTTCTATTTTTCAATCATACCCCCTATGTTTCAAATCTTTTTGTCTACATTCTTATTCAGTTTCATTAGCCTTTCTAATTTAATATGATATTTTATTATAAAATTTAACTAAAATACTTATATTTGCTAGTACATATAAACAAGTAGTAAAATCGGACGAATGTCAAATTGTCGATATCAGCCGGATAGTGAGGGAGTCTATCCCCTTTTTTCTGGTGCTGGAAGATTTCTCGCTTTATCTTACCAGAGAGATGAGATTTCCATACGATCGATAATCTGTCTATAGCATTTCATGTTTTTCCCATGCGTATATGTTTTCCGTGGATGAGATATTATTACCTCAGTCTGTGAAATGATCTACTAATTTCAGAGGCATAGCAACACAGGAGAAGATGTCTCCATCTTGTTTTAAACAAATGGACACCGTTATCTGAGATCACATAGAAGCCAAAGCATCTTGCTTCCTTCTTTAAGCTACGCAGCAGTGATTCGCCTTGTTTTGACTTGACCTTCCTTGCCACCCTGTACTATCAACCATCGCCACAATAAGGTCTTCTGTACTTTGGTTCACTTCCTTGCTTGTGTACCTATAGACTGGAGCCAATTTTGATAAAATGTGACATGTGGACTGAACTTGATTTCAAGGAGTCTTTGAAATGTGAAGGGCAGACCACTTCCAGGAGTGCCTGGAACATTTTGGCTTAAAATTGATCAGGAGGCTCTAATTTATCCAAAAACAAATAAAATTAAGCCCTGAAAAAGAAACCCCAGACCCCAAGAGGGAGAGGAAATTCTCAAAGGTGGTGATCCTCTCCTTTGAGAAAAATTCATCATAAAGGTCCATAGAAAATAAATAAACTCCACAGAAGAAACTCCTTCCCAAGAATTCTGCATTATTCAGAAAAGTCCCACTCTCATATAAAGTAAATAAATAAATTATATATTTAAAAAAGTGAATTGATAAGTTTTAATTAATACAAAACACTAATTAAAAAAATATTTTAATTCATCAAATAAAGAAATTTTTTTAAAGTCTTTCACCGAAGAGTGTAAACCAAATTTAAGAAATTCTTAGTATTATTTGGATTATTCGGATTATCGTCCACTATCCCTACAGAGATGTTTGGTACATATTTGTGCTAACTGACCCACACTAGTGATTTCATATGTAGGTGTCTATAGAAGAACGTCACTTACGAGCTCATCCTTGCTTTTCCAGTAGTGTCAAGTTTTGTTTGTCTTGAATGATTTGTATGATAGAAGGCCGCATTGCTGCTCTGTTGTGGGGTACTGCTTCCAGAATTTGTTCGACAGCCCGAAACATCCTTGTAGTTTCCATTTACCTTTTCCTGCGTTTCAGAGTCCGAGTGGTACATCCATACAAAAGTAGGAACTTGGCAGACGAAAATTCTGTCGGGTTTCGATCCCGGCTAGAGGTAGCACGGTTACAACTTGCAAGATTTGTCGCTTTATCTTATTAACTACCAGAAAAATCTATATATTGATACACTAGTACCTACCTATTCGAGTCACATTTTAACCCCTCATGCTGATCCAGAGAAGCTTTATAGTTGGGTAGTTGGTAGGGGTGTTGGATAGGGGAAGGGTGCATTAAAGTGTAACACTCTGAGGTACAAGAGAGGGTTCGAGAGCGCAAGCAGAAGTCATAACACTATAACATCTGTTTCAATAAAATGGAATGGAAAGATGGATGGAGAGAATGGATGAGAGAGAGAGAGAGAGAGAGAGAGAGAGAGAGAGAGAGAGAGAGAGAGAGAGAGTTAAATCAAGATTATTATACTTTTAACAGTTATATGCAGATAACAGTAAAGATGAGGACAATAGTCCGACTAATCAAGATAATACAAATTACCTGGCTTGATCTAAAAAATTCGGAGAAATGATATTTTTTACATTTTGAACCTTTTGTAATAGCTCTTATATAAGTATACATATAAAACATTGAATTAGTTAAAAATACAGGTCCCGTTAGTGCTAATAATTCTTTATTTTAACTAGATAGGTAAGTAAATTCAAGCCTCGAATTAGAGTTACACTCCTGTTGCCATAACTGCAGATATGTAACAGATAGTTTGAAATACTTGGTGCAAATTTTAAAGAAACATCAACATGATGTGCGTTCGTCTGTGTGTTCTTTTTTTTTTTTTTTTTTTTTTGGACACAAGATGTTCTTAAAACATTGATTATTTTGCTCAAGATTAAATACTCTCCCCCGGGGGTTACTGACATCATTCAAAGATTTCTTTTTCTTTTCTTTATTTCTTGCTTTTATTTTTTAACAAACTGTTAATATATATATATATATATATATATATTGTTGAGACTCATGTCTTCCCGCTCTCTGAGGTCGGACCAGTTATTGAGAATTTCTCACTTTGATGTCCTTCCCTCGTTATTCGTCTCCTCTCATTGAATGATGTTAAACATTTAATAACGCAGTCATATTTGCAAAAGAAATGGAAAAAAAACATTAAAATAACAACAAAAAAAGAACAAAACACGTTGGTGAAATTATCAAGCGGCTAATTAGTGCTATTCACAACATTAAGGGAACGGGAGAAGCAAGTTAAAGTTGTTTTTTCTTGTCCAGATTAAAATTTCTTTCTTTCTTTCTTTCTTTCTTTCTTTCTTTCTTTCTTTCTTCTTTTTAACCGTTGATCTTTTTTGTTTTTGTTTTTCGGTGACGTTGTTTTCCTTTGCTTCCTTCTTCAACTTTCTTTCTTTAACTTTTTTCTTTCTTTCTTTCTTTCTTTCTTCAATTTTCTTTCTTCAACTTTCTTTCATCAACTTCTTTCTTTCTTTCTTTTTTCAACTTTTTTTCTTTCTTCAATTTTTTTTCTTTCTTTAATTTTCTTTCTTTCTTTCTTCAATTCTCGTTCTTTAACTTTCTTTCTTCAACCTTCTTTCTTCAACTTTTTTCTTCAACTTTCTTTCTTCAATTTTCTTTCTTCAATTTTCTTTCTTCAACTTTCTTTCTTCAATTTTCCTTCTTCAACTTTCTTCTTTCCTTCTTCAACTTTTTTTCTTTATTTATTTATTCAATTTTCTTCCTTCAACTTTCTTTGTTACTTTAACTTCCATCTTTCCTTCTTCAACTTTCTTTCTTTCTTTCTTCAATATTCATTCGTCAACTTTCGTTCTATATTTCTTTCTGTTAATATTTCTTGAATTTTAAAAAATCTTTCTTCTACTTTCGTTCTATATCTCTCCAACGTTCTTTCATTCTTTCTCTCTTTCTTCAACTTTCATTCTTTCTTTCATTCATTCCTTCATTCTTTCTTTCTTTTAGTTGGTAGTTTATTCATTCATGTTTTGATTTCTTTTTGTCATTGACATTATTCATTTTCAGTCTCTTTC
>CM042168.1:36336168-36358668 GCA_023376005.1 Doryteuthis pealeii | reverse complement strand
TCAACATGACTTGATCCAGCATTAAATTACCCGAGATGGTTTGATATGCAGTAAAACAACAACAAAATTATTTCCTTTAGCTTCACGTTTATTTCCGTTTCATTTTATTTACAACAGTATTTCTTATTGTTTATTCATTTGGTTGTAATCTTCCTTATTTTATATTATCTGTCAATTCCTCAACTTTATTGAAACAACTACATACTTTCCATATTGTCTTTTCCCTTGTGTTTAATTTCCTCTTTTCGTATCTCTACTCTCCACCCAGCCCAAAAGACATTTTCTCGGGTCGCCTTGGCGCATTTTCACCTATTTCTCACGCTTTTTGAATTTATTTTTTATTGTACATTTATTGATTGGCTGCAACAAGAGATCGTCAAAGAATCTTGGACACGTAATGTCGACACGTGGCGCCTTAAACGAAGACATCGAATATAGTGAAAGAAAGAAAGAAAGAAAAAGTAGAAAGAATGAAATTTTCCGGGTAGGAAAGATCATAATATATCAAAACTAAGAAAGCCTTTATTTCCCTTCCATTTCTCTCTCTCTCTCTCTCTCTCTCTCTCTCTCTCTCTCTCTCTCTCTTCTCTCTCTCCTCTCTCTCTCTCTCTCTCTCTCTCTCTCTCTCTCTACGCTTTCATTTCCTACTTTGCTTTACCACCCGAACTAGTTTTCACTTTTCAAACAAAAAATGTAAGGGCTTTTTAATTATTAAAAAAAGCAGCTTTAAAAGAGCTCTTTTAAGTGCCGTGTTCAGCTGTCTCCTCCCGATATCAAATACCCTTTCTTCTTTTTCTTATTCATAAAATCTTATTATAATGGAGATTGTGTGTTTTTTTGTCTGTAACCGAAACTAAATCACTACTCAAGTCACAATTCCCTTAGTTATTGACATCACATTCACCATGAATTTATCCTTATTTTAACCTCAATTATTAATAAAATTGTTTAACATTATTTATACTGTTAACCATATCTACATGATATTTTCCACGTACCCCACTTGTACGGGTCAGGCACAAAGGCCCTATTTATGTGGGACCACCCACAAACCGAAGCTCATGGAGTGGCAGGTGAAAAATTGCGTCGATCCCGTCGGCATTCCCCCTCAAGGGGGGCGCCTCAGGCACTGGGCAATAAACCCAGCCCTGCCCCTTTAAATCAAGGGGGCAGGTGTTGCCTGGGGGATGGCCCCCTGGGATCGACGCCGTTAATTATAGCAATGGTCCAGAGGCCGAAGCCACTGTTGACCATATCTACATACTAATAGAATGCAATTGTATTTATATATACAACAAAATAGCGGTTTACAGTGTGAACGGGAAGGCTAATTTGCATATTGATAGTAAAAATGTGATTTTAATAAATATATGCTTAGTATTATTGGTTTCTAATTGTTTGGCTTTATTTTAATGAGTATAAGCAAAAATCTCTTCAATGAATCTTAAATGAAATCCATTAACAAGAAAAGATAACTGTCATTTTATTCTTTACTTCACCTTTTAACTAAATACTTAAATTAGAAAAAATGACAATGAAAGACGAGAGTGATGGAAGAATAAATTTCAGTTATTCTATTTTTCGATTATATCTCCCTCTGTTTCAAATCTTTTTATATAAAGTTTCATTAGCGTTTCTAATTTAATACAATATTTCATTACATTAAAACTTAAATACTTGCACCCGGAGTGTGCATATATTTGCTAGTATATATAATGATTATTTCCAAATATTTTACCCACACCAGTCGTAATTGATGACAGTAAGTCTCCTCATCCCTCAATGATTCTTTCCAGTATTTTAGCTGATATAGATATTTACCAACACAATTTGCACACAAGGTCAATTTCTTCAGCGGGGTTTCACAGGTTTGAATTCAAGTTTTCCTTCTCCTAGACTGGTTACCTAGCCAGGGTTAAAGAGCCCAGTCTGCCCTGCCATTTACCCATAGCTGGAGGGAGAATTGGATTCATACCTTTCCCAAGGGTATTAGCGCCATGTGAAAATGCAAACAGCATCGTCCAGGAATTGAACTCGGGTCGACGAGTCCATTTCCTACGACTCTAACCATTACACCACACATCTCCATATTTTAGCTGATATATGCAGTGGGGGGGGGGTCTGAACAGTCTCACTTTTTTAGATTTCCATCTATTATATATATATATATATTATATTATATATATAATATATATATATATATATATATATCTTAGATCAGAAGAGCATTAAGCGAAGATCTTGGCCCTGAAGAGCATTAAGCGAAACTAGTAGTAATATAATGAGTCAGACAAACCTATGACTCATTAGATTTATCTTTATTATTTGCTCTACTTAGGTATTGAACACTTTTTACTTATTAGCTATTCTCCTAGCGGTTATATGAATATATATATTATATCTTATATACATATATATATATACATATAAATTGTTTTTTCTTTTGGCCAAATACTGTACCAATAGATTACTTTTAGTTGGTACGACTATCTTGGTCTTTTCTTTTTTTCAAAAATGTTTTTCTCCCCGGTTGATGTTTGGTAGTATATTTTTACAATCAAACTATTTGCTGGTTTTTTTCTCACCGCGAGGATTTACCAACACGCTTGGTATATTATATATATATATATATATATATATATATATATATATAATAATAAATACACAAAATAACCGAACAACAAATAAAACAAGTTTGATCTTAAAAACTGATACAAAACTAAACTAACATAAGTTTGGTGGCACATTTTCAAACAACTCTATCATACGATGGTCATTCAATAAATAAGATGAAATTTTGGCAAAGGAGTCAGCAATAGAAAGCACTGTTCAGTTGCACCCTTTTCAATGAAATAAGAACTGATTGGTTCTTACATGTCCCAGAACATTGTCAGCATGGCCTTCTTTACTGACTGCTGTAACTCTTTCTATAACTTGAAAGCTAAAGTATTCCCACACAATAGACTGTCTTTCCGACTCCGGTTCGTGGTAGCAAACATACATTTCTCCCATTTCTAAACATTTTTAACTAAAAGATACTACTCCGTATAAATCATACATTCTTCTGTAAATTGTACATGATTTGCATTTTTCAGTTACCAAAAACTTAATGACAGAGTTCTGTTCAAGTTAGGAGCGCTCTGTTTTATTTGCCGCCATTTTGAATGTCCTCAAAACAAATATTTTAGTGAGATTATAATATACACCAATTCATGACTACTATTTGAGATGAGCCATCGTCACCGTTTACACGCAGAGCCATTAATGACTCTAAGAAATGCACTCTGTGTGCCAGCGAAAATTCTTCACGGTCTTCAATAAATATCTGAACACAAAATCTGAAAATTCCGGACAAAAAGATATTTACTTTCCTCATGGAGCGGAACGAACAATGTTTACAGACACTATTCCTAGCCGGCAATAAAACTCTAACAATAAGGTGTGAAAAGATTTAAAAGATTAAAATGGAAAGAGAGGAGGCTGATCGAGTAGAGTAGGGCATGTGTACACACCTAGGTCAGTGAGTTTGTGTGTATGTTGATAGATTTGAGTGTAAATGGTGTGCGTGTGTGTGTGTGTGTATGTGTGTGTGTGTGTGTGTGTGTGTGTGTGTGTGTGAATAAATGTGTACTTTGGTACTGATATAAATCTATTTCGGCATTTCTTTGCTTGCTCAGTCTGATTTTTACAAATCCGAAGACCTCATAACGGTCTTAAGAAACAACTACATATGAAATGTAAATATAAACGTTAATCCCTTACCTCTAGGCATAAAATAATCCTTGACGGGTTGACAAACGGGTTAAAATCAGTCAATCAATCAATCAAACTATCGATCTCTCTCTCCCCCCCCTCTCTCCCTCTCTCTCTCTCTATATATATATATATATATATATATTATTATATAATGGAGATTGTGTGCTTTTCTGTCTGTAACCGAAACTATATTACTACTCATATCACTATTCCCTTAGTTATTGACATCACATTTTCCATGATTGTATTTTTATTTAAACCTCAATTATTAATAAAATTGTTTTACATTATTAATACTGTTAACCATGTCTACATACTGACAACATGCAATTATATTCATATATACAACAAAATAGTGGTTTACAGTATGAATGGGAAGGCTAATTTGCATATTGATCTTAAAAATTTGATTTTATTAAATATGTGCTTAGTATTATTGATTTCTAACTGTTTGGTTTTATTTTAAGGAATATAAGCAAAAATCTCTTCAATGAATCTTAAATGAAATCCATTAATAAGATAAAATAACTGTCATTTTATTCTTTACTTCCTCTTATAACTAAATACTTAAATTAGAAAAATAACAATGAAAGACGAGAGTGATGGAAGAGTAAGTTTCAGTTGTTCCATTTTTTATTATACTCCCTCTGTTTCAAATCTTTTATTATACTCCCTCTGTTTCAAATCTTTTTATCTGTATTCTTATTTAGTTCCGTTAGACTTTCTAATTTGATATAATATTTTATTACATTAAAACTTAAATACTTGCATATACCCGGAGGGTGCATATATTTGCTAGTATATATAAAGATAATCTAATGAGTTAGACGAACCTACTATTAGTTTACCAACACGCTTGGTATATTAAATTATATATATATATATATATATATATATATATATATATATATATGATAGATAGATAGATAGATATAGAAATCAATAAATTAGTCAATCATTAGGTTTTGTGAATTCTTTGAAAGAAAGCCTAGAAAGGGACTTTATATATATATATATATATATATATATATATATATATATATATATATATAAAGTTAGGGTATGGAAGATAAAGCCAAGAGCGTTTCGTAACAGTCAGTTTCTCGCCTATGTGATGTTCAATGTTAGTATGTAAATGCTCTTAGTGCATTAAAGTGTAACACTCTGAGGTGCAAGAGAGGGTTCGAGAGCGCAAGCGGAAGTCATAACACTATAACATCTGTTTCAATAGAATGGAATAGAAAGATGGATGGAGAGAGAGAGAGAGAGAGAGAGAGAGAGAGAGAGAGAGAGAGAGAGAGAGAGATAAAATAGCTGAGGAAATAATGAAAAATATATCAGTAGTTTTGAGATTGAGAATTTCCGAAATAATATCTCCATGCCCCACCCCCTTTTATCTGGTTGTCCTCCTCCTCCTCCTCCTCCTTCCATTCATTTCGAAATCTTTACTGATCAATGGACACTGTACTAATTAATCCGAGATCTACGACTGCGACAGCATTAAATTAAACCTTACATCAAGATTGTTCACATACTATAAAGTGGTACTGACTTTGACGTATTATCTATCAGCTTAGACATTAGGCTGTAATTGTGTCTACCATGACGACGTTATTGCATCACATATCAGTCCAAAGACCTAAAATCATTACTACTAAAAGCTTACATCTCTGAGTATAATTTAGAAAACAAACTATTTATAATATTCAAGATACGATGAATAAGATTTCAACCCTCTGAAATCAATTTGGTTCAACCACTTAAGCAAGTGGAAGTATTGTAAACAAGCTGAGTCCTTTGTTTATCCAAATAACCCGAAAAGGGTTGATTTGCTGATACCCATTCGCACAACTAAAATACGACACAAATTTAATTTTCTTATTTAACAGGTCTGAATTCAGAGTTTTTCTTCTCCAAGACTTGTTGCTATACAAAGGTTAAAGCGCTCAGTCTGCCCTACAATTTATCCATAGCTGGAGCGTAATAGTCGGATTTATACCTTTCCCAAGTGTTAGGGCGTCCCATCATGGTGTAACAGTTAACAAGCTAGTCTCTCATATGCATTATTACTGAATAGCGAGTTCAATCCTCGCTGGAAGACCTATACTTGCGACTTTGTGTTACATTCTAACTGTGGTGAATGGATTGGATGAATACCTAAATATCTACATTTCCCAAGGGTATAAACGCTATGTTAGTTTTTTTGGTTTCTTTGTTTAGTGGCATATCATCCTTCATGTGTTATTTAATGCCAAATCCATCCTCGTAGAAGAACTATAGTGATACTACTTAACCCATGGCTAGGTTGATAAGGGTGTTCATACATTTCCCAAGAGTGTTTGTAAGAAAGGTCACGTAATAGCGCGACTTCACTTACAACAATGACGCACTCCAACATGTTAGCTATTACTCCTCTGAAACTTACTTGACCCGGAGTGATATTAGTTGTAATAGTCCCATCTATAAGTACATAGGTATGTTTGGAAATAATTCGTATTAGATAGGAATACTTGATACCATATAACAGTCTATAAGTTACTTCTATTAAGAAAACTTACTTCACCCGGAGTGATATTAGCTGTTATAATTCCATCTATAAGTATCATAGGTATTTTTGAAATAATTCGTATTAGATAGGAATACTTGATGCCATATAACAGTCTATAAAAAACTTACTTGAAAATACAATTGTTTACAAAAATATTATTAATTACTTGAAACCATAGAAATGTGAGCAAATTATTTGTATAAGGTAGGAATAATTGATATATAAATGTAAATTATTTGTATTAAAAAGAGCTAATTGAAGGTATACATTTGGAGTATTATTAGTTATTTGAAACCATATAATTGTGCAAACCAATAAATATTATTAAATAGAAATAATTACTTGAATAAAATTATCACTATAAGATAGGAATACTTGAAACCATCCAATTGTGGACAAATTATTCGTAGTTAATAGGAATACATTCTGCCAAATAACAGTAAATTATTTGTATTAAGAATAGTTATTTGAAGCTATGATTGTATACCAAGGATTATTATTTTTAGTTACTTGAAAACATATCACTGTGCTTGAATTATAGAATACTTAAAACCGTAGAACTGTATATCCATTATGTGTATTACATAGGAATACTATAGATAAGACCATAACAGATACTACCACTCCGAGTCAGAGTGGACCTGGTACAAATGGCAATTAAGGATACTCAAAACTACCCAAACTCTAAAGCTGGAGTCTCCTCACTGGATGTAGCTTAGTATCATATTCAGGACACCCTTTTGAGGGCAGGTACGTATCACTCTTCAGAGGATGGGTAATCAAAGTTCCATCGACTGGTATATAGATGGTTTTAACTATTCCTATTGAATTCGAATAATTTTTAAACAGAGTGCCAATTTAGCTTAGTCAGTAGAGCAGTTGTCTAGGAATCGTAAAGTTTCTGATTTGATACCGGCCCTTGACATCTCAACGTATGAGTAGCAGATGTCAGTGCGGTAAAATAAGGAGCTGATGGTAGGTATGGCGCCCTACCTCAAACGCAAAAATAATCTTCTTGGTCTAGCGCTAGGGAAAAGGGATAGACTCCTTCGCTGTCTGGCTAATACCGACTTTAGGCCACCCTGTCGATTTTACTTATTTATTTGACACTTAGACGGGACTCTAAAAGGGACTACCACTCAGAGTAGTTGTTTTTAATCAAATACTGTCTCGCTACAAGCATATTCCTCGGAGTTATTTTAATGTTTATTTGGTATGTAAGAAAAACAAACACGTATTGAGACGTTGCCAAGCATGATAACCGATCCCCCGCTCTCATTCACGAGGGATTTTAATATCCAACTGGGGCGATAGTCATCCATCAGAAAATGCCCATTGAACCCTGGAAGCTCTTCATCAAATTCTATATCCACCCGCAGACAAAGTGTTGTCAACGAACAGACCTTGTAATTGCAGGTTCGAATCCCACAGCAGGCATCAACATAGGAATCAATGTCTCTCTGCGGATTTTCAGATAATGAAGTTTGTAACATTATATTTCTCCGTCTGACAACCCAGAGAAACATGTATGTATATATACATATACATATACATATATATATATATATATATATATATATATATATATATATATATATATATATATATATTAACCTTCTCTCTGCTGGGAGGACCCTGTTAGGTGGGCTAAAGTTACAACCCCACCCATCGAGCATTTCGTGTCGAAAGTGAAACATACATCTTGAATTCAGCCATTAACTTATCACTGTTCATTATCTTGGTATTTCCCCCCTCATGAAATACAGGGCATCTTTGTAGATTTAGAGAAAGACCCCGTAGCATTAATAGGCGAAGATATGGTTTCATCCAGCCTACAAGAGACCACCTACAATGTATAACAGGAAAAAAGTCCTGGTGGAGCTTAGAATACGCTGAATCCCTTGCTGGGGTGGTAAGCCTTCCCCCCAAACAAAAAAGTGATACCCTGGATATGACACTAAACCTTATCTGATGGTGAGAACTCAGTTCTAGAAATCTGGGCAGTTTGGAGTCATCCCATTATTGCAATTACTTTCAGGTCAACTCTGACCCGGAGGGATAAAACCTGCTAGGGTCCCATCTGATTGTTCAAATAGACCAGTTTAAAAATTATTCATATTTAACAGGAATACTTTATACTATATAACTGGAAATTACTTGTATAAAAATTGTTACACGAAGCTAGAATTAATTACGAAGGAGTATTATTTGTTACTTGAAAATGCACTTCAAGTGGTGTAATAGTTAACAAGCTAGATTAGAAACCCATTGCAAGTGAGTTCTATTCTCACTGAGTGTCCTATAATTATGCCCTTCTGTCAGAACTAAGCTAAGCTTAGTAAATAACTATTAGTTACTTGAAACAATATAACAGTATTCAAATGACTGTTATTAAATAGAAATAATTACTGGAACCCATACAATTATTAGTATTAGAAAGGAATACTTGAAACCATACAACAGTGTGCAAATTATTTGTATTAGATACGAATATTGGATATCATATAACTGTATTATATAGGGATACTCTACACCATACAATTATATGCAAATTATTTTTATTATAAAGGAATACTTGAATACATACAACTGTGTGTAACAAATGATAATTAGTAAATAAAAAATTACTTGAAACGTTTTAATTATTAGTATTAGATATGAATACTGAAACCATTCAACTATGGATAAATCATTTTTATAGGATAGGAATACGGTAAATGTGTATCAGATAGGAATAAATGTAAATTATTTGTATTAAGAATAGTTATTGAAACCTGCTTACTAAGAATCATGATTTCTTATCTAAAATCATATATCTGTGTGCAAATTAATGATTATTATTAGATTGATGTAATCACTTCAAACCATATAATGGTGTATACATTATTAGTACTAGCAAAAATATGCACCCTCCAAGTGCAAGTATTTAAGTTTTAATGTACTGGGATATATTAAATTAGAAAGACTAATTTTTACATAATTCATGGGTAGTTTATGAATTGTGTAAGTAGTGTAGATACAATTTGAATTGAGTTCGTTAAAAAATTCAAATAACGAAGAAATAAAAATTATATGATTGACAGCATTTAACCTCGCGCTCACCTCCATGCCGACTTCTGATTGGCTGAGGGAAGATGTGAGACAGTAATCAATTTTAATTAATTTAGTTGCGGCCAGAAAGTCAGTGTGAGCGGACGCAGAGGTTTGTTCTCTCTGAAATGCTGACTCTCACCGCGCGGTTTTGGGCTGGGATTGTTTTTTTTAATTAAAAAATAGAAAAACAACAAATCTTTGTTAATTAACCAATAAGAGAGGAGCAACACCCAGCTCGAACAGAAAAGCAATCAACCCACAGAAGAAACCCAAAAGGAAAATGACCACCAAACAAGTAAGAACACACCACCATCTCTTCTCATCTGTCTCAACTCGCCATTTATATACCCGAGATTAACAGTATATAACTTAATGAAAATAAATAAGAATGTAGGTAAAATCATTTGAAACAGAGGGAGTATAATCGCAAAATCGAACAACTTTGAAACTAATTTTTCTATCATTTTCCATCACCCCCGTCTTTCATAGCTAATTAAACTATTTAGTTAAATTAGAAAGTAAATAATAAAATTAGAGTTATTTATTCTTGTTAATGGATTTCTTTTAAGATTTATCCACGAGATTTTTGCTCATATTTATTAAAATAAAACCAAACAATTAGAAATCAATAATACCAAGGACATATCTATTATTATCAATTTTTTAAAGATCAATATGCAAATTAGCCTTCATGTTAACCTTGTAAACCGCTATTTTGTTTTACATATAAATACACTTGCATGTTATTAGTAGGTAGATAAGGCTAACAGTATTTATAATGTGAAACGATTTTATGAATAATTGAGTTTTAAATAAAAATAAAATCATGGAGAATATAAACAAGTTAGTGAATTGTGACTTGGGTACTGATATAGTTTCGGTTACCGACACACAATCTCCATTATAATAAGATTAGATAGGAATAATTAAAAGAATACAAGCGTGTGTATATTATTTGTATGAGATACGAATACATTATATCATATAACTGCAAGGAGAAACTACACAAAAATGCAAATATAAATGTACTATGTACGCGATTCACTAACCATTAGGCATAAAATAACCTTGGAGGGTTGAAATTTCGTTAAAATCAATCAATCAAAAAGTATCATGCACAAAAGACGCCATCTTCATCAGGTCGAGCTGACAGTATGGATTCCCATGACTCTCTCTCTCTCTCTCTCTCTCTCTCTCTCTCTCTCTCTCTCTCTCTACCCACTCTATCACTTCTACACACACAACACATATATAGAGCTGATTGATGTAGGTTTTGCTGTCAAGTCATCCATACCCACCCCTTCAATTTGTCTGAATTATTTTCCAGATGTAGACCTTGTTAACGTTAGACAATCTCATAACTTAAAATTGGTTGACTTTAAGATTTTTCGATAGCATTCTTGGATTTGGAGTAGGGAAGCTCTAGAACTCATTTTACAGATAAAAATACGTTACAAAAAGTTGCCATTTTTTACGACCCCCTCAAATTTGGAGAGATAAAAATCGATATAACTCCACCAATTCCTGGAATTGGAGGCTTAAATTTTGTGGATTGTTGAACTTCATCATAATCCAAACTTGGACAAAATTTCAGAAAAATTGAAGGGGTGGTGACATGGCTTGGATTATTTGACATGGAATTACCCATATAGCTTTTTCTATAAGAGTCAGAAGTGGTGGAACAATACAGTAGCACTGACACGGTTTGGAATAATTCTCACTTTATCAGAGATTAGATTTCTATATGGTTGATAATCTGTCTATAGCAGTCTATGTCTTTACGCCAATAAAAGCGGAGAGGTCAAACTCTGTACTAAAATAAACATGAAACCTTGATAATCATTCAGTAATATTGTTCCAACATGGACTTCGTAACAGATTCAGGTGTATATATACAAGAGTGTAGTAGTGGAAAGTATGTGTGGTTGTAAAGCAAAGTGGATAAACTCCAAGCTGGGTGTATTAACTTCATAGGTCAACGCCAGGATCAAATAATTCAATTCAGTCAAAAAACTAATGATATTGATATCTAAAGCTGGCGTCTATTGATGAATATAATAAGTCAACGAAAGATAACCGTTATCGAAAACGAAAAAGTGCAATACCTAAGTAGAGCAAATAAAAAATTAAACCTAATGAGTCAGATATACCTACTAATAGTTTCGCTTAGGTAGCTCATCAGGAAGAATCTGATGACACACACACACACACACACACACATATATATATATATATATATATATATATATATATATATATATATATATATATATATCAAGCGAATTGATATAAAGGTATAGACATATTAATAAATTTATCATATTACTGTTTGTTCGAACGACAACTAGGGATCAAAAAGAGAAACTCTCCAGGTAAGTGCGAGAAACAGTCAGACGAGAGTTAGGGAATTTTTGAAAAGGAAGCAATGAGTTAGTAGTTAACAGTGGTAAGTATGTACCTTAATTCTCGGAGCTACCGAAGCTCCCATCAATGTTAAGAGGGTTAGAATTTATAGAAATTAATAATTTGGATCATTTGAACTACAATTGGTCAAATTATTATTTTACAAAATAATATCAATCTTTCTGAAACATCCAGTATAAAACCTAATGGAGGCGTATAGTGTAATGATTATCATCAACCTAAGTTCAATCCTAGATGAAGCTGTTTGCATTTTACACCATGCTTGGAAAAGGTATACATGGACTATTCTCCATCCAGCTATGAATGAATAATAGGATAGGCTGGTACCTTTAACCTTGGTATTGCAACCGATCTATGAGAAGGAAAACTCTGAAATGTAACCTGTTAAACACTGCTTAGAAAAAAACCTTGTGTTTCATCCTACTCCTGTATAGGTGTTACGTAAATGTATATATTTAATATATAAACACCCTTTCTTTTCCAATAAAAGGCATGTGTATACATGAATAAAAAGAAACATTAAATATGAAATTCCGAATTGTTTCTACACACGCTGTTAAAATTGAAATCATTTGAACAAGAATTGGCCAAGTTATTTGATTATGAAATAATATCTATTTTTCTGAAGCACCCTGTGCATCTCAAATGATCTCAGATTTTAACAGTATGTGTTGAAACAACTCAATATTCTATGTTTAATGTTCAAATGCTTTTTCTTTTTTAGTGAATGGAATTTCTATAGCTGAAAATTAAAAAAAGATAAAGCATTAAACATATAATTTGTAATTGTTTCTACACATGCAGTTAAAATTTGAGATCATTTGAACGAGAGTTGGTCAAATTATTAGATTACGAAATTATGACATCGCGTATACAAACCTAATGAGAATTTTAAGAATGTATATGCGTTTCTTTTTACACCATTTAATTCCCAAGTGTTAATATGTTTATATAGAAATGGACACTAATTGAAATCGTAACAATAAAGGAATGAATTTGATATTAAAAATGACGTAACCGTAGGAAAAATTAAACAAACAAAGGCAAAAATAAAGCCCCATCCCTAAAAAAAAGAAAAAAAAAAAAACAGCTCCAAAAAAGAACAAGAAGATGAATTCGGCAAACAATCAAGAAAAAATATCTACGTATTTACGCGCTGTTTAAATGCTCCATAGCTCAAGAAGAAAATAGACACTTTCCTTCAGAAAAGAAGATGGAGGCAAATAATTGCTGACGGCAAGGTCAGGGCGTGCTGATCTATCATTGTGTTTGAGATTTCTTTCGTGACTTACCATGAAGAGAGAGAGAGAGAGAGAGAGAGAGAGAGAGAGAGAGAGAGAGAGAGAGAGAGAGAGAGAGAGAGAGAGAGAGAGAGAGAGAGAGAGAGATGTCTCCAAGAAAAGAAACGCGTTGGGTTATTTGGTACCTTTCGCCTTTTTAGCTTATTTTTAGATTCTTGGATCCTTCCCCCGCCACATGATGTGAGTCCTTTAATGGAATGATTTTGGTAATCGATGCAAATAAATGATGGTTTTTCGATTTGGCTAAGTGTCAAATTATGTTCGAATTTCCAGCAAAACGTGACGCAAATTGTAAAATAAACAAAAACAAAAAGAGAGAAAAACAAAAACAAACCGAAAAAAAAGAAAAGCCTCGAAGTTTTTTTCCTTGATAAGAATAAGTTAGAATGTTTAGAATACACACGACAAAATCTTCACACGCGCAAACACAAACATAAAACACATAAGCATATACTCATACACACGCTAAAACACGCACACAAACACACACACACACACACATGCACACACACAAAGAACAACATACAAGCATAAACACAAAGAAACACATGCACGCATACACAAACGACCATAGACACAATGATTACACATGCATATTCAAACACACATTTATAAGCATAAGCACTTAAACACACACACACATATATATACACACATACACACACTCACGCACACAAATTTACATATACAAAAGACGAATACATATAAACATAAACACTCAAATAAAATAACACATATGCAAACACATTCATACAGAAACACTCATACATACACAAACACACACACATACGCACGCACAAATACACATTACTACACACACAACCACACATACACGCACAAACATAAACATACAAACACGCACACAAGCACGCACACACAATCACTCATATATTCAGAAACACACATATATACTCAAGCACGCATATGTATACATAATTACACGTACAAACATCCAAACACATAAACACACATAAGCAACATATATAAAAAGCACATACAAATACATACCTTCACACAAGTGCGCGCTCTCGCACACACAAAAAAACACTCTAACACACATGCACACATACAAACGACTAAAATAAAGACAAAGACAGATACACACACACACATACACACACAAACATGCAGACACACAAACACACATACGCAACATACATGTACAAATTCACACACGCAAACATATATGCACACAAGCATACACATATATAAACGTGCACAAAAACACATGCAAGCACACACATACATGTGCACATACGAACATACAAACATACAGACACACAAAAAATACATACACATACAAGCATACACGCACGAAAAGCTGACTTTCTTTTTCTTGTACATGTGATCATCTTCTCTTGGAATGCACGGAGTGACAAAAAAATCTGCCGTCTTTTGAAGAAAACATTCCTAACTGCAAAGCATTCACACTTCTTTCAAAAAGGAGGAAAATTCGACACAATTCTTCTATTTAAAAGTTTCCAACAATGACCATAAAGGGAGTAAGATAATTTAATTAAACATTACATTCAACCGCAAAATATTGTCTTCAGACAGTAACATTTGACTCTGCTCCCTAAAATCAATTAAAACTTCAATCTAAATATTGGCCTATTACTCCCTAGAGTTTTTCAGCAATAAAAATAGATAGAATTTCTTACATAAATCATCGCTCCCTAGTAATAATTCTTGTCTAGTATTTCCTTTATTTCTCTTTCTTTTACACTTAACACAGTGACGGTAGAAATACCTCCCGCATTTTAAACTATAACTTGTGTGGTGAAAGTAAAGTTAAGAAAATGGCAATAATAGTTTCATCTAGGTAAGGTCTTACCATTTTTCTCAAATACGATCATGGCTTGGACTGGTGTAAAGTGCGCGTTTGGTATTGTAACATTTTATAAGACTGTTGAATCTGTAATTGCTACACAGAGTGCTTTTCGTGCTTATTTTATGTTACGTCAAAATGATGTCGGTCCAGATAGAATTTCCAAACAGTAGCGGTATCGATTTTCTATCCGGAACTGCATCATTACAATATAAGATGAAATGAGCACGAAATGCTCTCTGTTATATTCAACGGGTTTCTGTTGTTGTCTGAAGTTCTGAAATGAAGTATTGTCATTAATCCATGAATTATATGGACGAGTATCTTTGTCTTTGTTTTATTCAACTCTCCGGCCTTCCCAGTGTTGTCTGAAGTTCGTAGCTTTGACCGTTGAACACCGTGCGTTTGCTATTGAAACGTGTTTTAAAGACAGGTGAATATGTGATGATTAACAAAGAGCTTTTTGTACTCATTTCATGTTTCGTTGGAATGATGCTAGTCCGTATGAAAAATGGATATTACTATGTGTTGAAAATTCTGATACAAATGGTAAGATGTACCATTATCACTTGCCTCGGTTCACACTGCTGCACCCTGTAGCAATAATCTTACGTGATGCTTTTTATTGATTTTAACGGCATGTCAACCCGTCTGGAGTTATTTTATGCTCAGAGGTTAGGGAATAACGTCCATTGTACGTTTATATTAACATTTTGGTGTACTTGTGTCTTAAGAGTTATTTTTGGCACATAGTTATATATTGATTATTCCTATCTAATATAAATAATTTGCACACAGTTGTATGGCATCAAGTACTCGTATGTAATGGATACACAATTATATGGTTTCAAGTTACCAGTTCTATTCAATAATAATAATTTGTTTGGACACAGTCATATGGTTTCAAATAATTAATAATAATCCTTAGCAAACAAGTATACCTTCAAATAACTATTCTTAATACAAATAACTTACATTTATATGTTATCAGGCATTCCTATTTAATACAGAAAAGAAGAAACATATATTTAACCTATAAATGGGACCCTAACGTACTAACAATTCAGCTTGATGATGATGATGATGATGATGATGATGATGAAGCGAAACATTATTTCATTATGTCAGTTGCCATACTTTCTTACTAGATAAATCTAGTGGCCAGTATTTGTGCCATTAAAGACTGTTATAGCATTTAAATATGTATTATTCAGATTTTTCGAATTGTTGTCCTCATCTTTATTACTTTATAGGGCCGGGTTAGCTCAGTCGGTAGAGCGTTCGGCTAGAAACCACAAGGTTCCTAGTACGATACCGGTCCTCGCCAACTCAGCGTATGAGTAGCACAGGGATCTGTGCGGTAAAGTAAGGAGCTGATGGTAGGTGTGGCGCTCCACCTGAGACGCCAAAACAATCTCCTTGGTCTAGCGCTATTGAAAAGGGGATAGACTCCCTCACTGATAGGATGATACCGACTTTAGGCCGCCCCGACGACTTTTTACTTTTTATTACTTATGAACGCTCCCGAGTTCGACAAGAAGCACCTGAAGAAAGCTGTTGTGCACATCAGTCGAAACATTGCGCATATAACACTTAAGATGAGGACAACAGTCCGAAAAATCTAAATAATGCAAATTGTCAAGCCTCATCTAAAAAATGTTTACAATTAGTATCTGAATAATCAGCTTTTTTCTGTCAGGGTAGGATGTTGGGGGTAGGGTGAGTCCCATGGGTGTGTGTATTGGGTGCTCTGGTTTCTAGGGGTTAACTTCTTTCAATCAATCAATAATTTTATTTCTAAAATTAAATGCATGACTCAGTGTCGGATACAATTTAAGAATTCTCCATTGCTTTTTAGATTTTTTTCTTTTTTTTTTTTATCAACAATGATTTTAATTAATGAAGGTGTCTTTTCGCGACTTTAGATTTATACAACTGAATGCTGTACTTTTCTGAGAGCTTCACAAATTCTCGATTGTCTTCTGCTTGTCACAATGAAATTCATTACCGATGCAAACGTATTTAATTACAACGATTACTAATTAGAGAAGCAATTTATTACACAGTGGTAATTAGAACAAATGATCTTTTTTCGATTTCAGCTCGCTTTTCATATTTCAAATGGACGCTGGTTTTCAACCATATCATTAATTTTACTTCAACTCGTTTAAAACTCTTAACTGAATCCGATTCTTGAGATATGAGCAGTGTGTATTCATCTCTTTCGTTATCCTTACTCCCAGCTTCACTGAGTGCTAGTGCCCGTTAAGGTCATGTCTATAGGTCAAATAGAATTGCCTGAGATAGAGTTTGAAATAATTGTGAACTTAAAAAAACATTGGCTCTTAAAACAGAGATATGGTAACTAAGCATGAAGCGTTTACCTGTTTGAATGATCATGGATTTTATTGATACATTGTCTCTTAAAATATTCATATTGCAACAAAGTAAGAAGTGAATAAATTTGATATTTCGGACTGTTGTCCTCATCTTTATTATGTATAAACACAACGTTCAGGACACACTAACTTCGGGCACTGTTCAGTTGTTTTTTTTAATCACCTGAAAATAAGTAATCTTTAGACAATTTCTCAAGAATTCAAACGTGGGTCCGGAGCTTAAATCCTTAGTACTTACTCAAGAGTGCTCCAAGCAGCAAAAATGCTATCAGACTTATTGAACAGAAATAGGATTTGATATAGTGAAATATAAGCGAAGATTTTATTCAAAAAGAAAAAAGAAAAAAGAAAAAAATGATTACTGTGACTTATGGTTATACACAAGAAAGATGAAGACAACAGTCCCAAATATAAAAATTATTCATATCAAGCTTCTTCTCATAAATACATATAAGTATAAGTAAGAAGGGTTTACCTGTTTTAAACGATCGTGGATTTTATTAAAACATTGTCTTTTAAAACATTCATATTGCATTCATTTTACCTGTTTAAAGTGATTGTGGGCTTCATAAATACATTTCCACTTTAAATATGGATATTATAACTAATTATGTAGTGCTTTACTGTTTGAAATTTATTGTAAACATTATTAATACATTGTTTATTAAAATAGTCATATTTCAACTAAGCATGAAGTGTTTACCTATCTAAAATGTTTTAAAGGACACTTTTGTATCATACATATTTTGAGGCCATAAATTTCTTGTATGAAGTAACCCAACAAGGGTTGACATATCCATGAAACCAAATAGCAATCCATCCAACGAACTTTTAGAACGGCGGCCAGTAAATCTCAAGTTTCATCATATTTACAGAATGTATATTATAACTAACATATCAAACGAAAGAAATGACGTTGTGGTAACCTCTTGATAACCTCAGTATCTCCAGTTACATAAGGAAATAAAGAGAAAATGTGAGCGAAAATCAACCTGCGAAGTTTCCAAGTAGGCAGTGTCCTCAAACTCGGAGTTTGATCGAGATTGGTGGTGGAAACAGAAGAAGACAAAGATAATGAATCGGCCTTTCTACGGTCTGACACACATCTGTTGAAAAACTGATGAAATATTTGAGGAAATAGGTTCTTGAAATAGATTCTTTGTAGACAATTGCACGAATATTAAAAGTGGACACAAGAACACTGAATAAAGGACACTTCCATATTACTCATCAAAATCGACAGTGTGCAACGGCAATCCACAGCATTTACTGTACAAGACAAGAACACGTGACAGCAAGTAACGATCACCAGTCAATTCCACCGCACAATTTTCTGATGTCTGTTCTCTTAGAAAATTTATTTGATAAATTTAGATTATTTAGAATTCAAAACAAAAATTAATTGGAAAACTTATTTGGAAAGGGGAAGTTCTGAACATACGTACACACACACACACACATGCACATATACATATTTACATATTTGTCCATATATATATATATATATATATATATATATATATATATATTGGCATATAAAATCATCAAGAAAAAGTAAAATTGTCACCCACCCACTTCAATTAAAAAATTTTTTAGCAGCTGTGGACTATGTTAACGTTAAACAATCCCCAAAATGTCAGTTATGTCGATTTGGTGGAGTTCGCAAAAAATGGCAACTTTTTGTAATCTATTTTTGTTTGTAAAATGAGTTCTAGAGCTTTCAATCTACTAAAAATTGGTTTATAAAATCATTTTGGCCCAGGAAATCAAAAAATGCTATAAAAAAATCTTAAAGCCAACCAATTTTAAGTTATTAATGATTTCTGATTTTTTCAATGCAAGATCCCGATGCGGGACTGCATCTCTGAATTCTTTTTCTATTATTATTTCACATATATTGAACATTATTTATACCAAAATGATTTAATTTTTGCTCAGAACCAAAGTTACAACATCAGTTAAAATTTTGCAAATCAGATAATTCTGACTCAGTAAGAATTATCCAGATGGTCAGGATAATTCTGACCTATATATATATATATATATATATATATATATATATATAATATATATATATATATGAAAGTAAACAAACAGTAGTTTGAGATGGCGATAGCCGACAATTTTTGTGAGAATATGTGCTTAATTGAAGTCATACCTAATTTGAAAATTAATTAGTTGATAATTAATGAATTAGGAATGCATATCTGTTTAAATGTAAGGCGTACAAAAATCGAGAAAGGTTCGATCTCTGTATGTACACTTCGGCATATTATACCTCATCAACAGAGTTATAGACAGGAAAGTGCTCTGTGTGTGATTCGAAGTCAGCCTGGCAGTTAGGGTTCGAATTACAGACAGAGCACTTTCCTGTCTATAACTCTGCTGATGAGGCATAATATGCTGATTTGTACATACAGAGATCGACTTTTTCTCGATTTGTTTACGCCTTACATTTAAACAGATATGTACGGTTAATTCATTAATATATATATATATATATATATATATATATATATATTCGCAGGTAAAGTATTGTCATTACATAAGTACACATACAGGGTATATGTATTAGATAATCACAAAACTATAAGTACTCATATAATCACAAAATGTAGATATATATTATATATATACATATATATGTATATATATATACATACAAATCTGTATATATATGTATATGTATGGATGTATGTAGATTTATTTATCAATTTATATATGGTTGGCTGAAAAGTTGGTAGATTGACCAGAATACTGTTCCGGAATGTGCCAAAATGAAGTTTATTTTTCAGCATAGACACTCTTGTGACCCACACATTTCTTACGTCGGTGTTGCAGTGCTTGAGTCCCATTCGTAAATCAACAGCAGATATGACCAGCATCATGTAAATTTTTCAGGCTGTGAAATTTTCAGTTATATATATACATATATATATATATATATATAATGGAACAAATCCGACAGTATATGGTATAGAAATAGAAACACAATATTAAATATAGTGCTAACAAACACCTGTTTCAGCCTATGGGGTTTATAAAATGTAATTCAATTGATATCATTTTAAAATTAAATATAAAATAATATTATATTATATATATATGTGTGTGTGTGTGTGTGTGTAAGAGAGGAGAGAGAGAGAGAGAGAGAGAGAGAGAGAGAGAGAGAGAGTGTGTGTGTGTGTGTATGTGTGTGTGCACGCACGCGTGTGTGTGTGTTTATAAAATGTTATTCAATTCAATGTGTGTGGGTTTATAATATTTAATTCAATAGACGTAGTTTTAAAATTAAATTTGAAATTATATATATATATATATATATATATATATATATATATATATACACATATATATGTGTGTGTGTGTGTGTGTGCGTGTGTTAGAGTAGTGTGTGTGTGTGTGTGCGTGTGTGTGTATGTGTGTGTGTCTATGCAGAAATTTGCCTCCCTAAATAATATATTTACGCATATATCTGTACATATACATATATACTGTATATACTTACATATTCATAGATACGTTTATACACACACACACACACACACACACACACACACACACACATACATACATATATATCGCAAAATCAAACATATAGACGAGACATCCTTTGTCATCCTTGACAAATTTTGGTCAGTGACTGTAGTCTAAACTACTGGCAATATCTAGATTGAGGTTGGGATTTGTGATTTTTAGGGGGTGGATATGGTGACAAGTTAATACAATTTCCATCTGTAATCTCCATCTTTGATGTTCCCGAAAGTATAGTTTAAACAGCTGCTGTTTTCACAATTCTGTACCTCTTTTTTTTTTAAGGACATAAAACGAAAAATAAAGATAGGAGAAATAATGATAAATGACACCCATTTGACTATATTGAGTTTTCGTCACGGTCACTATTGCCGGGTTCTTTGTCAGGTCAGAGCAGCTGGCGATGGTTCAATTCTTAGAAGGCATTGTGCTTATCTTGACTAGGATTTTCTTGTTGATTTTTAAATCTTTTCTTTCGTTGACCCTTTCCTTTATTTCTTTGATTAAAATGGACATTTTCTCCTAACCTCACAATGCACAACGTGTCAGCGCATTGATTACCGCAATACTACGAATCACAGCGGGTGTCTGCTTCGGTCACGTGATATATGATTGATTAAGATGAGTGAAAAATGATAAAAAGGATTGGGGGTTGCCATAAGGCAGTAGGGTTGGGGCAATCGTATAGGTGCTAGGGCTTGACGTGGCCAGCCGATTGATCGGAGGAGGCCTCTCCGACCGCCCATCTAGCCCAAGAAAAGCCTAAAGTGGAATATTGCAAGTCATGGACTGCTCATCCTCCTGGGTTTTATCCTTAAGCATCACGGGTCGCCACCCACGGCCAACAGGTGGCTCCATTGGGGGAGTCTTACTCCTCTGCAGAGGTGCAGTCGGTGCATTCTAATGCCCCAGCCGACAGGGGCAAGAAAATTGGTGAACAGAAAAAGTAAAGAGATGAAGAGAATAGATAAAAAAGAGGAAGATGTGGATGAAAAGGGGGAGGAAAGCAAAACAGAAGAAGAGAAAGATTAGTTGTAAAAGTGAAGTTGGAGGAGTGGCCTATTGTCAGTATCAGCCGGACAGCGAGTGAGTCTATCCCCTTTTCACAAGCGTTTGACCGGATAGATTGTTTTTGCGTCTTACGTAGAGTTCCATACCTTCCATCGGCTCTCCACTACACAGAACCTAGCTGAGTTACTCATGCACTGAGATGTCAAAGGCTGTTATCAAACCCGAAACTTTGTGGTTCCAAGGGGGATTTTCTACCGACAGAGCTCAACTAGCCTGATATATTTACGCATAAGCCATTAGTATTAAATTTAAAAACAAACTTGAAACCATATAACCGTGTGCATAATATTAATATTAGATAAGAATAATTGATGCTCTACTGACTGAGCTAAACCAACTATTACGAGAAAAGAAAAAAAGAGAAGAGAAAAAGAAAGAAAAAGAAAGAAAGAAGACGCAGATGCATAAGGAGAAAAAAGAAGAGGAAGGAAAGAAGGTAGAAAAAGAGAAAAGTGGGAAATAAAAAAAATGGCAATAATTCTTTAAGAATGTTTCTCTTTTTTTTTTTCCATTTCCACGCATATTTTCTGCCATTCAAAGTGGCAA
>CM042168.1:36313668-36326168 GCA_023376005.1 Doryteuthis pealeii | reverse complement strand
TTTGTTTATACAGTTATATAGTTTCAAGTAAAAAAAAAAAGTAAAGTCATCAGGGCGGCCTAAAGTCGGTATCAGCCAGTCAGCGAGGGAGTCTATCCCCTTTTCAATAGCGCTAGACCAAGGAGATTGTTTTGGCGTCTGAGGTGGAGCGCCACACCTACCATCAGCTTCTTACTTTACCGCACAGATCCCTGTGCTACTCATACGCTGAGTTGGCGAGGACCGGTATCGAACTAGGAACCTTGTGATTTCTAGCCGAACGCTCTACCGACTGAGCTAACCCGGCCCCTAGTAACTAATAATAATCCTTCTCATACAATTATAGCTTCAATTAATTAGTAATACAAATAATTTCTATTCCCCGCAGCGTAATGGTTTACGTGCTAGACGGTGATTCCAGTCGCACATTTACATTCACTTTTGTACTCTGAGAAATGTTTGAACTCCTGCATCCCCCCAGCTATCGGTTAAATAATACCACTACTCTTCTTCTACAAGGATGGCTTTGGCATTAAATAACCAATGGATGTTGATATGCTATCAAAGAAGTAAAAAAACAAATATTTATCAGTTATATGGTAGCCAGTATTCTCATCGAATATGGTGAATTTTTAAACAGATAATCCAATTCTGAATTGTGTCTCACATTTCCAAAATATTGCAAAACTTTTGACTCCCTAGTATTGATATTCCGGTTTCCAGGCAAAAATACAGAACACTTAGTGTGGACCCAAATCACTGCAATAGTAATATCGTAACCAGTATCCCAGGGTAAGCTAGTCCCACACCCCTACTTCGCCAAATTGTGTCTCCCGATTTCAAAATATTTCAAAACTTTTGACTCCCTCTTGTATTAATATTCCGGTTTCCAGACAAAAAATACGGAACACTTGGTGTGGACCCAAATCGCTACAATAGTAATATCGTAACCGGTACCCGAGGGCAAGGTATCTCCACATTTGTTGAAGTAGGGGCTACATCAACAAATTTGTTTGTCTTTTTTTAATGTGCCACTCCTGGCAAATCTTAAGAAAAAGTTGTAATTCCTCTGTCGAAAAATTGATTTTCTGTCGCTTTCTTGCCTTACTGAATTTAGCCATTTTTAGTGCAGAGCCCCCCCCCCCGTCAAAATCGATTGTTCTAATCCAGTATTGACCTTCTTTCCATTTCTAACTTTATCTACACTTGTTTTCGGGAACAGGACAAAAAAAATCTTGGCTACATCTACTTTAAAAGGTACTATATTGATGATAATCATCATCATCACCAGTAAGTCGTGCTGAGAGCACAGATCCCCCCTCTCTCTGTCTCTCTGTCTCTCTCTTTCGTCATCCTTCCCTATCAACCATCGTTGAACAGTATAAAACATAAAATACATGAATGTTTACTCTCTTCCTCACGACAGTCTCAAAATTATGAGTTTTTATATATCATCATCATCATCATCATCAAGGCATGCTGATAGCTCGGATGCCCCTAACTCTGACTCTGTCTCTCACTCTCAGTCTCTGTCTCTGTCTTTGTCTTTGTCTGTCTGTCTGTCTGTCTGCCCGTCTGTCTCTGTCTGTCTGTCTGTCTCTCTCTCTCTCTCTCTCTCTTGGCCTCAGTCACTATCAGTTATCAGTCTAGACGGCACCCAGTGTCTGAATTGAGTTGATAACATTTTTCCTGGTCGACCAACTGGTGAGTCCAAGTTTAGGAGTCTGTAGGAGAACGTCACATGAGTTTGTCTTTGCTTTACCATCATATCTTGTTTGTCTCTCTTGAATGGTTTGTAAAGTAGGAGGTAAGTGACTGTACATCTGCTTTTTTGTGGGGTGCTGCCATACAGTAACACTGACACGGCTACTGCTTGGAAGATTTCTTGTTTTATCTTATCAGAGAGGTCAGATTTACATATGATCGATAATGAAATATTACTACCTAGGTATGTGAATTAGTATACTAATTTTAGAGACTGTCCATCCAGTATAGAGGTGTTTTCATCTTGTTTAAAACTCTGTTTTATCTGAATTCACATAGAGTCAAATATCTTTTGCTGCCTTCTCTAGGCTATGCAGCTAAGATTCCGCTGGTGCAGATATATTTGAGAGAAGAGCTAGATCATCAGCGTAGTCCGAATCTGTACCTGTTTCTGTGGGATATCGTCCCCTTCTTGCCATCTTTTTCTAGTGTGAAACCTTTTTTCCCTCATTAGATCTAATAATATATACAAGAAAAAAAATGAAAATCAGTCCGGTCGGCGAGGCATAGAAACGCTGACTGTGTAGTCGTGTAAAACTTCCGACACTTCGAATGGTGTCCTTTCGCCTACAGTATGCTGCTGTGAGATATTCCAAATTACAACAGCGGCAGAATACAGTAAACCTCATCACGAATGTTTATCTGTTTATAATGATTGTACGGATATATTTGTGTGCTGAGATTTTTTAAAAAATGAACACCCAATGCAAAAAACGAAAACATCTTCGGCATAAAATAACCGAAGGGTTGACATGCCGTAAAATCCAACCAGCCAACTAATCAACAAATGATTACATATATATATATTTACCAGTCCCTCCGCACGAGCAGGATGCGACACAAGATCAATTTCTTAAGCGGAGTTTAACAGGTTTGAATTCAGAGCTTTCCTTCTCCTAGACCGGTTGCCTAACCAAGGTTAAAGAGCCCAGTCTGCCCTACTATTTACCCCTAGCTGGAGAGAGAGTTGGATTCATACCTTTCCCAATGGTATTAGCGCTAAGTGAAATGCAATTACCAAGTCCAGGATTTGAACTCGGGGCGACGAGTCCAATTTCCCATGACTTTTACCATTACACCACACGCTTCAAATGATTACATATATAGATCAATGTGAGGACAGGTTCAGAATAAGAAGTCAATCGATAATACAAATTAAAATTCTGGGCCCAAACTGTGTGTATATTACTTGACACTAATCTCTTTTGGAAAAGAAATGTGAATCCTTCACTTTTCACTCATTTCAATTAATGTCTTGTGTATCACTTTTATAATCATCTCAGTTTAAATTAATTGATAATCCTTGCCAAGTCAAATTTCTTCATTTGAAAGTAGCAAGCCTAAGTATATGCTGTTCACAGATCAAATGTGTAATATACGCTGGTTTAGTGACTGTCGTGTCAATTTGTCAACTTGCGAGAGGTAATAATGAACAGTGGTGGAGATGATGGACACTTTTTAATTTTCATTATTTTAGTACTTATTCGTAGTAACACGAATGTTTTTGAAGGTTTTTGAATTCCTTGGATTAATCATGGTCATTATTAGGGCTCTTAGTCCCTCCAAGACAATTAATCTCTGAATTCAAAAACGGTGGGAAGGGGGCATTAGGCTAGCAACTCCATCCTATAGAACCTGCACAATTGCCTAACAGAGAATAAAAACACTTTCCCATGACACCCTTCTTTGTAGAAGTGGTTAGACAATGAACTTCTTCTCTCACCCCCACAAGACATAAAAAATAATATATAAAGGGCAGTTTGTATGTATGTATGTCCGGTGGAAACTATGAAAATAAAACAACTAACGACAAAGTAAATATTTATACACATTCACTATTATCATATCTTGGTTTTTGAGCAAAAATAATGAAAATTTGATTTATATTTATGAAGATAATTAGAAAATAGAATTTAAATGATAACAGCATGGAATTCTTTTGCATTTAGTATTTTCAATAGGAGACATTCATTTTTATTTTCACAGTGTCTGGATCAACTCAAGGTCTTTTTTACGTAGGGATTTTAATGGGGTTACTTGCAAAGATCCAACTTGCAATTCAATAATAATGGATCTGCGAGAATACCTGTTTTACCCCCGTCCTCTAACCAAGCGACGCTGGGTAGCCACTTCTAGTACAAAATAAAGGTAAGATGGTCAGGTCATAGTTTATTCTTCATTGATGGTACTACATAATCCATTACAAACTTGTATATTATTTGAAGAGGAGATGGGTGCCATTAACTAACCACAATTTCCCCAAGAGATCCCATGCAGTGATTTTTTCGGCGTGGTACAATACAAATACAATTGGCGAACATAATTGTTAAAAATGACTATAAGGCTGTTTGCATTTCACATAAAGTAAATATCCTTGGGAAAGGTATGAATCTTTTTAAACTATGGCAATCCGTCGAGGAGAAAGAAAACTCTGAATTCAAATCTGTTAAAATACACTTAAAAATTGACCTTGTCACACCCTGCTCGTGTGGATAGGTTAGTAAATACATCTTTAACAAATTTGACCAGATCTGTAAAGAAACATTGGGTTCACATTTAAGTTAAGCAGCGATGAGCCTGTTCAGTCCTGAGATGAGTAACCAGAACGGGTACAGTAAGCAACCTAACGTCTATCTGACAGACTATGCTTGCAATAATATATGACACAACTTATGGTAAATTAACGCTGAAAGATCACAGATTCCCTCAAATTACTGTAGTTAAGCAGTAATTAGCCTGTTCAGTCCTAAGATGAGTGACCAGGATAGCTATAGCAAGCAAGATAAGGTCAGATCACGCTGTAAGATTGTTACATAATGGATTGGTGAACTCTATTATTGACGGGTAGTGTAGTATAATTTAAAACGTTGTTAAAAAAACGTTACAGCATTTTATTTTGAGTGATGTGTAATGACCTAGGGTCATTTAAAAGCCTGGTTTTCATTGGACGAAAGTCACATAATCGGATGATCCTAGAAGTTTAGAATAACCTCTGTTAAAATCGCTGGACAAGAACGGTCGATATTCCCTGTTCTGGTTCGCTGAATCCACGTGGGCGTTGGCTTCGGGTAAAAGAAGTGATCGTAAAGAAATGAATAAAATATATCCATATAAGAATGTGCCTGACCAGGTTTGGTTTGTTTTGTTTTACGGCATATCAACCTCAGTGGGTCATTTAATGCCGATAAAGTTTTGAAATAAATCAATTCTTAATGGATAATACAATTTTTTTTATAAATACATTTTTCTATTTAACCCATAGATGAGACCCTAACAGGTACTACCACTCCGGGTCAGAGTGGACCAGGGAATAATGGTGATGAAGGGGTGCTCCACATTCCCCAAACCTCTAAAACTGGAACCCCACCATCAGATAGAGTTTAACGTCATTCCCATGACATGTAGACCCGCAGCCACCGCCTTCTAGCACCCATATGATAAAAAGGGGTTGGGGCTTGCCATAAGGGCAATAGGGTTGGGAAAATCATATAGGTGAATGTGCCTGAGTTGTTCTTATTCTAACACAAAATAACTAAGAACAGTTAGCATTAAAAACAATGAACAGACAGATAGCGGCGACAAAGGGTTATTGGCAAATGTACGACGAGAGCTAAGAAAGATGTAAGGAGATGGGTGCCAACTGACAACCAAGATAGTATAGTAAAATAAGCGGAGGGCCTATAATCGGTATCAGCCGGACAACGAAGGTGTCTATCCCCTTTGCAATTGTGCTCGACCAGAGAGATTGTTTTTGTGTCTTATATCAACTCCACTTTACCGCACAGGTGCTAGCTGTGCTGCTCATGTGCTGAGTTGACAAGAACCCAGAACCTTGTGATTCTTAGGTGAATCTTCTACAAAGCTAAACGGAAGTTCTCCGAAGTTAAGCATCGATGAGCCTGTTCAGTCCTAAGATTAATAATCTTTTAGGATAAGTAAATACTGTAAATAGCTTGTGATATGTACACCAGTCGAAGCAAAGTACTGTAAATAAAAATATTTTATTAAACTTTCTGCTACTGTTTCGCCGATTGTCTTCAGTTTGTTCTCCCGTGGATTTTACAGAATTTCTCTTCTTCGTTTCAAATCATTTCATTTATTTTTGCATTCATCTGTTTTTAGGTAATCCTTAACTATTTCCTCGTAAATTCCTACCATAAAATAAAATGAACCCTCATTTTATGTCTGTGTTTTTGCAATAAATGATTTATTTTTCTTGCACCCGTTATTTTACAATATTAAATATATTTTATTTATTTATTTTAATATTCACTTCAATGTGTATATTCTAAAAGTCTTTATTTTGTGAGAATGGTTAGTTTTAAAGTGGGGGCTCCTTTTGTTGATGCTATTTCTTTTCTTTTTTTTCTTTTTTTTTTGGCTTTGGTAATCTAAAATAAAAACGTCAGATTTTAATCATCGTCAACGAAAAAGCAAAATTACGGTCATAAAAGGAGGATCCTATTTATGGCTAAATTGTAAAACGAGCCCCCACTTTAAAACTAACCATTCTCACAAAATAAAAACTTTTAGAATATACATATTAGAATGAATATTAAAATAAATAAATAAAATATATTTAGTATTGTAAAATAACGGGTGCAAGAAAAATAAAACATTTATTGCAAAAACACGGACATAAAATGAGAGTTCAGTTTATTTCATGGTAGGAATTTACGAGGAAATAGCTAAGGATTACCGTTTTTTAAAGGTTTTCAGGGTTTTCAGGATTTTATTTAAACTTTTAACTTTGTCTTTTTTGTTGTCGTTCTTCTGTTTTCTTTAGAGAAAAAAAAAAAGAAAAGGAGAAAAAAGGAACATCATTCGTCATTCTACTGAAAAGATTTTTTCCGTCATCCGATAGACATGGGAAACCCAACGAGAATGCCAGAGACGCTGGTCCAAAAGTGCGCATTTGTCAGAGAACTAGAATGAACCCGGGTCGATATCCCTGCTTAGTTGTGCTAGCACCGAAAGGCATGTAGGTCGCAGACAATTTATTTTGCAGGCTTCAGAGTTCCTCAAGGTGGACGAAAGTTAGGCTTTTGTCAAGCGGAAACCTGTCCCAACGGAAGTTATTTTAACACATTGACTAAGAAAATTCCATCTTTAAAAACAAAAAAAAGTATTTTTTCGCCAAAAGATAGATAGATAGATAGATAGATAGATAGATTGGAACAGACTGAAATATATTGATAGATAACGAGATAGGAATAGACTGAAATAGATACATAGATTGGATCAAGTTTATATATAGCTCAGTCGGTAGAGCGTTCGGCTAGAAACCACAAGGTTCCTAGTTCGATACCGGTCTCCGCCAACTCAGCGTATGAGTAGCACAGGGATCTGTGCGGTAAAGTAAGGAGCTGATGGTAGGTGTGGGGCTCCACCTCAGATGCTAAAACAATCTCCTTGGTCTAGCGCTATTGAAAAGGGGATAGACTCCCTCGCTGCCTGGCTGATACCGACTTTAGGCCGCCCCGTCGACTTTACTTACTTTATATATATATATATATATATATATATATATATATATGTGTGTGTATGTATGTATATACATGTATATACGCAGGGAGAGTGAGAGAGGGAGAGAGAGAGAGAGAGAGAGAGAGAGAGAGAGAGAGAGAGAGACGGAGGGTAGAGAAGGGCACATATTGAGAGAAAAAAATGGAAATATATTATATATATATATATATATATATATATATATATATATATATCAATTTGGTTTAAAAATCGCGTTTGGAACAAATTATGAGTATTTTGAAACTATTTTTGATCAATCGCAAAAATGTACTTTAATTGCAGACAGATTTACATATCAAACCAAGCAAACTACGAACTCGGTGATTTTCACTGTTTACCTTTATTTTCAAACTAGACTACACTACTTGCTAAAAATGATAGTCTCCGACTATCGAATATGCAACACAGGAACCAAATTTTATTCCTATTGACAGAACAATTTTTGCACTAGGGAAGAGTATATGGAGCACCTAGTGAAAATCGAACTCACTAATAATGGTATTTTACCATAGCTAGCTAACCACTAAGCTACTCGAGGTGCCTAATAATATTTTTCTAAATGCTAAACTTCTGGAAAATGTCTTTAATGGCCGGTTGTCTGGTATTCGTGCCGCCGCCTAGAAGTACATATACCCGGCTGACCTGGATTCCAACCGGAGGAAATCCCCATTTCTTTATTGTTATCGCCTAACAACAATACAGCCAATCAGGCTGATAAATATTTTCAGCCTGGGTGGCGGGTTCTAAGGTGTGGTATTAGATTCTCTTTGTTGTACGGATTAAACTATCAAATAAATCAAAAAACAAATTTTCTTTCTATACTTCGAAAAAAAAAAGTCGATCAAGCGTATTGGAGAGGAAAATTTGTATTTCTGTTTAAAAGTGTAGCCAAACTAGTAAATTATTTTGGACCCCCGCCCGGCTAAAAATGCTTAATGGTGCCTGCGGTCTTAGTCAATAGGACACCTATTATTGGTTTTGTTTTTGTTGTTGTTTAAATATTTATGAATTTTACTTTATATAACACTTCTATGTAAGTAAGGCTCATTTGTATTTTAACTATATATATATATATATATATATATATATATATATATGGGAGTAAATATGGAAATTAAATCCGACAATATAAAGTCGCGATCTACTCACGCGAAGATATATTGAAAAAACCATGTCGATTATTAAGAGAGGGCAAATGCGAAATTGCACAGATTTTTGAAGCCTGTGCAATTTCGCATTTGCCCTCTCTTAATAATCGACATGGTTTTTTCAATATATCTCCGTTTTTAGCTAAAATAGTGTTAAACAATTACAAAATACCAGGCTTCATTTAATTATTTATTTAGTTATCATTCCCACTTTGTTCCCTTAATAACCGACATGTATTATTTATTATATCTCCGTTTCTAGTTAAATAGTGTTAAATAATTACTAAATACCAGGCTTCATTTAATTATTTATTTAGTTATTATTCCCACTTTGTTTCCCTATGTTCTCTTAAAAATAATCAGTCCATTAATACTTTTTCTCGTCTTTTGCATTTCTTCGAATGGCGTCACGCGTCATGACACCTTCGCGTGAGTAGATCGCGACTTGCCTTTCAAAATTAAAACGCTGATCAAATACAGTTACATAACTAAAAAGATTTTCATCTCCTATCACATATAAAAACATCCATCATTTTCTTCACCCCAAGAGACATCCTGATGAAGGTTCAATGTAACCGAAATGTTTTAAACATCGATTATTAAATTCATCCCAATTTCGGAATACTTGTTTTTCAAATTTCTTTATATATATATATATATATATATATAATATATATATATATATATATATATATATTATAAAAAATGAAGAAGGTCCGCAAAATGTATTGTTCTCAGAAAAAATGTTTTATTTTTTTTTTATTTTAAAAATAAATAATATATAAATAATATATAAATATATAAATAAAAATAAAATTTAAAAAAATAAAAGATTTTTTTTGAGAACAATACATTTTGCGGACCTTCTATTATTTTATAAAATATTACATTTTCTCCCGTTGGAACCAGAACAACATTTTATATATATATATATATATATATATATATATATATGAGGATAGGAGGGTTGGAGTAAATCCGACAGTATGAGGTAAGGAAAAAGGAAAAGTGGACAAAAAATAATAACTCAAACAAGTACATGTAGGAGAGATATATTTCGTTCCGCTTTAAGCTGGAACTTTATCAGTCTGTTTATTCAAAACATGGTACATACATTTGTATTCATAGAAGAGAAAGTGGATTTGGTGATGAATTCAGGGAAGGGAAGGTTTGTGACGATTTGGTTGGTCAGAGCATACATATCATGGAAAGATAAGATGAGAAGGTTGCTAGGTTCTTGTTAGGAAAGGGTTAAAGTTCTTGAAGCACAATTAGCCGATGACACAACCTTCACACCAATGAATGTCACCAACGAATATCACCAACATCAACATGGACATTGAAAACTTCAAAAAACAATATACAATAAAACTTATAGCGGAACGAAATATCTCTCTCCTATATCTACTTGTTTGAGTTATTATTTTTTATCCATTTTTCCTTTTTCCTTACTTCATATATATATATGTATATATATATATATATATATGTATATATATAGTAGGAAGCACGTGGTGTAATGGTTAAAGTCATGCGAAATGGACTCGTCGCCCCGAGTTCAAATCCTGGACGTGGTAATTGCATTTCACTTAGCTTTAATACCCTTGGAAAAGGTAGGAATCCTACTCTCCCTCCAGCTATGGGTAAATAGCAGGGCCGACTGGGTTCTTTAACCATGGCTAGGTAACCAGTCTAGGAGAAGGAAAACTCTGAATTCAAACCTGTTGAACTCCGCTTAAGAAAGTGACCTTGTATCCTGCTCGTGCGGAGGGGTTGGTAAAATATATATATATATATATATATATATATATATATATATATATATATATATATATATATATGTATGTATGTATGTATTGATGATATAGCTTGCTATATTTGTAAGTAAAGACTGCTCAATATCATTGATAGAGCCTGTATATCTAAGTAACGGGAACGAAGACGAGACATTTAACCAAGCGCCATTGACTGTCTCGTCTACCTTTACAATTCTTCCGTCTGTTTTGTGTTAGACGGTAATATGGTATCCATAATATATATATATATATATATATATATATATATATATATATATATATCCTATAACTTAGGTTAGTAAAGACATGACGTCAACTGGGCTTGGTAACTGACAGTTTCTCCTCTGCGATTTGCTAACCAAATGAGTTATTTCTGTTGGTATTTGTCCATTCTGTGATGCATCATGGGAATGTAATTGTATGAAAGCAAGCGGAAAATCACGTAAATCGTTAAATTGATGCAATGCTACACGCTAAATTGCTAGACGAGAACGCTATTCCTACGATGCCACAAACAGACAACGGTCGATTCGATCATGGCCCACAAACTAACCTAGCCATGACTCAGGTGTTCGATCCTTCCCATGATGTACCACACAATAGCAAATAAGTAAAAATAAGAACGCAATTTACTTGAAAATCAAACAGTTACCAATATTTCCTGTATTCGCTTATACATATATATATATATATATATATATATATTATATATATATATTTGTGTGTGCGTGTGCGTGTGCGTGTGTGGGTGTGTGTGGATGTGTGTTGTGATTTTAAACATTCGACAAGATTGATTTTATTCGCAACACTTGCTTTCACCATTTCTTGTTATCTGTTGTATATATATATATATATATATATATATATATATATATATATATATATATATATGAGGAAAAATGAGTAAAGAAAAGAAATGTTAATGGATAAAATGAATTTAATCGATATCACATTAATCGATATCACTTACACATGTGTTTCGGTCAGTTTATGTGTGTGAAAATATTTCGCACACATAGAAGAATCGACCTTCATCAGAGTGAACATTTATTTTCACACACATAAACTGACCGAAACACATGTGTAAGTGATATCGATTAATGTGATATCGATTAAATTAATTTTATCCATTTACATTTCTTTTCTTTACTCATTTTTTATCATATTGTCGGATTCAATTCCTTTTCCATTTTCACACACACACACACACACAGACACACACACACAGACACACACACACACATATATATATATATATATATATATATATATATATATATATATATATATATATATATGAATGCCTGGAAAAAAGAAAGAAAAAACCAAGATAGTCGCACAAACCGAAAATAATCGATTAACCCGATATCTATCTATCTATCTATCTCTCTCTCTCTCTCTCTCTCTATATATATATATATATATATATATATATATATATATAAGAGAGAGAGACAGAAAGAGAGAGAGAGAGAGAGGGATACAAACACACAGAGAGTGACAGAGAATACAGTATCTATACAAATAACGATTTTTTTATTTTATATAAAAGTTTTATGTACAGTATAATATATATATATATATATATATATATATATATATATATATATATATATAGATATATAGAATCTGAATTCGAGTCCACTGTGCTCCATATATATATATATATATATATATATATATATATATGTGTGTGTGTGAGTGTGTGTGTGTGTGTGTGTGTGTGTGCGTATGTGTATATGTTCTAAAATGTTTTTAATTTTCCTTATAATCAAATCAAATACAAAATTAGCGTCATATTAATTCATATCCTATTATTTATTTATGTATTTTTAAATGATAATTTTCATTTTGACGCGTGTAATAGCAGATCGCTCTTTGCTTATTTATAGGTACGACACAGAACTCTGGCATCCACATGAATTACCTTATTATCTCTATCATGAGATAGTAAACCGATTAAGTGTTTCCTTGTATTAAGACCCCTAAATAAACATGTTTTTTTGTTTTTTTCTAAATCATTACTGAGATCTGAATTAAATTCTTAAGAAGGTTTACCTAAGATTAAACACCGTTTACGAACAGCGAAGTTTAAGCCTAGCGCCAAAAATGTTAAGCTGATTATACTTGATTATATTCCGGGCTGGCACAAGGCCACTGAATACTGAACTCACTAAGATAGTAGTTACTTATAGCATAAACTTTGGTTTGGCATCAAACGACACATTTAAAGGGACACAGCGAAGCACGAGTAATAATGGTCTACTAAAAACTTACAAAGAGTGAT
>CM042168.1:36301168-36308668 GCA_023376005.1 Doryteuthis pealeii | reverse complement strand
GTATTTTAGTTGTGCTAGTTTGCTGCATTCGCTTAATACATAGCTTATTGTTTCATCTCTATCGGCACACATCCTATATTTGCTGTTCAGTTGTGTCTTGTCTATTTTTGTTTTGAGAAAATTTGTTTATTTTCTATTTTTTCTTTATTCTATTCGTTCTATTAATTTATTATTTGTTTGTTTATATTCTTTTTATCTTTAATTATTATTTTATTCATATTCCATTTGTTTATTTTATTATTTTATATAATTTAATTTATTTCATTATTTAAGTTTTCTAAGGTTTTAAGAATTTATTTAGTCTTTGGAGTCGGTAATCTTCAGATAGCTTAATATAAATTTGTTTTTATGCCTACATTTGCTATGAGTTCCGATCATTTGTTAAGTATTTTGTTTGGTCGTGGGAAGGTTACTATGGCTATTTTTTTTTCTAGACAAACGTTGTAGTGTTTTGATATGTTGTAAGCTAATTCTATATTGCTTGCTTTCCAAATATGTATAGAAAGTGTTGTGCTGTATATTTTTTGTATTATAATAATAATAATTAATATAATATAATATATATATTATATATATATATATATATATATATATATATATATATATATATATTTCGATTCCTGTCGGAGGGGAGTCGTTAGTATACATCGCTGATGAGACTTAATAAAGTCGAAACAGTCTGTACGGTGTTCTGCATAGCGAGCCATCCTTTACCCGGATTCACTTGTCAAGATTATTTTCTATAATTATCGAATTTTATGCGATACATGCATTATAATTGCCTTCAAGCAAATATAATAATAATAACAATAAAATAATAATAATAATAATTATATATATATATATATATATATATATATATATAATATATATATATATATATATATATATATATAAAGTATACCTAGCGATGCACAGTGGTAAATAAAATATGACCAGAGAGAACATGTGTTTTGATGTATTAATATTATATAGCATAAACCATCTATTTTTCTTATTTATTTTTTGGGAGGGTAGGATGTTTTAATTAGATTACATCTACTTTCGATTTTATTTAAAAGTTCTGAGTTAACGGTAAACAAGTAAATATAAAGAGGAATATGCAAGAGTATGTATAGGAATAGTAGATGTGTGTGTGCGTGCGCGTTTGGGTATTAGTATTATTTGAGGATAGATCAAAATAAAAGCAGAATAACATTTTCATCATCATCATCATCATCATCATCATCATTAAGTCGTACTTACAGCACGGATTACCAAGTCCACTATGCCAAGGTAACTCGCATATATATATATATATAATATATATATATATATACATATATATATATATATATATATATGTGTGTGTGTGTGTGTGTGTGTGTGTGTAATATAGTGAAAAAATTTGAAAAAGCATAGGTTCAAATAAAATGAGTGAAATTTATTCTGCCAACACTGTTTCAATCTGTTTAGTAGATCTTCTTCAGGGCTTTTGTTGATATAAGGAAAATTAAAATTTATCACAGAATAATAAGGAGACTGTGATAGATTTTTGTTGGTCTGTTTATTTAAATATGTTTTGAATGGAAAATTAGCGCTCTTAGAATAATTCGAAATTCATGAAATGCTGGGATAAACGGTTTTGATGGATGACATCGAACATTCTCTCACGTTGTGTATGTATGTGGGAGAGAAAGAGAAAGACATGCACTCTCTCTTTCTCTTTGTAGCCTGTTCTTCCTAGAATGCCTCAAAACCTAGATCATCCTTCCTATCATGCCCCACATAAGGTATATAAACCAATGTGGGTCCTTCTTGGCCTGATGACGAATAGGCCAGAAACTGTCAGTTCACCAAGCACCGTTTCAACTATGTCTACGCTATCATAAATATGTATGTATCATCATCAGGTCAGCATCTATATCTATGACTCGCTCATTCTCCAAACGTCCCATCGATCATCGCGGCATCCAGAATCAGTATAGAGCTGATTGATGTAGGTTTTTGCCTTTCGACTTACTCTGGTGTGTTCATGTCTAGGTGTTCACAGGAGAAGGTCCCTTATGATTGATCCTTGCTTCTTCATCAGTGTTCAGCATGTATTGTTCGTCTTACTTGGATTGTTTGTGTGATAGAAGGCAAGTGGCCGTACATCTGATTTCTTATGGGGTGCTGCTTCCAGAATTTTTTCAAGACAACACTAGCATCCTTGTATAGCTCCCATTTATCTTTTTTCTCTAAGTATTTGCAGCGGTTAAGTAGCACTGACACGGCTACGGCTTGGAAGAAAATGAAGAAAATTAATTTTGACATTGATATATATTTGTATATATATATATATATATATGTGTGTGTGTGTGTGTGTTGTATTTGTGTATGTCTGTGTGTATATGTGCGTGTATGTACGTGTGCAGGGGTCTTGTTATAGGTTTAGCGAA
This sequence comes from Doryteuthis pealeii, assembly GCA_023376005.1. Lineage (NCBI taxonomy): Eukaryota > Metazoa > Mollusca > Cephalopoda > Myopsida > Loliginidae > Doryteuthis > Doryteuthis pealeii. Next base: position 36,306,248 of record CM042168.1, on the reverse strand, counting down.
GCAAGTGACGACGAAATGTTTCTTAGGGTCCAGAAATATTAATTAAATTTTGTCGGAAGTGAGAAGTCTGCTTAAATAGAGAATCCGTAAACGAGTGAGGAAGGTTGAGGAAAAAAGATAATTGACTTCTGGGGAAGTGTTGAGTGGGGCTGATGTTTTTAAAAAATGTCAAGGGATCTTGAAAATAAATAAGTAGCGAGCGTTTTTTTCGTTTTTTTTTAAGGAATACGAGTCAGCAATGAAAGTGTTTTCAAAACGGTAGAATACAGAAGTAAATTTGCTGCAGATATTAGCTTAGTTTACCGACTCTGAATATGGGGAACGTCTGGGATTATGGCATATATCATTCATTTTGTGGAATTGCGTTGTCAATGTTTATCCTCGTAGAAAATGGACACAGAGAACCGAGTTCTTATTCTGGACGAGACTGTTTGCATTTCACATAGCGCAAATACCCCTGTGGAAGGTACAAATACAAATACTCTCCCTCCAGCTATGTGTGATTAGTAGGACAGACTAGGAACTTTGATCTTGGATAAGCAACCTGTCTAGGCAAAATTAAAATTCTGAATTCAAACCTGTTAAAATTAGGAAAATTGATCTTGTGTCACATTCTATTCATGCGGAGTGGGTTTATATATCTTTCTCTCTCTCCCCCCTCTCTCTCTCTCTCTCTCTCTCTCTCTATCTATATATATATATATATATATATATATATATATATATATTAGTTTGGTTTGATTAATTAATCTATTTATTTATTCATTTTCTTAGACGATTTTTCATGCTTTGTATTTCCCCCTGGCTGTTGAAGGTAAAGAGCGATATTGTAGAACAAAGAGATAGCTCCAAGCAGTTTTTGAAATCGTATCTCACTGTGACACTATAAGTTCTTCTGTTCCTGAGTGCAAAACTCTACGCGCAATAATGGATATATGTGCAGGGGCGTGCATGTCGATAGGAATATGTAGATATTTACCTACAACCACAGCCACGAGGCAGGATGTAACACAAGGTCAAGTTTTCGGCCGATTACAACTGGATTCATTTCCTTCTTGACTTATAAAGACCAAAGAACTCAATCTGTCCAACTATTAAATGCGAAGGAAGAACAGATGGATTCATGCTTTACTCATGGGCATTAGCGCGAATTGAAATACAGACTTGTTCTTTGACAAGGTATTTGTGTTTTTATTTCAAAGATTCAAACCAAAACTTCTGTTTCTCTGAATGTTTGAGATGAGGCTTGAAGATTAGTATTATTAGTGTTATTCGGACTATTGTCCCCATCTTCATTGTTATTTGTACAACGTTTCGGCCGATATACCCTCCGGCCTTCTTCAGGTATTTCTTGTCGGACTCGGGAACCTTCCCGGACTCGGGAACCTTTATTTATTATTTATTTATTTTAATAAAATAATTAATTAGCACAACTCCTACCCCAGCTATGAGAACAGGATACCCCCGTGGAATAAATAAAGGGTTAGGTTCAAAGTTCCGTGATGGCTCCCGGATATGACAAGAAAGTTCCCGAGTTCGAAAGAAGGTTCCCGAGTCCGACAAGAAATACCTGAAGAAGGCCGGAGGGTATATCGGCTGAAACGTTGTACAAATAACAATGAAGATGAGGACAATAGTCCGAATAACACTAATAATACAAATCTTCTGTCAGTTAGAATTAAACTACGAGATCCCAGAACAAAGAGATGTTGCATATTTGTGTTGCATAGCTCTTTCTTATCCTTTTAATGACGTGCTAGAAGGCTGTTGCTGAGGGCCTTCATGTCCTGGGAATGAGGTCAAACTCTATCTGATGGTAAGGTTCCAGTTCCGGAGGTCTGGAGAATTTGGAGCACTCCTTCATCACCATTGCTCCCTGGTCCACTCAGAGTGGTAGTACCTGTTAGGGTCCCATCTATGGGTTAAATAGAAAAATGTGTTAATAAAAAAAATTGAGTATCCTTTAAGAATGAATTTATTTCAAAACTTTGTCGGCATTAAATGACCCACTGAGGTTGATATGCCGTAAAACAAAACAAATCAAACAAACCAAACTTCTTATTACACTCACCTTTTTATCTTCTAGCTTCTATGCTGACCGGATTAGGTTGAGTTGAATATCTGGTTGTTCGTCTTCTTGGTTGGGTTGTGGTGTTTCTCGGGTTATATATCTTCGCACCCATCATCGGTTAGTTTTTAGTAAAGAACTCGAAGATATAGTTTAGTTTCAACGTCTTTATTTTTGATTTCCCCAAATCCAACATTATAGCGCGCTGAGAGAAAACTCTGGGACAGACTTCATTCACGTCTGTCCCAGTCGATCACACTGTCTAAAGCTAAGCCTTTACCACTGATTTCAGTCACATGGCATTCCAAACGAATCAGAATATCACCTCCAGATCAGTAAGGGGTCAAAGGCTGTCAGTTAAACTATTGGTTATTTTCCATGACTATTAACAAATTACCAGTTAATTTTCAAATTCAAACATTTCTACACTTTAATACACGATGGATAGGCTGTTTATCCATTATGTAAGATTTGTTCTTATTACAATATCCGTTTAATCTTCGATCTTATATTCTCTTCTGGGTCGTGTCGCCTTCGCTCCGGATTGGGGACATCTTCGTATCGGGTGTTGCATCTCTCTGTATTCTCTCATCCATTTCAGTTTGTTCTTATAAATCAGGAACACGGTGATATATTCTTTTGGTGTACACATAACTTTGTTTTCCCAATTCGATAACTCCCGCGAGGACGGGGAGAAAAGCATTGAATGCAAATATACCTCTATCTATTACGGTTGCTTAGTTGATTCTCTGTTAAATTTTCTATGTTCCATCTGATCCAATGATCCTTCTGAGCCAATCAGAGAGGATGGCTCAAACGATCTTGGTATGAAATCTGCTGTAAAATCAAACCCTATTAACTTTTATCCCGTACTGCGTGATTTTCCAGTGACTGTTAAATTTCAATCCTACACAACAAAAATAATAGGCTATGCCTATTTATTATGTAACAGAGATATCTTCAAGCGATAGTTTAACTAATCATTTAAACTACATTTCACTTAATAATATTTTTTCACTGCCCAATATTTTATTTTATAGTTTTCTAGTTGTTAATATTTGAATTTCTATATATGTTCTTATTTGAAAGCAGTGTAAGCAACATGTTCGCTATATTGTGCTTTTAATTTCCACTAAAGAAAGAATACAAGTGTTCAAAGAGATTTTTGTATTTTATTGAGAAAACAAAAGTGTTAGATTTGCGGCGGAGAGAAAAGATAAAAAAAGAAAAAGGAAAAAAGAATAAAGAATAAACAAAATATGAAGAAAGAAAAAGATAGAAAAGGAAAGAAGAAACTTGGAGAAAGGAGAGAAAAAGAGATAGAGGGGGGAAATATAAGCTTGAAAAGAAGGAAGGAATGAAAAATGTTAAGAAGAAGAAAGAAAAACGAAAAAAGAAGTGTGGGAGAAAACAAAAGGTTTTTAAAGAAAAGTTGAGAAAGAGAGGATAGAACGAAAGGGAATAAAGAAGAAGTGTAAGAGAAAAAAAACGGAAAAAAGAAAGGAAGTGCATAGAAACAAAGAAAGTAAACAAGCAAGAAGGAAAATGAAAGAGAAGTTGCGTAACAACCAAGAAAGTGAAAGAAAGACAGAAAAAAGAATAAGTTCAAAAGAAAGAAAGAAAGTACAGGAAGGGGAAAACATGATATTTAGAGAAAAGGGTAAGTGAGAAAAGAGGAGATAAAGAAAGAAGACAAAGAAAAAGAATGAAAGAAGAAGAATGTAAGGAAGGGGAAGAAGGGAAATGCGAAAAGAGAAAGAAAGAGAAACAGCAACAAAGAAACAAAGAAAAAGAAGTACATGAAAAGAGGAAGTAATTACGAAAATATTGAGAAGAAAGAAAGAAAGAATGATGGAAGGGAGAAAACGTAAGATGTTTGGAGAAAATGAGAAAAAGATATGAGAGAAAGAAAGAGAACAAAGAAGAGATGAGGGAAAGAATAATAAGGAATAGACAAGAAGGAAAACCAAAGAGAGAATGAAAGAGAAGAAAGAAGAAAAAGAAAGACAAAAGTGAAAAGTGAAGGGAGAAAGGGAGAGAACGAAAGGGGGGAGTGAACGAAAGAGAACAATGGAATGAAAGAAAGAAGAAATAAAAAGGGAAAAAATCGAAGAGAGATTGAATAAGAAGCAAGACGGAAAAAGAAAGAAAGAAGTGAGAAAAATATCTGGAGACATCGAGCGAGCGCGCGCAAGCATAAGAGAGAGAGAGAGAGAGAGAGAGAGAGAGAGAGAGAGAGAGAGAGAGAGAGAGACTGTGAGAGAGGAAAGAGAATGAAAAGAAGCATTAATAAGAAAAAGAAATAAATAAAAAAAATCAACTAAAAAAAGGAAAGGAGAAAAACATAAGATGCTTGAAAGAATGAGAAGGAGGGAGAGAAAGAAAGAAAAAGAAAGTAAAGGAACGAAAAGACAAAGGAAGGAAGGGGGTAATGAAGAGTGAAAGACTAGAAAGAAAAATCAGTAACAAAGTGAGCGAAATGAAAAAAGAAAAGAAAAAACTAGATTAAGAAAGAAACAAAACAAAATCCTAAGAAGAAAGATAAAACGACAAGAAAAAGAAAGAAAGAAAGAAAGAAAGAAAGATAAAACGACAGAAAGAAAGAAAGAAAGAAGAAAGATAAAACGAAAGAAAGAAAGAAAGAAAGAAAGATAAAACGACAGAAAGAAGAAAGAAAGAAAGAAAGAAAGAAAGTAAAACGACAGAAAGAAAGAAAGAAAGAAAGAAAGAAAGAAAGAAAGAAAGAAAGATAAACGACAGAAGAAAGAAAGAAAGAAAGAAGAAAGAAAGAAGAAAGATAAAACGACAGAAAGAAAGAAAGAAAGAAAGAAAGAAAGAAATTCAAAGAAAGAGAGAGAACGTTAGTAAAGTAAATAAAGAGGAACCAGAAAAAATATTTAGAAGAAAGAAAGAAAGAAGGAAATAAATACCATGACAAAGAGAGAGTAAGAAAAAATGAAAAAAAAATAACAAAGACAATGAGAATAAAGGAAGGTATGACGAAAATTATAC
>CM042168.1:36271168-36296168 GCA_023376005.1 Doryteuthis pealeii | reverse complement strand
ACTACTAAGTCAAGCCTGAGCAGGGCAGCGAGACGCACTCAGGCGCATGCAAAACAAATACAACAGTGTTGTCAATAGCTTCCCTACTTTATCAGCGCTTTGTAGGTGTTACTTTTGGAATTACACTCGTATATATATAAATATATATGGATGTATATCTATTATTATACTAAAGCTGAGTTAATCAAATTTTGCTTCCTAAAGGTTTTTTTTTACTGTTTAGTTTAATGATACGAAAATTATACTAAATTATTCCTTACTTTTTGGATTGAATTATGTTTGAGAAAAGTTCTGTTTTAATTGGTTTTAATTAGTCGTAATTTGGAATTAAGTCAAAAACCGACCAATCTCTTACTTTACTCTGTGTCTATCTCTATCTTTCTTCCCCTCTGTGTATCTCTTGACTACCTCCTCGTTATATAATGTTAGTTTCTCTGGAGTGGAGAGAGAGAGAGAGAGAGAGAGAGAGAGAGAGAGAGAGAGAGAGAGAGAGAGAGAGAGAGAGAGAGAGAGGGGAGAATTTGAAATGTATTTTCTATGTTAAATTTCACAACAAATATATTTATTATAAAAAAAGCAGGTCCACAAAATGGATTATGTTGTTTTAAAATATTTATATATATATATATATACGGATACAGAATGTGGTTAATTGAAGCCTGAAGAAGTAACCACAAGATCTGAAACACGTGTTGCTGAATTAAATAAGAAAAAAATATTTAAAAAACAATCCGGACCTTCTTTTTTATAGAATATTTAATTTTCTCCTGTAAGATCCATAACAACACTTTTTATCTATCTATCTATCTATCTATCTATCTATATCTATATATATATATATATATATATATATATATATATATATATGTGTGTTGTGTGTGTGTGTGTGTGTATTGTGTGTGGCTGTGTGTGTGTGTGTGTGTGTGTGTGTGTGTGTGGAAAGAGGGATGAAATGAATCCGACAGAATGTGGTGGAGATGAGAGGAACACAAGAAGAAAACTCAGACAAAAGTGTGTAGGATATATTTCGCTACAGCGTTGAGCTCGGCATCATCAGTCGTTTTAATGAATTATCAGGTTATAATACAAGTGTTTTATAGAGGGGAGTGTGGCGGGAGGAGGGGGATAGGAGAGATGGTCTAGTGGGTGGGTAAGCGTTGGTGAGGAGAGGTTTTGAAAGGTCAAGCAGGAATCATTGGAGAGGAAGAGAAGGAAATCAGAAGAGCAGATAGATAGATATAGTGAGCAGGGTAAAAGTAGAGAAATATATTGTAAAAGAAACAGGTTAGAGGCGGAGGTGGGTGGCCTTCTTGGAGAGAAATTTGATCAAAGCAGCAGCAAAAGGGAGTAATAAAAGGGGAGTGGTTGGGTAGGGGAGGGTTAGGGCAGAGTAGGTCACTGAGTGTGAGGGAAAAGGGGTCAGAAGAGGAAGTTTGGTTAGTTGTAGGGGGTTGGGTAAGTGGTTAGATAAAAGGGGGAGGTAGGAGTAAGGAGGGAAATTTTGAAAACATAGGCAAAAAGGGGAAAAGGTCAAATTATAGGTGAAGATTCTTTTTTTTTTAATTTTTTATTTACCCATTTTCAATTTTAATCTTAATTCTCTGTTCATGTGTGATAGTTTTTGCGACAGATAAGTTCAGGTTAAAAAATCCGGGTCTTAGGTTCATAGTTTCAGTGTAGGCTATAATAGCTGATTCGCATAGGCGTCTAAGTCTTTTTCTGTGTATTAGTTTGATAAGTGAAGCATTGCCGAAATTAAATGCATGGTTGTAGTCAGCCGTGTGATTGAATAGGGCGTTCAGGTTATCATTTGTTCTTATCGATCTCTTATGCTCATAGATGCATTTGGTGAGGCTGCGTTGGGTTTCTCCAATGTAACGTTTGTTGCAGTCGTTCCCCTTCTATAAAATACTTGTATGCTAACCTGATAATTCATTAAAACGACTGATGATGCCGAGCTCAACGCTCTAGCGAAATATATCCTACACACTTTTGTCTGAGTTTTGTTCTTGTGTTCCTTACATCTCCACCACACACACACACACACACACACACACACACACACACACACACACATATATATATATATATATATATATATATATTTTACTTTCCTCTCCGACCCAAACAACTACGGGAGTGAATGAGCTCTGATGATGATTTTTGTAAAATCGAAATATTGATCAATATCAGCTATGATTATATTATAAATTGTTTTCTTCTTTAACAGCATTGTGTGATGTTTTCATTCCACCTTTTCTTACTCATATATATATATATATATATATATATATATTCGTTTATGCTTCGACCTGTAGTAAGTTGAGTCGGCTACCTTTAAACATCATTAAATAATAACCCTTTCACTACTTTTATACTTGTGTCCTAGAACCGGACGAAACTAATATTAGTAAATATTAATTATAGCCGCACAATTCTAATATTGTAGTAAGATAAATCCTAACTTAATGTTCTTCTCTTGTTGTCTTGTAGCAAACTCAGTCAATAAAGAGCTATAAACCAAGTTCTTATTTTAAAACCGTTTTCTTCTCGGTCGCGTTTCTTGTTGACAACTTTATGACGGCTCGGTCCCCAGGGAGCCAGCTATCTTGTCCAGTGGTCAGCCTCACCCTTTCTCTTCCCGTCTGACAGCTAATATATATTTTTTGCCCTTATCTTGTCCCCCTCCCCTAAAATTTATGGCAAAGACGAGACGCTTGTAAGTCGTGTCTTTTATAGATTTATGAAGCCGAACTGTTATCCAAGATCGCTTAACGTCTTTTAATAGCAAGACCCGAGAATGGCGACTCTTTTCAGCTATGAATTATTAAATTCAAATGAAAACATGGCTGCTTTCAACACATTAGCATTTTCTGGGTTGAGGGAAAGGAAATAGTTGTCTGTAAGAGTGAGGAAAGACATTCTACACTTAAAAAGTATTCTAACATTGAAAGCTAATGTTAACCGGCATGTGAATAGATAAGTTATCCTGCTCTGCTGACCAGTATTTGAGTACTTTTCTTATCTAAGAATGTTTTGATAATGATCTGCTCATTTACCTGTTCACCTGACGATCGTAGCCATAAAACTCAGGGTCGCATATCTAATACTAATCTATACACATTCATATTAGAGCATCCGCTCCGGAACCATAAGGTTCAGGATTCGATACCGGCTCTTGCCAACTCAGCGCAGGAGTAGCACAGCTTGAATCTGCACTGTAAAATAGAGAGATGATAGTGGGTGTGGTGCTTCACCTCACACAGAAAAAATCTCCATGGTTTAGCGCTGGTGAAAAGGGGATTGACTTCCTCGCTGTCAGGCTGATACCAAAAAGTGTCACTTCTCTCTTTTTATATGACATAAATCTAAAACGTTCTTTATTAGAAATATTTTTATATACATTATAGTAATTAAGATGTGTCTCAATGGTTCAAATCTTAATGTTCAGTATGAATATGGGCAGTGAAAATATGGCCCATCAATCCTGTCCAAGTGGAAAGCTCCGTTCCCGGGGGTTGTCAGAAATGTTACCACAGGGATAACTGAATTGTGGTGGCCACGCGTTTGTAGTGATATTGCTTTTTAAGCCCTATGGAACAGAATTCATCAAATGTTGGATTTTACACCAACTGAAAGGGAACATGAGCTGTTTTTAGGGCTTCGTGAGACAGATTAGTTTCATCCTACCGATCAGCACGTGTTTTATGTCGGCCGAGGTCATGGCTATCCTTTTAAGTAGAAGAGGAATCATGGAATCATAGCAATAGAACAAGTGACGGTGCCAATCTTCCTCTACGTAAACGCAACTGGTTTTATCACAGTATTGCAAGAAGAATCTCTTTTCATCCTGCTGGAGGCTGACATATAAGTGGTCATTTAATCTAAGAAAATAATTAATTTGTAGAAATACTGTAGAATTGATAGTAACAACTTGTAAATATTCTTTATTTCGTGGATTTATTTTATATAATTTTGATACATTTCATTAGGTTATGAGTTGTAAACAGACCTGTAGCTAGCAATATTTAAATTGAGCTCTGTTAATTTTAAAATCAGGAAGTCCATGGAAAATTACCGGTGACGGTTATAACCCTTTGACTCCTAAGAGGCGCGCAGTTTGCGTGCCATGACAGACACCTGATATAGTTTTAGTTAGAGTTATTCAGATGCGACCTAGCCTTTGCAGGGGAGAGACGAGATTGACGTCTCTCCCAAGGTACCTTCCCATCCCCGTGGCGTTATAATCAATATGCGCTAATAAAACTTGATCAGGAACAAACAAGGTCTTGTGTTTGTAAAGTAGTAAAACAATGACCAGCTTAGCCCAGAACAAAGAAGAATTAGCAAGAAAGAAAATCAACCCCCAGCAGATAGGAGTCAATTAGATAACATGGCGGACGACAAAATAGAAAAAGAAGCAAGTAAGATCTACCATCTAATAAATCTCTGTCTCGGTCTCTATTATATACCCGAGTATGTCAGAAGGGTATATACGGGTATACAACAATTTTAGAGTACCTCCGCTCAACTTTGGTGAAAGCAGGCTGCGAAAGACGACGCACGGGAGTATTTTTTAGCATGGATCAATCGGTGAGTGGAACTAGCTAAGAAAGACTAAAAGAGCTTGACCAATTTTGTCACATTGTCTTCTCAATATGAATTTCGTACCTTGTGACCAGGTTTTACGGTTGCGACTCTGTATCCAATTTTCTATAAAATAAAGTGTGTTTTCTTCTGAAAATTTCGGATGTAGTGGTACAGTGAACTAACTAGATAAGTGCGGTTTATATACAGTATAGGGAATTTTTAAATGGGTCTTTTATTGAAAAATGACACCATAAGTTCAGTATTTAGTATTAATGACGTACTATAGTAAATGGAAGGATGAATCGATTTAACTAACTAATTTAGTGTCAGGTAGTATCAAAACCACCACTTTCCCACTACCTGTATTGCTAGTGCCAGCCAAACAACAAGCCAAATAAAAAAATAAAAAACCCTGAGCAAATTAAATGTTTCCTTGTTTGTTTTTTGTTTTGTTTTTTTTTTTTTTGTTTTTTTTGTGCCTAATGGCGGCTCGATTATTTTATGAGCGAGATATTCCCGCCTTTTTAAAATTAATATTCAAAATGGACAACCTATAAAAATTAGGCGACGTGGTGTTTTATAAATATTTTCGTTTTCTTTTGACTTCTCTCTATCGGATTTGTTTGCTTTCCTGCTTGTTGCAATCGCTTTTTAACGATCATTAACTTTTATTTTAAGTTGTAAAAACAAACAAACTAAAAACAAAAAAACCGACAGACAAGGTCAATGCCAAGATTTGTGTAGTGTACCAAACAAAAATCATGTTAATTAACCTCAAACACAAAATTTACATTTATTTTCAACATTACATTGAAGCGGAATTATGAAAATAAATAAATAAAAGGTGCGAAAAAGCATAATTATCTATTTAATTAATCATTATCATCATGAAGGCGAGCAGTCTGAACGGGTTTCTCTGACTCTCAGTCTGTCTCTCTGTCTGTCTGTCTGATTCTCTCTCTCTCTCTCTCTCTCTCACACACACACACACACACACACACACACACACATACTACTCTCACTCTCTCTCTCTTTCTCGACCACTGTTGGGAATTCCTCAAAATGGCATCCAGCATCTACACAGGGCTGATGAATGTACGTTTTGCTAACACTAGTTTGTTTATGTGTACAGGGTCTCCGAGAAAAAAACAAAAATTAACATAAGGATAGTCGAAAACATTCACTGAACTCATCTCAAAATCTATGAAAAAACAAAAGCCGTGAGGATAGTTAAAAACATCCATTGAATATTAACAACAAATCATCTGAAATTCTTAAAGAAAGCAAGAATGAAGATCAGGATAATCGAAACATTCATTTAATATAATGAAATAAATAAATAAAACGTGCGAAATGTAATGTATTCAGTATTAATGAGGTACTATAATAAATTTAACATTTATAGTAAATTTAACATTTATAGTAAATTTAACAATCTGAAAATCTAAAAAAAGAAATCAGAGTTAATTCTCATCGGCTTTTGCAGTCTCCGAAGACTATATATTTTTTTATGTCCGTGAAATTACAACGCCTCCTGTGACTGTGAAGTCCAATGTTCGAAAAACATTCTCGACCAAAAATGTCGCATGTGACGGCTGTCTCTGCAGATGTTGATGTGCCGGTTCTTTGTTGCCGCCGCTTACTTCCGGACCTCATGGCTTCATGATATTGCGTCCGGGTGACTTGAGACATGAAGAGTCCGCTACGAAGAGCCTGCCGCCACTGATGTCGTTCCTGAGCCAAATTTTCCAGCTGGAAGAGGTAATGCCAAATCACCTGACATCATTCTTGCCGACACCCTTAAAAGGCAGCTGGGGGCGACCAATCTGTCTCTTACCAGACAAAAGCTCTGCATAGAGAATTCATCCATCATCCATCCCATTTATTTGGGCAATAAGCAACTACAATCACGAGGCATCAAATGACAGTAGAGTTCACCCACAATTGTCTGCTAGTTTGTATCGCTAATCCTTACAAGATATGAGGTGTCAATATAAGTCACAGGGTACTTACAATACCTGCTGCTACTAGGTGCTCAACCATTCCATTACTGGACTGGATCATCGATATTTAATATCGGTGATCCGATGAGGATCATTAATTTCTATTTGAAGTAGTTTAAAAAAAAGCAGACAGACAAAGCCAACGCAAAGTTTGTGTAGTTCCGAAAAAAAAATCAGTAACCTCTGTATTTTAAGAGTAACTTAATCCAGCGATTTTCTTGTTTTTATCTTCTAATGTATCCTCTAATGTTGAGTGTCACACACACCTTGGGTTTCTTTAATTGCTGTTACGAAGTAATTATCCATTTAAGTACAGAAGGGAGAAAAGCAATTTTTACTTACTTTCTTTCTTACTTACTCTCTCTCTCTCTCTCTCTCTCTCTCTCTCTCTCTCTCTCTCTCTATTCTTTTCTCCCCTTTCTTTCTTTATGATAAAAACGGGATGGTCCATTATTTAGCTGAGGTGACCACACTCATGAGAAATAAGAGTTCGGCGGATAAGCAACACCAGATAATCAGGATTCATATTTTTGTATTTCATATTGAACGATTTGGACCCATAGAGTATTTGCATGATGATAACGGTTGGAAGATTAAGGAACAAGAATATTAATATATAAACTTAACAGAATTGACTAACGGCTAAGCTTTATCGAACTCCACTGAAGGCAGTGTTGGTATTTACCCAACCTGTTCGGCACGGATAGGGGTGTCTCAAGTATGGTGCATAAAGCAACAATCAAACTCAGTATTCAGTTGTAAAGGATCTTCGACTGAGTATTTGACTATCCACAAAGCCAAATGTGACACAAGGTAATAAATTGCTTAAACTTCCATCGGTATTCCCCTTTTGTCACGCCTCAGGCACCGGGCAAAAACCGGCCTTGTCCTTTTTAGACGAGGGGCAAGTGCTACATGGTATGGGTGCTTTTGTGGGTTTTTGACACAGATACAACACTTTGATCTTCGATCGGATTTACGTGGGGAGAAACGCATAAACCAAGGCCCATGCAGTGACCAGTTAAAAATTGCGTGAATCCCTTCGGCATTCTTCTTTTGAGGCGCCTCAGGCACTGGGTATAAAAACCCAACCCTGCCACTTTTAGACAAAGGGGCCTTGTGTTGCCCCCTCGGATTCACGCCAGTATTTTATGTCTTACCGGTACAATGGCCGACGACACAGGGCTTGAATGCCTGGTAAGCATATGATACTGTCGAAATATCTCCGACTGAAACTGAAGGCACTATATAGCAAAATATATTCACCTAGATGAATCCAATAATAGGTTGTGTAGGTTAAAAAAGTAATTTCTTTTTGTACTAACTTATGAAGAACAGTAAGAATTCTACAAATTGATTGATTCTTGTTTAATTCTTGAATTATATCACTTAACCAGTAAAAATCAAAACTATTTTTTTACATTTCTTAATTATAAATATTAAGGTGTATACAAGATTTCAATGCTGAATGGCATCTCTTTTCGGAGTTATAACACGACACGTACGTATCATGGCATTTCATTATACATACACACACACACACACACACACACACACACACACACACACACATATATATATATATATATATATATATATATATATATATATATATATATATATTATATAGAGAGAGAGAGAGAGAGAGAGAGATAGATAGATAATATGTATCCAATTTTATGAAAAATATCATTTTATGATTCTAGAAATGCTCGCCTTGCCGTCACTACACTAGACTGTAGAGTGTACATTAAATAACCAAGCCTAGATTACAGTGTGATTATTATTCTCTTTTATTTACTTTCCCTAACCCATTTCTTTTAATGGGACGTCTTTAATATTTTAAATGTAAACCATAAATATAACCTATTCTTAAAATTAAAATACGCGAATTTTTGGTATCGTTAAAACTAATTGACTACCACTCAATATACTTAATAATTTACTAAAATCACATAAACTACAAATTTTGTTAAGACCAATAATTCCTGGGATTGTAAACTACTCCCCATAACATTACCAACGTATCTAAAATAAAAGCTATTTATCTACATTACACAGATTGAATGGGGACGCCAATGTTACTTGGCATTTTAAGTTTTCTTCTTCTCATATTCAACTACCAACAGAAGACGCTAAACACTAAAAACAAAATCTCACAAAATTCTGTTTATCAGTAGTTGATTTTTACACATATGATAGCCCCAACCATGGTGTGGTGAACAAACCAAAACGCTGTAGAGTCGGCTAAATATATATTAACTTTTCATTTTTCTATACTTATACTCTGTCGATTCACTTCATTTTTTCCTTTTATATATATATATATATATATATATATATATATATATATATATATATATATATATATATATATATATATACGAGAGGGGGGAATGGAGAGAAAGAGAAACACAAAGGGTTTGTTCATAGTGTATTATTAATATTATTAACAAGCTGATCCAACCCCAAAGCAGAGAAGTATATTAATTAAATTAGGAAATAAAATATAAACATTGCTCGATGAGAAATATCAACAGACAAATTGCAAAGGTAAAAAAAAATATGATCACATGCGTAAACGAGGCATTATTACATTTGCAAAAATGTTCTTTTTAAATATTTTTATTTTATTCTTTTTATTACATTGAATAGAAAAGTCTGTTTATCACGAGTCATGTTTTCACCTTGAATTTAATCAGCTAGGAGACAGACATACATTGCCCATAGACAATAAGACATGCGTAAAAAGAAATATAAGAAAAGAAGCTTTATATATATATATATATATATATATATATATATATATATATATATATATATATATATATATATATATAATTCATCTTACTATATTTATAAATAAACGTCAACGGTGATTGGTGACTCACTTTCTCGCCTATGCGATCAGTAGACCAACTTAAATTCAAGTATTTTAATATAAATAATCTACAGTTATATGATATCAAATATTTCTGACTAATACCAATAATTTGTACACAACTGTATGGTTTCAAGTATTCCTATCTAATACTTATACTCATATGGTTTAAAGTAATTAGTTCTATTTGTTTGTACTCAATTATATATCTAAAGTAACTAATAATAATTCGTAGTAAACAATCATAGCTTCCAGTAACTTTTCTTCATGAATATAATTTACTGTTACATGGTATCAAGTATTCTTGTACAATAAAAATATTTTGCAAATAGTTGTATCGTATCAAGTATTCCCGTCTAATGCAAATAATTTGCACACAACTGTATGGTTTAAAATAAAGGGCCTGTTTAATTTTGTCGGTAGAGCATCTGCCAAACTAATCGCAAGATTCCAGGTTCGATATCGGCCCTCACCAACTCAAAGCATGAGTTATACAGCTTAGGTAATCTGATATATACAGTAAAGTGGGAGCTGACGGTACGTGTGGAGCTCCACCTCCCAGCAAAAACAATCTCTCAAGTCCAGCGCTTTCGAAAATACCGACGATAAGCCACTCTGTCAAATTTACTCACTGCTTCATATGGTTTCGAGTAATTATTTTTATTTGATAATAAACATTTGTCTGCATATATATATTCATCCCATACTCAATCCTGATGAAGGTTTAAATAAACCGAAACATTTAAGCGTCGATAAATAAATTCATCTTATTTTTGGAACCCTTCGTTTTTCAAATTTCTTCATATATATATATATATATATATATATATATATATATATTATATATATATATATTAACTAATAATAATCCTTATTAAATAATCATAGTTTTAAGTAACTATTCTAGATAAAAACGATTTACAGTTATATGGTATCAAGTTTCCTAAAACCTAATTTTCTCACAGTTATATGGTATCTATTATACAAATAATTTACTGTGATATGATATTAAATATTCCTGTCTAAAACAAATATTTTGCATACAGTTTTATAGTTTCACGTATTCCCATTTAATACCAGTAATTATATGGTTTCAACTAATTATTTCTATTTAATAATAGTCGTTTGTGCTCAGTTAAGTAACTAAGGATAATCCTTAGTAAACAATCATAGCTCGAAGTAACTATTTTTGATAAAAAATAATTTGAATTATATGGTATCAAGTATTCCTTTCTAAAACAAATATTTTACAGTTATAGGATATCATGTAATAATATAACTATAGTTGGATGGTTTCAAGTATTCTATCTAGTACTTATCCAACAATTATGGTTTTAAGTAACATTTTATCTTTGCTAATAATATTTTGTCTTCACACAGTTATATGGTTTTAAATATACCTATTTAACACCAATGATATGCATAGAATTATAAGTTGTTTTTTTTCCGATCCTTCAGTTTGTACGACCTAGTTTTGCGTTCACATCAAACGTGATACATCAAAGGAATCTGTCCATTGTATAGAGCAACCGTTACATGACATGTGCCTGAAGACATGTTTCTTTATAAACTGCACAAAATTAAATAGATAAAACATATGTTAGGCGAAGAAGAAAAACACGACAGGTTATGAATTTATTGTAAAGGACGAGATGACACTTAATCAGTTGACGAAATAGCAATGTAGTAGCAACTTCTTACTATCACTATCAATATGGTTATGACTTTACTCGTAAGAGAAGAGATAATATCCCTTAGGAAATTAGAACATATTTTCAAGTATTGGTTGGTTGGTATGGTTGGTTGGTTTTACTTTATATCACGCTTTGCTGGGTTATCTTATGCCGGAGACAGTATAAAATTATGGTCAATTATATACTACACAAAAAAGTATTTCCATCTATACATATATAAAGGACAGTCTGTGTGTATGTATGTATGTATGTATGTATGTATGTCTGGATGAAACCACACAAATAAAACAATTAACGACAGAGTAAATATATATACACATTAAATGTCACTGGTTCTTGCTTTTTGTGCAAAATTATGAAGATTTGGTTTATATTCGAGATATCTAAAAATTAAAATATATATGGAAATAACATAGAAATTCTACTTAAAAATGTCAGCATTTTTAAATCTCAAAATTAAACAAATCAATACAGCAGGGTTTCCCCCTCTAACAAGACGAAGCTGGGTAGCTGCTTCTATTACCAATTAAAGTAGTAAAACCGGAAGTAATGACAACTAAGGGGTACCCCATATTCTTCAGAGCTCAAAACTGTAGCCTCACCATCGGTTGCTGTTTACTGTCATACCCCGTATGCCGAACATGACTGATGCCATTCACTTTTGATATCTAATCTTATTATAATGGAGATTGTGTGCTTTTTTGTCTGTAACCGAAACTATATCACTACTCAAGTTACAATTCCCTTAGTTATTGACAACACATTTTCAATGCTTTTATTTTTATTTTAACCTCCATTATTAATAAAATTGTTTTACATTATTAATACTGTTAACCATATCTACATACTAATAACATACAATTATGTTTATATATACAACAAAATAGTGGTTTACAGTGTGAAGGGGAAGGCTAATTTGCATATTGATATAAAAAAATCGAATTTAATAAATATGTGCTTAGTATTATTGATTTGTAACTGTTTGGTTTTATTTTAATGAATATAAGCAAAAATCTCTTCAATAAATCTTAAATGAAATCCATTAACAAGAAAAAATAACTGTCATTTTATTTTTTACTTCCTCTTTTAACTAAATACTTAAATTAGAAAAAATAACAATGAAAGACAAGAGTGATGGAAGAGTAAGTTTCAGTTGTTCTATATTTCGATTATACCCCCCTCTGTTTCACATATTTTTATCTGCATTCTTATTTAGTTTCATTAGCCTTTCTAATTTAATATGATATTTTATTACATTAAAACTTAAATACTTGCACCCGGAGGGTGCATATATTTGCTAGTACTAATAATTATTACAAAATCATACGGTCTAAAGTAAGTATTCTTGTTCAGCAATAATATTTTTGCACACAGTTATATGGTATCAAGTATGTTTACGTTAACACCAATAATTTGAAAGCAATCATATGATTTGAACAACTACTACCAATAAACTTATAACATTAATAATTCTATATAATATATAAAAAAATATCATTTTTACGCAGTTTCAAGTATTTTCTATGGCTTCAGGTAATTAATCATAATTATTCATAAGACTCATAGCTTCAGTTGATTCTTAATCTTAATACTATTTAGTAATATGATATAATTTATTCCTATCTAATAGACTTGATAAGTTTTAAACCCTTATTGGATTATTCGATTTTGAAAGTTTTTTTTTTCAAGCAATTATATGGTTTCATGTAAATTCCTATTCAAAAATTGCTAACAATTATATATTATATCTTCAATTAACATTTTCTACCAAATAATAATAATAATAATATAATATATATATATATATATATATATATGTGTGTGTGTGTGTGTGTGTGTGTGTGTGTAAATTTGAGTAATTATTTGCATATAAATCAAATAATTTATACACAATTATATATATTTGCCAACTTCTCCGTACGAGCAGGATGTGACACAAGGTCAATTTCTCAAGTGCAGTTTAACAGGTTTTAACTCAGAGTTTTCGTTCTCCTAGACTGGTTACTTAGCCAAGGTTAAAGAGCCTTGTCTGTCCTACTGTTTATCTTTAGCTGGAGGAGGGTAGTTGGATGCATACCTTTCTCAAGGGTACTCACGCTATGTGAAATGAAAACAACCTCGTTCTGGATTTGAACTTGGATCGACGAGTCAATTCCTACACCTCTAGCCATTACACCACGCACCTCGGGGTTTCAATTATTCTTATCTAATACCAATATGCAAGCAATTAGATATAGTTCACAATCGTTTTAAGCTGTTAAACAATTCATACTGAGTTACAATATCAATATTTTAACAACCAATGTAATAATGTATGCAGGATGTGATACTAGGTCAATTTTAAGCAGAGTTTAACGGTTTTGAATTCTCCTACTACACTGGTTGTCATACCAAGGTTAAACAGCCCATTCTTCCCTACTATTTACCCATAGCTTGAGCGAGAATAGTTGGATGCGTAGTTCTCAATGCTATTAGAACTATGTAAAATGCAAACACACTCGTCAATGATTTGAACTCGGATCACCGTGTCCATTTTCTACAACGATAAACATGGTACAGCGTTCGACTCCAATAGATTAATGGAGTTCAAAACAACTTTAAACATTATCTCAAACAAACCTTATTATCTTCATCATCAAGTAATCATGGATTCCCTTGATTTTCTCTCGCCCTATTTTTTATCGCACATGACAAGTCCTCAACTCGGCATCCAGAGCCAGTATATATTCTTAGCTTTTTTTTGTCAGCCAACACTAGTGTGTCCATGTTTAGGTGTCCATAGGAGAACGTCCTTATGAGTCCATCCTTGCGTCTCCAACAGTGCCCAGTATATCTTTGGGTTTTGTGTGATAGGAGGTAAGAAGCCACACAGCTTCTGTTTTGTAGATCATAACTTATAGAATTTGTTTAAAACAGCATGCATCATCATTGTGTAGTTTACATCTTGATTTTTTCTCAAGGCGTTTCATTAAAGTCCAAGTGGTGTAGCCATACAGTAGTACTGATACGGCATCATATTGAAATAATTCTCGTTTTATTTCATCAGAGATCAGGACCATGACACGCTTTGTGTAAGAAAGTGGATCTGGGAGTGATAGCAAGGAAGGGGTGTTTACATACTCCCCAGAACTCTCATTAATGCCACACCTAGGATATTGTGGTTTTGTGTATAAACGCCCATGATAGGTATTTTTGCACAGGTTAGTAAGAGAATGTATCTACTGAAAATCGATATTTTGGCAAAGCAAAGATTGACGAGACGTGTTTGTTAACTATTGGCCTCCAGTAAGGTTTCTAATTCAATACTCTTTAAAGACGTAATTAAATATATGATGCCATTTCCGTCAGCACACACAAGAATGAAGTAGAGTCTGCAATGAATAATTTTGTGAGTAAGAAAATAAAACTACAAATTTACATACTTGTTTAGTTAAAGAAACATAGACATTGTTTGTTTTTTTTAAACAATTTTGCATTGCATTTTTCTTGTTTTGCACGTGTTAAATTTGATTACACTTTATATTAATACTTCGGACAGTTCTTCAATTTTTGCATAAAATTAAACCAAAACTATAAAAAAATCTTGTAAAAAGAAAATTATTTGAGAAATCTTCGCGCAAGAAAAATCAATAAAATGTGTTAAACATACCGTTGTCCGTGGTTCCTTATAAAGCACGATGAAAAAAATAGAATGTTGCCTAAACACTGCTTACAAGCAAATATATATTAGCTGAAGTACCCGGTCCATGGCGGGACTAAATAGAATTTAGGAACACCAGGGTTTGAGACAGAAAAGGAAGATAGGAGTTAGAGAGTGGAGTAAGAATAATTTAGCAAATTGCTTATCAATTTTTAAAAATATTCGCTAACAAATCGCGTATTACAATGTTTGTTTATTTCTTTGCTTATTTCTGGTTTTATCTAAAATATTATCTTACAAAATGTAAACCGAAACTCGTGAGAATTTTATTTTCCAAAAAGATCTTTTATACGTAAGACAAAAAATTCAGTTCTTAATTACTTGTTGAATTAAAAGAATAACACATCTATTAGTTTCATTTATTTTGATTTTCACCCCAAAAATCTAACAATAAAAAGAAGCTAAGAATTAAATATTTGTACTTATTTATAAGGGAACAAATTCGTGTAAATAAAGATCATTCGTTGATTATATGAATAGTTTATTTATTTAAAAAAGAAAAGGGGTTTTGAGTTACACTGATTAAAAATCAATATATTTGTTCAAAGTAATAAGTACTGATATGATAAAATCTGAATTTAGTTCTTAATTGTTTGCAATTATTATATTGTCCTTTTAATGCTTTTTGTGCTTACTTATTAAAAAATGTGAAGCGTTCCACAAATCGATTGATTTTTAATCATTGAATCACCTATTAAAAGATGTAATTAAGTAAAAATCAAAAAATAAATTTTGTTCTTTTTCTTATTATAAGAATATTAAAATTATGTGCGATTGTAATGCTCAATAGGATCGCTTTTATTAATCATAATTCAACACGTACATTTTAAAATATATTTAATATATAATATATATATATATATATATATATATATATATATATATATATATATATATATATATATATATATATATAGATAATAAAGATTAATTATAATGATATGAAGATGAATAATAATAATGATAGTTCCCATGAAGCTAGAAATGGGATTGGGAGAATTAGAGATCAGAGGAAGATTCAAGGCCATCAAGACCACAGCAATACTAAAGTCATGTAGTATACTTAGATGAGTCTTGGAGTTCTGAGGAGACTGTCATTAAGATGACAGAGAGGAATTAAGATAATGCCAATCTTATCAATTTATATTTTATATGTATCTATCAGTTTTGAATGAGAGTTTTCATTCTACTTGGGTGGTTGTCATTGAAAAGTTAGATAGACGACTCTGCCCTGTTATTTATTCATATCTGGAGTGAAATTATTGGATGCATACCTTTTCCAACGGTTTTATTTTTATCCAAAAGTTACAAAAAAAAAAAAAACAAATAAAAAAATGGGTGTTAAGTCGGCTCGCCGAGTACATTTCCTTTGAGAATAAATATTAGACAACGCGTGTATATATATGGTCTATTCTAGATATTCAACACTCTTATTATTCATACTATAAGTAAGGAACACATATATATATATATATATATATATATATATATATATATATATAGTAAGAGAGAGAGATCCTTACTGTGCTTAATAGCTGCAATATCTACAATTAGATATACTATATCTGGAATAGAGTATGTAAACGTAGTATTACACAATATATATATATATATATATATATATATATATATATATGTGTGTGTGTGTGTGTGTGTGTGTGTGTGTTAAGGACTACGGAACTTATCATTTTTATGATCTTTTGTTTTTTCCATCTTTCTTGTTATTTTTTCAGTCGGAATGAATTGTTTCCGAGCGTGTCTAACGTTATATATAATCAATAACGATATATATATATATATATATATATATATATATATATATATATATATATATATATATATAGATGATTAGTTACATTTAAAAGGGAATAGTACACACTCATGCACGTACACTATATATATATATATATATATATATATATATATATATATATATATATATATATATATATCAATGTGGGTGTATGGTTTCCTTCAGAATTAAAATCATTATATATATATGTGTGTGTTTAGGGGGTGCTCATGTATCTGGGTGCACATTTGTTGTGTGTGTCTGTGTGTGTTTGTGTGTGTGTCTGTGTGTGTGGACGTTTATTCAAAAGCAACCAGTTGCATTTTATAGGAATCCAGTGAATGCCGTCACAACCCGTTTGCCAACATAATGGGGGGCCATTGTATAAGATTCTCTATTAAATAGTTTCCCGCCCATGTTTATTGCGACCCCTGAAGGACACCGGAAGGGGGAGTGGGAGGCTTCTGGCGAGGGACATCATTCTTCCATCTTTTCCACGAATCATTTAAATGCTGGCTTTTTACAGAAATTAACGGCCGCGTATGGCGTTGGTTCGGAATAGGTTTTATTGTGTGCTTTGGGGGTTGGTGGGGATGTTGCGCGTAGGGGGAATGGGGTGTTTGAAAACGTGCGTATGAAAGCCCTTCTCTTGGAGGGCAGGGGGCTGGCACTGAATCCCTTCGTGGACGTATCCTGATGAAGGCTCACGGCGCTGATCGGAAAGTGTTTTATTCGGGAGCGTTCGTTTGGTGGAGGGTTCCAGGAATAGGTCTGTAGGAATGGTGTGGTCTTGGAGAATCTGTTTATATTTGAGTGAAACCTCTTTTGTCTGCTGAGCGACCGTTTTTCGTGCTTAGCCGGCAGACAAGAAATGGGAGCGAATAAAAGAGTACACGTTCAATGCACAATGTAAGTAGTGTACACAAATTCGTATAATGAATCGCACAGTAGAGACAAACTTCGTCATGTAAATGTGAGCAGACATTAAAAGAATTATATTACTATAATGCGTTGCGTGGGTGTCCCTTCGTGGTGAAATGGTTAGCAAGATATTCTCGCAGCTCCATAACAACTCAACAGTGAGTTCGATCTTCGTCGGATGATCAATACTTGCGATATTGTACACATGGCAAATGGGTTGGGTAAATGACTGCTATAATCCAATGCGATTAGTAAAGGTATGAATCCAACCATCTCCTCCCCAGCTATGGGTAAATAGTAGGGTAAACTGGGCTCTTTAACCTTGGTATGTCAACCGGTCTAGGAGAAGGAAAATTTTTAATTCAAACCTGTTAAATTGGCCTTATGTTGAATCCCGCTCCTATGGAGGTGTTGGGTAAATACATATAACATGATGTATTAATTATTTACACGCATATCTTATTATAATGGAGATTATGATACTATCTGTCTGTAACCAAAACTACGTCACCACTGACGTCATGATTTCCTGATTTATCTAAGTTTTATTTTCAACGATTATGAAATAGTCATTATTTAATCTTAATTATCATCTTATTTATAAACAATGTCTCTATTAAAGTCAAGCTCTGTTAGAATTGCCGCAAAACTGTCCATATTATTGATGCATTTAAAATCCTGAAATATGTGTTGTATATCTCTAAGAAATAAAGATCTACACAGTATATGGTGGGAATAATATGCATAACGATTTTAACAAAGCTGGGTTTAATAAAAAATATTTGCTGTTAGTGATTTCTATTACTATCATATAATTCTCAAACGTATTAAAAGGAATCTTATATATAATTCTATATAGAAATAAATTAAAATAACATTAAATAAGTGTAATATTTTCATATTCGTACTTATTTAGTTTCATTAGTCTTTCTAATTTAATATGATTTTATTTTTTACATTAAACTTAGATACTTGCGCCTTGAGGGCGCATAATTTTGCTAGTAATTACTCATACATCTACGCATATTTACGAGAGAAACCCCTATATATATATATATATATATATATATATATATATATATATATATATACGGGAGAATTCCCCTATATATATGCCAATATATATATACCTATATATATATATATATATATATATATATATATATACCTATATATGCCTATATATATATATATATATATATATATATATGTGTGTGTGTGTATTAGTAGTAGTAGTAGTAGTAGTAGTAGTAGCAGTACTACCCGTCGTTGGCCGAGATTATATTTATATATAGATTAATGTAAATTATTTCTATATATTAGTTTAAATCTACGTTTTCTTTATATATTAGGTTGCATATTTTTGATGATTTGTTAGTATTTTTTTCATTTATTTGCCTTTTATTATGTTTTAACCTTTATCAATTTGCTTAACTTTTAATAATTTTAAATAATTTTTTAATATATATATTTCTACCCTTATTATGTTTTTATTTAGCTTTTCTTATGGAAAATGATGGGCAAATTTCTTTTACCATCTCAAACAAAAAGAGGGTATTGAATTATTGAGCTTTGTTCTTTGCTGGTCTCAATTTTTCTTTATAAAAGGACGAAAAATATAGACAGACATAAAGATTATATATATATATATATATATATATATATATATATATATATATATATATATATATATATATATATATATACCTGAATTGAGTCAGACTTACCTACCTTGATTTCATCAAAGATAATACTGGGCAGTATTATTCGAAATCCTATTCTGAAACCTAGGTATGCTCTACTTAGTGTATTGAGCACGTTTACACATTAGCTTCGTTGACTCTTTTGGTTGCTTTTCACTTTGGCGTTCATTTTCTTTTTGCTGTGAAATTTTTTTTCAAGTACATTTTTGATTTTTTTTTCTCTGCTTCCTACTTGTACAATTTCTTTATTTGCAAATTGGACTCCGCCTTTGGGACATAAGAATAAAAATAAAATTATATATATTTATTATATTATATATTATATTATAATAAAGAAGATGACTTACCGGGAATAGAATAGAGTTAAATCGCAATATCGACGGTCGATAAAAATACTAACCGAATAAGACAGTGTTATAAAGAATATAAAGTGCTCAATACGTTAGTAGAGCGGATTTATTATTAAGGTGTATATTGAAATAACCTACTCAAGTTTACCATAAAGGATCTTCAGGGTTAATTGTAAAGAATTGCGGAAGTGAATAATGCAATTATTTTTTAATTTTAATAAAATTTTAATAATGTATTATATAATTAATAATAACAATTTTATTAATTGCATTGTTCACTTCAGCAATTTCCAGTAACCAATCAATATCTTGATTAATTCATTACAATTAAAAATGAAAATTCTTTATGGTGAAAATTGAGTAGGTTATTACTACATACACTTAATACTATATATATATATATATATATATATATATATATATATATATATTCTGGGCGATAATGTGCTTGGTTTGTGATTTTTTGTTGATATCTAAACTGTATCCAACCTGCTCTTGATCCGCGTGATGTAATGTTTCGTAGGAAATGGGTACAGTGAGATTAGTTCAAATCCTGGACGAGGCTGTTTGCATTTCATATAGCACTAATACCATTCAGAAAGGTATGTATCCAACTATCCTCTCCAGCTTTGGGTAAATAGTAGAGCAGAATGGGCTCATTATTATTGCTAGGCAAGGAGAAGGAAGACACTGAATTCAATCCTGTTAAACTCCGCTTAAGAGATTGGCCTTGTGTCATATCCTACTCGCACGAAAGGGTTGGTCAACGTATCCACAGGCTCTGACGGTAGGGATTAGAATATGTATCCTCTAAATGTGTATCTTGGGTATGACACTAAACTACGAGGGTTATTCATTAAATAAGGAGAGTTTTGCCTAAGTTCTTTCAAAGAAATAATAATGATTGGTCCTTTCATGTTCCAGAAGAAACTCAGCAAGGCCTTCTTTACTGGCCGCTGCGCCCGGAATTTTTTCTTTATCGGAGAGTCACTCTACAAACTGTATTTTCTACTCTACAAACTGTATTTTCGACACAGCCAAATCCATATTTCCCCCCATTTATATACGATTTTTTTAAACAAAAACATACTTATCCGTCCGTACACATCAAACATCGTTCGGTAAATTTCACATGGTTTATTCTTCTTAGCCACCAAAAATTTGATGACGGGCCTCTGTTTAAGCCTGGAGCACGTTGTTAGACCCGTCATCATTTTGAATAACCTGAAAACTGATTTGAGTAATTTTTCTTGCTTTAACCCATTCTAAACAATGCAGAGTTTTCGTTTATAGAAAAAATATATTTCTTTTCAAAATGATTCCGTTTATTTATTAAATAAGTCTCGAACATCTGTTGGTGTGACTAGACTTCAGAGGTTCCGGAGAGTATAACGTATGTTTCCATTATTCCCAGGTTCGTTGTGAACCGGAGTGTTAGTATCTGTTAGGATCCCATCTGAGTCAAACAGATATGTTTAAAAAGAATATTTGAAAAAGCAAATGATTATTGAATAGAATTCTTAATGTTAGGAAGACTCGAAACCTTATGTTTATAATTAATTACTTGAAACCAGGTAATTTCTTGCAAATTATTGGTGCTAGATAGCAATACTTGAAGCTATATAACGACATGCAAAGAAATGTTTATGATTAAATTGAAATAAATGCTTGAAACTATATAACAACAAAAATGTAAATATAGATAAACAATGTACGATTTCCTCTGACCTGTGGGCATAAAATAACCCTTGACGATACCAACCTTTTGAAATAATATTATAAATGTACCCAAATAGAAAGGTTCCCATGTTTTGGTTCCTGTCTGTAAATCTGTCTGTATGTATGTCTCTTCCTCTCACTTTCTCTCTTTCTCTCTGTCTATTCCCTCTCTCTCTTTCTTTCTCTCTCTCTCTCTCTCTCTCTCTATATATATATATATATATTATTATAATTATATATATATATATAAATATAAATTAATATATATATATGAATATATAATTAATATATATTTTTACCAACCTCTCCGCACGAGAAGTATGTGACACAAAATCAGTTTCTTAAGCGGTTTCACAGGTTTGAATACAGAGTTTTCCTTCTGCTAGACTGGTTACTTAACCAATGTTAAAGAGCCCAGTCTGCCCTACTATTTACCCATAGCTGGAGGGAGAGTAGTTGGGTTTATACCTTTCCCAAGGTATATATATATATATATATATATATATATATATATATATATATAGATATAGATATAGATATATATATATGGAACATAAGGACTATTATCATTAGTTACTTGAAACCATATAATTGCTTGTAAAATATTAATATTATATTTGAATACTAGATATAATATAAGAGTATGCCAAACCAACTTGAAAATTATGTGAGATTCCCTAACCTCTAGACAGGCTGACATGTCGTTTAAATAAACCACGTCCACGTATATAAGTATTAGTGTGTAGGTATTTACCCAATCCGTTCGCCACGGGTTGAATGTGACTGAAGGTCAAATAGGGGACATCCAGCAAAGATCGAACTATCAATTCAATAGTAATAGATCTGCGAGACTAGCTTGCTAACAATTATACCAAGATGGGACGCCATTTTTATGTTCACAATCTGCTCTACATGGGTAGGATGTGACACAAGTTTGTAAGTACTAGACGCACAATTAGGATTGAACTCGCTATTCAGTAGTAATGGATCTGTGAGACTTGCTAACCATTACACTACAATGGGGCGGCCAATAAGTGTTAGAGTCTGTATATATCAGTTATTTCCAAAGAGTTCACAAATACAACGTATATAACCACAGGCGCATGCACAGACATATGATCTTTCTCTCACACATACACACGTATACACACACACACGCGCGCACAAATACACACACACACACACACACACACACACACACACACACATATATATATATATATATATATATATATATATGCGTACACACGGACACACCCAAACACATGCACACTATTGTAACGTAATTGACAGCAGAATATCTTCTCGTCTTTTAAAAGCTCTGGAAATAAACCTTTCTTACAAGGAAGATAATATGCTATTTTTTACCGACATTCATGGGGGTGACGATTAATATTTTCGGATTTGTTTTCACCTATTTTCCGTTCTTGCCGATTCAGCATTCTTTATTTTCGTCTATTCCGTCTAAAAAAAGAAGCACAAAACTTTGGCATCTGATATTTTGTCTATCGCGTTTACTTCAAGAAGATGGTTGGTTATTTGGTTTAATGGTATATCAAAACTTGTGAGTTACTTAATGCCAAATATTACTTTTTTAACATATATGATTAGTTTACGAAATAAGCTTTTCATTAACTTCATGTATACTAGAAAATTTGTAGAAATAATTTCCATTACCTTCAAGTGTATTGCTAAATAGTCATGGTTGACCCGCAGGCACCGTTTTCACCACCTATATGATAAAAAAGGGATGCCATGGGAGCAATTTGTAGTATACGATCGGGGCAATCAAATTGTTTTTAGGGCTTGACATGGCCAGCCGATTGATTGAATGAGGCCTTCCGATCGACCGTCTAACCCAAGTAAGGGCTAAAGTGGAGTGTTGCACGTCATGGGACCACTTCATACTCGGGTCACAGACCGCTCAGCCACCACAGTCATGTCGTCCGTCATTATGGGTCTCTACCCACGGGGAAGAAGGGTTACTTCTCCACATAGGCGTACTTGTTTCCTAACTATTTAACAAAACATTATTTTAATGAAATGTCAGAATCCCTTTTAATATGGTAACCCCGCCTTCCCTCAACAGCGAATACGGTTTTCGGCTGCGTCAGACTGGAACGGCAGAGAAAAGTCAATCGTGCGAACTCTCATCTTAGGGACGAGAGGCGGTCATATTCAAGATTTTATTTTCATTTGCAAGCACCTGAGAAATGACTCTTCAGTCAACTGAAATCTGAAGAATCTACTAAATAGTAAACATATATGAGTGCTGGTAGCACTTAGCACTTTATCCTTATGTCTTCTTAGATGACTCATCAGACCAGCCATGGAAAGACACACTCTTCCGCATAATCTACATGTTGGCACTTCTCTACTTTGGATATTAACGGTCTCAAATTCAGCCTTACTAACAGCTAAACAAGTTAATATTCCATAGGAAACGATAAGAATAAATAAAGCGGCTATTAATAAATAAAACGGTAAGTAATTATTTGAAATTTTGATAAAAGTGACTCTACGTCGTCTAATCTTAATAAAGACCATCTTACAACGCGTATTGCATGTATTTACTCCATTCAATCACCACGAGCAGGATGGGACAAAAGGTGGAGTGCAGCTGGTTTGAATTCAGTTTTCCTTCTCCTAGACTGGATTGCCATTCCAAGAGTAGGGAATACATTATCTAAATATTTACCCATAGCTGGAGAGGAACCGATGGATTCATGCCTTTTTCAATGGAATTAAAGCGAAATGAAGCGCAGTCTAGTCCAGGATTTGAACCCGGGTCGTCGATTCCATTTCATACATAACATATTTAAAGGGGGTTAGGTACTGCTTACGAATAATTATAGGGTGTCTTGGTATTACACTAAACTACATCTGATGGGTGAGGCTCCAGTTCTGGATATTTGGAGAGCATGGTTTGCACCTTTATGGCAATCACTTACAGGTTCATTCTGTTTCAACGATGGCTCAAATAGATCTGTTTGAGAAATATTCGTATTCGATGAGACCGTGTGCAAGAAAATCTTATGAAACAACTAAAAAAAAATATGAACGTAAATGGACGCGATTCCCTAACCTCTAAGAAGGAAATAAACCTAGACGGGTTGACATGCCGTTCAAATCAATAAATAAATACATTTTTAATAAAAGTGATTCTAAGCTGTTTATTTTTAATAATGTCAAATTATGTAATATGAGTAATTCACGTCACAACCACAAGGTTCCGGGTTCCCCGACAAATCCATGCACAGCTTGGGTCTGGGAGGTAAGATATGGAGCTGGTGGTAGGTGTGGCGCTCCACATCAGACAAAAAGAAAACAATCTCCCCGGTCTAGCGCATGTGAAAAGGTAATAGACTCTTTCGCTCTCCAGCTGATACAGATACCCCGCTTACTTTTACTTCTCTGCTTATGAAGAATTGTTTTAAACTTTAATAAAATCAAATGTACGTCCGTTATCTTTGGCCATCTTATAAAATCTTATGTAATATGAGTAAGTATTGCTTACGAATAATCTTCCTAAACTTTAATAAAAGCGACTCTACATCGTTTATTTTTAATAATGACTATCTTACAACTTGTATGTAATACAGATAAGTAGTGTTATTTATTGCAATCATCTTCTTACTGGCGATCAG
>CM042168.1:36241168-36268668 GCA_023376005.1 Doryteuthis pealeii | reverse complement strand
CCTTCTCATGGACTCACCAGTGTTGCCCAACTTACAAAAACTTACTCCAATTAGCTCTGTGTGGATTCTGGATGCCGTGTAGAAGACCAGACAGGGGAGTGACCGATGGGGACG
Organism: Doryteuthis pealeii; assembly: GCA_023376005.1. Taxonomy (NCBI): domain Eukaryota; kingdom Metazoa; phylum Mollusca; class Cephalopoda; order Myopsida; family Loliginidae; genus Doryteuthis; species Doryteuthis pealeii. Next base: position 36,268,554 of record CM042168.1, on the reverse strand, counting down.
GGTGGTGAGAGAGAAAGATGGAAAGAGAGTCATGGAAATCCATGCTCTCAGCGGGACGATGATGATGATGATATAGAATTAACCAAAGATGAATAAAAGAGAAAAGACTAACAGAATTATAACACACACACACACACACACACACACATATATATATATATATATATATATATATATATATATATATATATATATATATATATCATGTTGTGCAAGCAGAACGGATATCCATGGCAATCTCTTGCCAACCTTCCCTATCATTCATTGCCTCTGCGAGGTCTTCTGTGCAGCAACCAGAATCCTCGCATAGTTGGTCAATGTAGGTCTTTGCTGAGTGGCCCATATTAGCACTGGCAATCGTGGGCACTGACAAAGTTTTCGTATTCCTCATTTGGTGCGAAGTTTTCTGACACCTCCTGGAGGATATCAAATTTATTTCTTACTGCCACATTTCGTACTGCATATATCGCTGTTGGCAAGTGTCGACCACTCATATTGTACAGATTTATTGGTTCGCTTTTGTTTTTACGTAGGCTTAGTCGTAATTTTGCTGTGACTATTCTGTGGTCGGAGGATACTCCTTTAAAAGAGGAGTATGCATCGTGGTTCATTGCACTATTTATCCATTTTTTTATTAGGATATAGTCTAATTGGGCTTTTGTATTGTTTGGATATGTTTAGGTCTATAGTTTATCTTTTCTTTTTTGGTATTTCGTATTTAAGCATACAAGCCTGTTCTCAAGAAAGAACTCGGCTATGAGTTCGCTGTTTCTATTTGGGATATATATATATATATATATATATATATATATATATATATATATATATATATATCACTAATATATGAGAAAATGTTATTTTCTAAACTAAATGTACCAACCATTATTTCCAGCGGAACATATATACAACGGATACAATTAGGTATTATTTTTTACCAAATTCTCCAGTATTAGAATTATGTAAGTAATATAGGAATATGTAACATTAAATATACGGTACCTGTTTATGCAAATTTATACATGTTTGGCTTAGTTTCTTCGTTTAATCGCATATCAGCCTTCGTAGGTTATTAATGCTTTAGCCATACTTGTAGAAAAACAATCACTGGAAGGATAACTGGCTCATGCCTTTCCCAAAAGCATTAATCCAAATGCAAAAGCAGTACTGAGTATTACAATTCCTACCAGTTTGTATTGACAAAATAACAATGGCGGAACTGTTACATCATTTTCTTTACACAATGGAGACTGGTATTTCCGCTTATTTAAACGTCAAGAACCAACAACAGAAAGGCAATCAAATATCCTTTTGAAGAAAGCGTTGATAATAAAATAAATCTTTGCCCAGGAGGAATAGAAAAAACTTTTTACATTAAGAACTTTCCTTTTTTTATGTATGTATGGCCAGAATGTAACGGGTTTGTAGCCCAGAAGAATTAAAATTCAACAAAAATCGGAGAAAAGAGATGAAACTTATTTTGCTGTATGAAGGGAAAGAAAAAAATCACATATAAAAATTATTTTTTGTAATCTTTAAAAGAGGGAAATTTCATAAATCAAAATTGGTATCTGTAAAAAAGGCACATTTTTACCATTTTTGCTCCTTTTAACGTGATTTATTTCATTGTTATATTTAAGAAATTCAGAGAAAAAATTATATGTAATTTAAGGTTTTAAATAACTGACATTTTTGCTATTGTAAATATTGATCAAAGTTTAAAGAAAACGGGAAGTGCTGTCATACAGAAAATCATACCATAATATATATATATATATATATATATATATATATATATATATATATATATATATATATATATATATTTTATAATCATTAGAAACACCTTTGCGCATATGATTGTAAAATGGTATATATTGATCGCAACGTCTTGCCAGGCAACTGCCACTCCTTCATCCATTGTCCATTTATTCATGACTCTTTAATCCCGCCAAAGTCCTGCATATCCTAAAACATATTTAGCACACATAACGATCGGTGTTGACTGCGTCGACAGGTATTGTATACTTATCATTGTCCTCATATTGGAGATCATGCTGGGTCTTGTGTGGCATGCTAGAGACAACAATTGCAGTCGGGTAGCTCTCATGTGATTGACAATAGGGCCGGTCACACTCCTCACGGATCCACACATCACCAGAATTGGCTGCCTGAGTTTCACGTTTTGGCACGCTCTCCTGCGTTTTGCTCGGTCCACCCTTGCAGCTTCAAACAGTTCTGCACCCCTGTATATCGCAGTCATCCATTGCCTGCGATCAGATTTCAGGGGTTCCCAATTATCGATGGGAATTCAGAAGCACACTAAACACTCCTTTACACTATCACGAAACCGTTTTTTAGGCTTCTGTTGTGATCTTTTGCCAAAAAGGAGCTCACCATAAAAAAGCTGTTTTGGTCGTCTAGTCATCAAGCCAAACAAGATGATCCGCACAACGCGTCTGATTCCTCATCACAATTGCAGCAATGCTAGTTGTTTTGGCTTTGGTCAAGATGCTGTATCTGGAACATGGCTTTTCCACTTAAGGCCAAGGATATGTCTAAGACAGTGTTGGTGGAATCTATCAAGCTGTCACATATGAGATTGATACAACGTCAAGGTTTAAGAAGCATAGAGCAAGGATGGCAATACACATGCTTGATACACAGACACTTTAGCTGCAAGAGTTAGATCACCATCGGACCAGACTCTGTCTTCTAGCTTACCAGGACCCAGATACCCTGCTTATTCTCTGTTTGATTTCCGTATCAAGAGAACTGTCACTATATAAAGATCTGCCAAGGTAGACACATTCCTGGACAATTTCAAGACGCTTCCCATAGACAAAGATATCAGGTTTCACGTAAGGATCACCAGCAACCGGAGTGTACATGACTTTGCTTTCTTAATGCTGTCAGACCAAAGCAGGTACAAGCATTAGTAAAGCAGTCCATGACCGATTGCATTTCTTCCGGAAAGTGTGAAACCAGGTCAGCATCATCGGTATATAAAAGTTCCCTGACAAATCAATTTCTAACAAGAGTTCTGGCTCGGAGTCTTTAAGTTTTTCGTAATCTAATATAGACACCCATATCACAGTCATGGACGGCATACCATAGTACAGCCGTCAGGTAAAGTGGGGACAATGCTATATCGCCCTGCTTCACTCCCTTATCAAGGAGAAGTTCATCAGACAGCTGACCATTGAAATTAACACGACCCTTTACACAACGATGTAGCTGCTTGAAATTTTCAACAAAAGTAGATGTACAGCCAAATTCTCCGAGTACCTTCCAGAGAGCCTCATGATTTACTGAGTCAAAGGCTTTGGTTAAATCAAGAAATACCTGACAAAGTGGCACATGCTGTTCAATATATCTTTCAAAAAGCTTTCTAGCAAAAAAAAAATCTCTACAGTCCCTCTTCCACTTCTGAAAATAGATTGGGATTCAGGAAGGACATCACGACATATACATTTTTCCAATCGGTTAAGCAAGAGTCGCACAAAAACTTTTCCAAGAGCTTCCAGCAGTGGGATACCACGGTAATTACCACAATCTGACTTCTTACCCTTGCCTTTGTATAAAATAATCAAATTGGCATCTATCCAGTCTTGAGCAACCTGGTCACCCCTCCATATAGACATCACCAGAGAGTGTACCACACAATGAACATTCATACCACCCTGTTTTAAAAGCTCAACAGGAATGCTATCTAGTCTTGGAGATTTGTTTGAGTTGATCTGTTTTATATAAGCAATCGTTTCTGCAAGAGTCGGTTCCTTGTCAAATTCTAGCTGAAGAGTCCGCTGAGGGATACTATCTATTGTAGCAACATCCACATTGGATTGATTATGAAAGAGATCTCAAAAATGTTCATGCCAACAGCACAGAATTCCATCTGAAGTTTTCAATAAGGTGATTTCATCCTTTGCCAGGAGTGGTGTAGTTGTAGAAATTTTTGGACCATATGCCTGACGAAGCAGAGCATAAAACACCTTGATGTCCTTCTGGTCATAAGCTGTCTGTATCTCTTTCGAGAGATCAGACCACCATTTATTTTTTATTTGGTGCCCACAGCACTGGATCTTACTTTTCACAAATGAGAAGTAGCAAAAGTTGACCTATTAGCAAACGAAGAGTTAAGGAGTCTCAAATGAGCTTTCCTCTTTTCCTCAATAAGAGGGTTGATTTCACTGGAGTTATCAGCAAACTAATCTCGATGTCTGGGAACTCTCAGTCCGAGAATCTCAACTCCCTTTTTTATATATGATGTCTTTTACTCTCTACCAATCACAATCTGGAAAATCCACTCGATCAAAAGCAGATTTGAGAGAGTTTCTGACGAATGGATCTTTCAATCTTGAGACATTAATCAGCCTAAGCACCTTGACTCCCCCGAAACGGCTCCTACGGCGAATGGAAATCTTTAGTTTAGCCCTGACTATTAAGTGATCAGAGTCCCAGTGGCACCACGCATCACTCTGACCTTGCAAAAGTTTCTTAGATCACCACGTCTACATATTATATAATCAAGTATATGATCATGATATATATATATATATATATATATATATATATATATATATATATATATATATATATAGCAATTTACAATAATAGAAACACCTTTGCACATATGATGTAAATACATTGTACCACCCTTTACATCAACAACATATATGATGATACTATATATGAATAAGATGATCAAGTATTTTCTTTTCTGTGATCACGTATCTTACATTTTTATTTCCTACCAACTCGTCGTTATCTCGTCTTTGTCAACTTAAAGAAAGATACCCACAACGCAACACTATCCCACATGACAATCATAATACAATCGCAAATCCCTCAACTCAGATATAATTCAATATTAAATCCTACATGTTAATCACAAGTTAATCTTAAATCCCAATGTTAATTATAATTCAATCCTGAATACCGCATCTCAAATATAATTCAATCTTAATATAATTCACTGATTCAATCTTAAATCCCACGCGTTAATTTTGATTCAATCTTAAATCCCACACGTTAATTCTGATTCAATCTTAAATCCCACGCGTTAATTTTGATTCAATCTTAAATCCCACACGTTAATTCTGATTCAATCTTAAATCCCACACGTTAATTTTCAATCTTAAATCCCACACGTTAATTCTGATTCAATCTTAAATCCCACAGTTAATTTTGATTCAATCTTAAATCCCACATCTCAGATAGAATTCAATCTTAAATCTCATATCATTCGATGCAGTTAAGTGACATACCAGAAAACCCCTCGTTTGCGGGGTATTACTCATCTTCAGGGGATACAGCCAGTATATTATAAGCCCCACCGACAGTGCGTTATAACCTATTCAAGTATTTTTGGGACCAATGTGTTTGTCGTTTCCATTCCATAAAGGGGTCAAGTGGCAACATGAAAATCACGAATGAAAGGTTTTATTCTATAAAAAGTATAACCTCGTGTCATATATTGACCTGAAAGAAAGCTAGTGAATTTGTGCAATTTTTTTTTCATTCAACTTTCCATTATTTTTTTATTTATTTACTTATTCATTTTTCCTATAATGGATTTTGCTTCTTGAATGACTCGGCTCTAACATCTTCCATTAACAAGTACGTGGCAATAACAAAAGATTTTTTTGAAGAAAAAGAAGAAAAAATAATCAAGCAAGCAACAAGTTATCTCTCCTTGCTAAAAAAGCAATTAACTTCTATTGAAAAAAAGGTTCCCTGCCCTAACTGCAAATTTCAACCATTTATTATAATGTTATATAATTAAGTTGGGGAGACATCGAAAATTACCCGTATGATTCTTCATTGGCTTTCCGTTCCAGAATAAATTCGTATTGACGCTCCCCACCAGAGTCCCTATTTTCCCCATCTTGTTATCAAATTACTTCATTTAAAAATGGCTTCCGATACCCTGTAGGAAAATACTCACACACGTACACTCAATATATATATATATATATATATATATATATATATATATATATATATATATTAAATAGGTTTGGTTCAATACCAAGGAATATTTCTTCCTAATGATTTTCAACTGCTTAACTTCAAGCCCTTATGTAATTTTTCTTATATCGGGGTCTGAGTCGTAGAGGAGTTGCCACATATTTTACCAAGCGTTTTTGACCAGGTTCATGATCATCATGAAGGGGGTGATTTGCTGTAGTTGTTTGTTTGTTTTTCTTATTGTTTTCTTGTGCGAGGTCCATTAAGTTGGAAGGGTTTATTGTGGGTTTTTTTTTGTGGTTGCAGGTTTATTCCTTTCGGAGGGTTCATTGTAAATCGGGGTGCTATGGTTAATTCTTTAGTGGTTATTTCCTATAAGTCTAACATAAACAACGGGGAACCAATCTTGACTGATAAATTATTTATTTATTCATTGATCTACTTGGAAAAAAGAAGACAGGGCTATGGTTATGGTTAGGGTTTATGGTTAGGGTTAGGGTTAGTTTAATGGGAAAATAAATAAATAATCTATCACTCAAGAGTAGTTCCACTTTGTTTATGTTATATAGGAAATAATATTATTTTAAATCAGAGAGTCTATAGAGATCACCTCGTGGGCGGGTAATAAATTTGACCCCTTAGAGGCGCGATTGCGCATCATGACAGACACGTGATATAGTTTAGTTAGTTACGCAGATGTGACCCAGCTTTGAGAGAGCGTAGACGTATTGTCAGCTTCGGGTTGGTCTCTCTCTGTGGTGGAAAAAATATGGGCTAACAAAACTTAAGAAAAAACAAGTCTTGTGTAAATTATTAAAACAATGTTAAACCCAGTCCCAAAAGAAGAACTAGCAAGAAAGAATTAAGAAGGAAAGTCAACCGCAGCAGAAGCTTAGATAGAAGTCAGCCCAGGCCCAGACAAGATGGCGGGCAGACAAGATGGAAAGGGATGAGTAAGCATCAAGTAGAAGTGGACCAAGTAATATCTACCATTTCATCTCTTATCTCTTATCTGTCTCTCTCTGTCTCTGGCTGTCTGTCTGTCTCTCTCTCTCTCTATCATATACCCGAGTGTGTTAGAGCGGTATATACGAGTATACAACAGTATTATTGGTGAGGATTTTCTGTATATCGGCCGATGTTACTTTGTCAGTGCTATTGTTATGTTTTGTAAATAAATGTGGCACTAGTATGTGAAAAGTGGCATGTAATGCAGGTATTCCCTCCGTCCCATATATATATATATATATATATATATATATATATATATATATATATATATATATATATATAATATGTCTCCGTGTTTCTATTTCTGTATGTGTGTTTGTAAATGACTGAGTGCACATCCTTATATAAATGAAAAATTGTGGAAACTAACAAATACCAAAGTTCAATAAAATCCACACCCTAGTTTTCCGGTAGAGGGTTAAAAAATCTTTTACACCTCATTTTCCATAAAAAAGGAATAAGAATAGAATAAGATTATAAATCAATGATATATTGAAAAAATAATTAAAACATTAATAAAAAATATTTTAAAATTATTAAAGGATAAAACATAATGAAAATAAAATAAAAGACAAATAAAAGAAAAAACACAAGAATAAAAATACTAAAAATAAACAGCTTAAAAACAAGAATATATAAATAAAAAATAATAAAAAAATATAGAAAGATAATTTTTATTTTCTACGCATGAATATAGAAAGTATTTTTATCTTTTGAATCTCGGACTACGCCGGGTAGTTCTGCTAGTATATTATAAATGGCAGAACATTCAGAAAAAAAGAAGTCGTAAACGTTTTGTTTTTAATTCAGAGAAAATCCCAGATTTATTTAAAAAATGGAATTGAAAATTTATTTTCCCGTTGGGTTGAAAATGGAGATGATTGCAGTTTTTTTAATGCCAGTATTTAAATATATTTAATTTGCATTCATTTTGTTTTTTTTTATATTCTCTATGGTAAAACGTAATTACTTTCCAAACATCCAATATATATATATATATATATATATATATATATATATATATATATATATATATATATATACGAGTGTGTGTGTGTGCGTGAGAGAGAGAGAGAAAAAAAAGAGAAAGAGAGAGCGGATGACATTGATTTAAGAGTGGGGGCAAAGATACCTTTTTCTCGAACCTTGACTGTCTGGCTAATTAACTTTCGTAACTGAAGAGTAGGGAAAAGTAATAAAATTATATCTATCGATATTCGATTTGAAATAATATGCCTACAGAATCTGAAATGCATTACTATATACACGTGTGAAACATCTAATTGCATTCAGTATATATATATATATATATATATATATATATAATATATATATGCCAATCTCTTCGTCGCTTTCGGTCCGTATCTATTTATCTATCTATTCGTCTTTCAGACATGTCACGATCTCAAGGATTCTTAACCCGTCCATCACGCTTCTTACTCACCCTTGTTTTTATCGTTCATTAAACTAGCAATTTAATTATTTTCTAAAAAAATAAATAAATCTTTCAGTTTAAGTTTTGATATTTCTTTAAAATTAATCTTTATTTTTATTTTCATATTATTTTCTCTCAATTCATTTTACCCCTTCATCTTTTGTTACTCTCATTGTTGTTGTTGTTATTGTTGATTTTCTTCTTCTTCTTCTTCTTCTTCTTCTTCTTCTTCTTCTTCTTCTTCTTCTTCTTCTTCTTCAACCTTTTTCCCATTTCAGCTATTCAGTTCTGAATCTAGCAGAATCAAAACATGCTTCGTCAGTGAAAGACCCAACAACTGGCATTGTCACAAGTTCCTAAAAGTGTTCCACTGCTTGAAGACAAGACAACATTAACTAGGGATGACTCAGAAAGATCATATATATATATATATATATATATATATATATATATATATTGGAGGGCGACGATGAGACAGAACATGAAAAGAGTGGTATTGTGACACCGAGAGCGACAAAGTAGTGAGATGATGACTCAGGGGCGTGGCGTCCCTGCTTTTAATTAAGGAGGTGTGTCAGGTAATTGCTTGTTGGACGATGATTTGTGTTCGATGCTGACAAATAACTGTTCGATTAATGAAAGGTGATTAGTCACCTGGAATCCGTGGCCAATCACGTGATCTGCCGAGTATGTTTATTATAACAGCATCCGATATATCTGTCAGCTGATCAATCTGTCAAATTCTGGTTTATATCTACTGTCTTATCTATCTATCTATCTATCTATCTATCTATATATATATATATATATATATATATAATCTATTAATCTAAATCTTTTATATCTATTATATCTATCTAGCTTAATGGGTTCACATCAATCTATATATATCTGCTGATATATATATATATGCGTATATATATATGTGTGTGTGTATATATATATATATATATATATATATATATATATATGTGTGTGTATGTGTGTGTGCGTGTGTGTGTAGTGTAGTCGTGCACTTATGATTGACAAGTTGATTTGGCGAGTTTCGGGTGTGGCGTGTCCGGTTGGCCTAGGGGTAGAGTCTCTGTCTATGCATTCTGTGTTCTCCGGTTCGATCTCTGTCGGGAGGGATCGGAGGTATACACTGCTGATGAGACCAAATTAGGTCGAAACAGCTGTACAGTTTTCCTCACGTCGCACACGGTATTTGCCGAATTTGCTTGGCATGATTAATCCAATCATATAGATATATTTAAAAATTTGTTTTGGGATGAAACAAAGAAATCACATTGCTCAACCACAAATTTGTAGGAGCTTTATTTATTTGTTGAATTTTTAAAAATATAAAAGTTTTTCATAAGCAACTACCCAGGTTTCTGTTATTTCACCATCGCAGGATGCTAAATGTCCTGGTGTTTATTTGAAGACATTTTGCGCTGTTATGTTTATGAATCAACCGACGTAATTTGCGGTCCATAAACATAACGGCGCAAAATGTCTTCAAATAAACACCAGGAGATTTAGCAACCTGACGATGGTGAAATAACCTGAAACCTTAGTGATGAAAACTTTTATATTTAAAAAATTCAACAAATATATATATATATATATATATATATATATATATATATATATATAACCTTAAACAGTTACATAGTTTATTCAGTTCGATCAACTATTTAAACATTAAAGGGGAGATTTAAAGGAGACGAAAAGAAATTGAAGGGGAGAAAATATATATGTATATAGATCCCTTCACGTTACTCCAATCTATGCAACAGCATACCCAGTAAATAGTGCTAGGAAATGTTTCACTCGACCTTATAATTTTTTTTTTCTGCTTTTTGTGACTCCAATCTTGACATTATCTTATCCTTTTTATCCAATTTACCCACTTTGACTTTTAAACGATCTACCTTTGTAAACTTTGAAATGCACTTTTTCTTTCGTTTATTTTTTTTGTCACCTTTAAAACTTTCTTTTAGTGTTTAAATAGTCGATCAAACCGAATAAAATATAATACTGTTTAAGTTTATATAATATAATAATATGTATATATATATATATGTATGTGTGTGTGTGTGTGTGTGTGTGTGTGTGTGTGTGTGTACGTATTTTGTATTGGGGAAAGGAGAATAAAGTGCATGACTTCAAGCGTTAGAGCTATATTTATTTATGAATTTTTTTCAAGACATTTTGTCTTGATGATAAGCAGATAATAAACTGCTTTGATACCAATGGTAACAAATGACTTTTAATTGTATAGTATATCATAAATTGATATACACACACACTTCTAAGCATTTAACCACATACACATGGAGCAAATAATTCTAGCAAAGGAAACTGTTACAGCTATAATGATGCTCTTCAAAGACACGAAAGCAAGCGATCACTCACCCAATGGTGACAGTGATTTATTTTACATTGCCGCTGCAGTCTTGCAAGGAGATGCATTCCAACTGTTTATATTCATAATCTACCCAGATTGTGTACTACTAACGTCATTAGATCTAATGAAGAAAATTGGCTTCACACTAAAAAAAAGGGCAAGATATTTTACAAAAAGTATTACGGATGCAAACTGTGCTGATGATCTTGCGCTTCTTACAAATACACCTGCCCAGTCCGAATCTCTGCTGCCTAGTCTGGAGCTGGCAGCAAGAGGCATTGGCCTTTACTTGAACTATGTTTTAAATAAGATCTTCACATTATCTAAATTTAGTCTACCATTTCCCATACCTTGGTAGCAATGTCTCATTTACTGGAAGCGATGTCAATTTATGAACAGGAAATATATGGCTGGTTATTCACAGATTATCGATCTGACCTCTCTGATAAAGTAAAACAGGAATTCTTCTAAGCTGTATGGCAGTACACATTTGGATTCTAACGAAAGGAACTACAGAAGAATGTTGTGTGCTGTTTTTGAACAAATTCCGGTAGATTGAGTGTTTAGGAAATTCGTGATGTCAACACGACTTGATTATGATGATGCTGATATATATATATATATATATATATATATATATATATATATATATATATATATACATGGACATATATATATGAACAATTTATGTCAACTAATTTCCTTTTGGATCCTTTCGAATTTCCTGTTTAAAATTGGCTAACATAGTCACTGTGTGATATACCCTAGTACTTTTGGTCCCGCCATAGGCTATCCACGGGAGTAGAGTGATTTGAAAAGACAATGAATTCTATATATAATTTGATGTAAAATTTAAAATTAATTAGATTGCATACAGATGTTTAGTAATATATAGGGCTTCTAGGATTTGTAGTTTTTAATTGCTATTCTCATATTCCTATAATATTGAGTTTTCAACAAGAATTACCAGGATTTTAGATGCAGAGCAGGAATAGGATTTTAGATGTTGAGCTATTGAACTACAGTATAAAAATGCATCATAATACAACTTGATAAAGTTGTGGCGGTCAAATATGGTGTTGTGGGGGTTAAACCATATATATATATATATATATATATATATATATATATATATATTTATACAATAGTATATAATACATATATATATATATATATATATATATATATATATATATATATATATATATATATATATGTATGTGTTGTGTGTGTGTGTGTGTGAGTGTATTATAGATTTATTTCAGCTTTAAGCTTCTTCAGATTTGACCACATATTTTAGCAAGTCTGGAAAAGTGTAAATTGAAATGAATTCATAATTTGATAACCGATTCTTTCATTTATTTATTTATATATACAATATATATATATATATATATATATATATATATAGTCATCCACAGACACGTGTTTCCGCTTATCAAGTCTTTCAGTGTGGCTAGACATTTTGTGAGCTACCTACAGCTGGGATAGAAACCCGATTGATTCAGCATCAGGCGGACAGCTTAACCGCTCGGCAATCGTCACCATAGAATGCGAAGGGGATGTTAACTGTTTTAATACACATCTGTATGTATGTAAAGCCTACCATAGAGTGTCCCATCCCTTTTTATAGGAGTATATACCGCAGTGACAATAAAAATCCACCAAGTAAATAAGTATAAAACCTTATTTACTTCGGGATGTTTTTCATTAAAACCGATTAAAAAGTGCTAAATAAAAAAGAGCTAAATATACGATTAAAATCGAATGGTTTAAAATACGGATCGTTTAAAATATACCGACTCGAGTTTCTCGCAAGAGCGCGAATCTTCGGAAATGTTCGTACTATTGCGAGAAACTGTAGTCGGTATATTTTAAACGATCCCTATTTAAAACCATTCGATTTTAATCGTGTATATATAATGGACTCTCCCGTCGATTATCGACGTATGAGGGTTCATACACACAATGAACTCCCACGCAGGGTTTTGTTTATAGTGGTGAAGGCTTGTTGGACCATCCACACTTTTTGGCACAGTCGATAGGAAAGAATTGGTGCATCAAGGGTTGCCACAACCCCAATTAACGACCGACCTCAGGAATTTTGAATTCAGAGTTATCCCTCTCCTAGACTGGTTACCTACCCAAGGCTGAAGAGCCCAGTCTGCCCTACTATTTAACCCATAGCTGGAGGGATGATATATGGATTCATACCTTTCCCAAGGGTATTAGCGCTATGTGAAATGCCAACAGCTTCGTCTAGGAATTGAACTCGAATCGACGAGTCCATTTTTCCACGACTCTAACCACTAGCCACGCGCCTCCATATTCATTGTGCTCTTATGTTCTTCAACATAGGAAAGTATCCAAATACCGAAATCATTCGATATTAATCCTCCCACACACGCACGCACACACACACACACATATATATATATATATATATATATATATATATATCACTGAAACGGCTCAGCTTGGAAGAATTCTTGATGTTCATATTTGTCCTCGTTTCTCCTCTCAATCAAAGATTACAAGCAGAAACTTATTTTGATTTCATGCAAAACGTAATTTGTTTTCTTGTTCTTCTTGTTTCTTTTCTTTTCTTGTTTTTGTTGTTGTTGTTGTTGTTGTTGTTGTTGTTGTTGTTGTTGTTGTTGTTGTTCTTCTTCTTCTTCTTCTTCTTCTTCTTCAAATGATGCTCATCCATATTTACTTATCTTCACTTAACGGTCAATAAACACGTCAATAGAATATCTCCAATAATTATCTTTCTCCTCATCTAAAAAAGAACAATGTCTGCTCATCATTTAAAACGAACATTATAACCGCTCTCGTTCGCTTCAATAAACCGAGTCCACTTCTCCAAGTATTTCAAAAGTTCTACCATATTTAACGACCAGACAGACAGTAAAGACGCATGTCATTTCAAATGTTGTTCTTTCCTATATTATTTGGATTTTTTAGACTGTTATCCTCATCTTTATTGTTATACACACAATGTTTTGTCCGATATGTCCTCCGGTTTTCTTCAGGTGTTTCTGGTGGAACTCAGAAAAAATCTTCTCGGAATCAGGGCCCTTAATCTCGTAATAAGGAGCCCTCACTGAACTTGAAACCGAACCCTTTATTTAATCCTCTGGTGTAGAATGTTCTTGTTTTGCTGACCATCACCGCGTACAAGTATTTTATGTTATTATTGCTCGTGGTCAGAATTGAAAATGCAACCTGCAGATTATTATCACTTAGAACTGTTTAAACTCAGCCCCTATATATGTTGCGCCATGTGCCAAATTATCAAGCCTTATTTAAAAAATTCAGACTAATCTTTCCTTTTTTTTCTTTGTCCAGCCGAAATGGTTCAACCTGACGAGCATCTTGATTTTTTTTTAGTATTAGGAAAGATTGTTTGAACACTCGTCGCCAGATATTCTTTCCCGGAGAAGACATTTTGGACTTACCCTACCAACTGAGTTTTTCAAAGGATTACTTGTCTCGCACGCTCACGGCGTAACGGTTATCATTGTCAGAAATGGAATTGGCGACCTGAGTTCAAATCCTAGATGAGGTTGTTTGCATTTCACTTCGCTCTATGTGTACATTCACAAAAACACTTAGCCAAAGACATAATGGGACACAAGGTCAATTTTTTAGAGTAACACACTCTTTTCATGTTCTGCCTCATCTTCGCTCTTCTAAAAACACACACACACACACACACATATATATATATATATATATATATATATATATGATATTTCTGAGTCATCTTTTGGTAATATTTTCCTTTGCTTTGCGAAGATAAAAACAACAGTCTACTCAACTATTTACCAATAGCTGAGAGGAGTTGGGAAGAATAGATGAATTCATGCCTTTCACAAGTGTATTAGCGCGAAGTGAATCGCAAACTTCCTCGTGCAAGATGAACTCGAGTCGCTACTACTACTACTACTACTACTACTACTCTTTCTCTCTCTCTTTCTCTCTCTCTGTATATATATGTATATATATATTCGTTAAAGACCACGAAACTTCTTTTTGATGATATTTTCGTGTTTTTATCAAGTTTCTTACAAGATTCTTTGTTTAGAGTTCCAGTGAATAAAAAAGGTACTCCAAGTTACACACGACCTTTCCAATACAATTGCAATAAAACAATATAAACCTAAAACACATAACAATAACACTGATGCATTCACATTTAGCGAAATACGAAAAATCCTCATTTATAACAACAAAATCCAATATAAAGATAACAAATGACACCTGAAAATCCTTAAAGCAATCAGTATTAAACATTAAAACCAAATATAAATAAACCAGCATTAACATATTAAACATCGTCTCATTAAATCCATGGGGTTAAACAGTCATAAGCCTAATCGATACTTAGATGGGTGACCAGATAGGCAACAGCAGATAATGTAAGCAACCCGAGGCCCGTGTGACATAAGTAAGCAAAGCGTAGTAGTCGTCGTACGATACATATGGATGCATACTGGGTGGTCGTCAGTGATGCACTATATTCATAGCAGATTACGGGTTCTTGTACATCATATCGGCTCCGATAGCAACCCTAACTTGCATCCGGTATCTTCAATCTGCCACCCTGTAAGCTACGTACTGCTAGCATTAACATTTTTATACGAATAAACTACACAAGAAAAACTTCAAAATTCGAGAAACAACAGTCAGTGTGATCCAAGGAAAAAGTCCATCTAATATATAATGGAATAATCTGTTCCTTCCGGTTTCAGTCTAATTTACCTTCCACGGATTCCATGTGCGGTAAGTTAGCTCCCTTCTATGATCTTAATTGATTTTATCTATTCTAACTTACCACCGTCTTTGATTTTACTAACATGATCGCCAACAATTACGCAATGAACCAGTTTAATTTTCGCTAAAAATAGATTAGTAAATAAAAACATCTTCAATAACTAACACGCTAACCAAATCGCCCCCTTATTTATTTATTTATTGGTCACTACGCCATCGTCCTTAGTGGACGGGAATTTGCCAACCGACACAAGACCCTCACCAGCACCACCAATATTAAATAATTGCAACTGAAAAGCTTTTGCACCTAAATTAAACAAAAACAAACAATACCAACAAAAATAAAATTAAATTAAATAAACAGTAGATAGTAAGCAGCCTGCGGTCCGTGTGCTATAGGTAAGTAAAGTTAAGTAAATAAAATATTTAACATCTTCAATAACTGGCACACTAAGATAAACAAAAAAAGATAAACCCTTAAAACGGAATAACGTTCGCACCCAACGTAGGGTGAGTTTCCGGGGCGTATGGGCTAACGTATTTGACTAGGATATGATTGTAAGCGAGTTCGAACTCTAGTCGTGCTATTACATTCTCTTTTGAACTAATACAATTGGGAAACGTATGAAACCCCTCACCCATTCTTCTATTAGTTAACTAGTACACCTGCAGTTTTTCCACAAGGATATCTTTGGCATTAACTTACATACAAAAGTTGATATGCCATTAAATAAAGAAACCGACGATCACTAATGCACCCAAATTATACAACAAAACGGAAAAAACAAAAGCAAAATTTAAAAAAAACGAGACAACACCTACAAAAATGATTAATAATCACCCCCGGAGGCGATCTATTGATATAATCGAAAGCGTTTGGGAGTAGAACTTAGGGCACTTTCTTTTTCAACTATTCCCCGACACAAAGAAACTGGCAAGAAAGCTAGAAAAAATCATTAAAAGGAAAAGTTCCGTTGTCTTTAACCAAACACATCTAAATGATATATATATATACACACACACACACACACACACACATATATATATATATATATATATATATATATATATATATATATATATGTGTGTGTGTGTGTGTGTGTGTGTGTGTGTGTGTGTGTGTGAGTGTGTTGTGTGCGTGTGTAAAACCTCCTACAGAGAGTCAGATGAGTGTAGAAATCAAAAGGGCGGGAAGATGCGTAGGATTTAAACCTGTTGAAAAGTCTGTGCAGTGACATCAAAGCCTGTCTCATAACATCTAAAGAATGTATAGCCCGTAAACTTGTGGAATTAGAATCTGATTGACAGATCTTGTAAAGCGTATGATGTTAAATCCAAAGAGTGTCGCCGCTTTGTTCATGAATAAAACTGTTTGGTCCCCCCGCATTCCTCCTTCCGGTTCGTGACTCTAGTTCAAGCGCCGAATTTCTCAGCTTTTCTACATCAGCCACCATTATAATTTCAAACCTGTTTAATACGTTCAGTACCATATAACTTTATTTAACGTCCCCATTTTTATTTTTTGGTTTAACGCTATGCCCTCTTTTCGTCATCCACACATTACATTTGTATATAAATTTCATGCACTAAATGTAATAACTACTATGATACAGAAGTATATTTAAAAAAAAAAATTACTTGAATCTAGGATTTCTTATTAAATATATTATATTCATATTTTATTATTATTATTATTATTATTATTATTATTATTATTATTATTATTATTATTATTATTATTAAAATGTAGTTGTTTCTTGAAACAATATAACTTCTTTAAAAAATGAGTGGCATTATATTACCCAGCATGGATTGGCATGCCGTAAAAACAACCAACCACTGCAAAAGCTTCCACCATTTAAAATTCTACATGCGTTACAGTGAAGATAACACAATAGCATTTTTGCCTCCAGCTTCTCTGATCCATGATCGAAATATAACAGTACATGGATAGTTATGAACACACTGTGATTGACTGACAGAAAGAAAACTTCAAGGTATATATATATATTATATATATATTATATATATATATATATATATATATATATATATATATATATGTGTGGTTGGCACTATTACACTTGAAGAGGCAGTAGTGATACATCGTACACTATTATTAGAAGAGTGCTCAATATCTGTGATAGATCGTTAATAAATAGATAAATAAATAAGTAGTTTAGTATATATTTATTTGCATGGGAACAAGTCTGCTACCATTGGTGTCATGCTATGTAAGTTTAATTGTTTAAGCGGCGCAATCGTCACTGCCCGAGTTTCATTTAATCACGTAACTTTCTAATCGAAGGAAAAGATACATTCACAAACTACCTTGAATTGTCACTCATGCTGATATAACTCAAACTAAATGACCAAACGGGTTTTTGACTATGTTTTCAATTATACTAGACTATTTGTCAGTTATAGTTTTCATCAATCTATTTTGTAAAATTGCAAACTCATCCGGGGGAGTCCCCTTGGTCTATGGGCTAATGTGCTGGACTGCGAAATCGTCGTAAGCAAGTGCGAACTTCAGTTGCACTTTTACTTTCACTTTCAGACTAATACCATAGGGAAAGGTATAACCGCACCAAAGTTTCGAGTTATGGGTTAAAATATACAATTACTGTCCATCTACAAGGATGGGTTTGGTATTAGATAATCCACAAAGGTTGATATGTCATTAAACAAAGAAACCAAACTTAACTAATCAGATTATCCACCCTTGAGATGGTTTTTGCTCTTCTAGTTAATCAACTGTTTTTACTTGTATCTGCATTGCAATTTGAAACCTTAAAGATTTTGATTATAAAAAGTATACGCATCTATATTTTGTATATTTACGACTTTTTTCTAATGCAATAAAGGGTCGGTTTAGCTCAGTCGGTAGAGCATTCGGCTAGGAAGCACAAGGTTCTTGGTTCGATACCGGTATCAGCCATGTACTGTTATATTTCGATCATGGATCAGAGAAACTGGAGGCAAAAATGCTATTGTGTTATCTTCACTGTAACGCATGTAGAATTCTAAATGGTGGAAGCTTTTGCAGTGTTGGTTGTTTTTACGGCATGCCAATCCATACCGAGTAATATAATGCCACTCATTTTTTAAAGCAGTTATATTGTTTCAAGAAACAACTCAGTGTATGAGTAGCACACGGATCTGTGCGGTAAAGTGAGGAGTTGATGGTAGGCGTGGCGCTCCACTTCAGACGCTCAAATAATCTCCTTGGTCTAGCGCTAGTGAAAAGGGGATAGTCTCCCTCGCTGTCTGGCTGATACCGACTTTAGGCCGCCTCGACGACTTTACTTACTTACTTACTCTAAAGCAATATTTTCAGAGCAGTACTAAAATTTATGATCCTACTCCAATATTAATTTCATAAAAGAGTCCATACATCTTTGTTTTTATTCCCATACATCCCATTTTTGTTAGAGCTGACTTTAGATAAAAACAGAATGATATAGCACAATCTGGACAAGTATAGAACCATAAATAGTAACTATTATTTTATTTGTTTTTTTTCTGCGTCACTATAGCAGCCCAAAATAATATCACTAATATTAAAGCTTTTATTATTAGTAGTAGTTTTAAACCTCTTAAACTTGGATTCAAAATGTAGATAGATATACATACAAACATTCATACACGCCCACATATCTAGATATCAAAACATGTTAAAAACACTTCCATATATAGCAAATCTAAAAGAAAATCTCTCACATTTTTAATGATAAAACCATCTAGGAACATTTTTGATCAAATTGTGCAAAAACTATCATTTACGTAACAAATATTATCACATTTGGGAACACAAACAGAAGGAGAGCGAGTAATTGCTCCCACTAAAACCAGATTACAAAACCTTTTTTGGGTGATTTGTAAACTCAAAGTGTTTTTATAGATAGCATATAAAAACTTATCAGGTGGAATGATTTTTACATGTTTTCATATCTTCTATTCTTTTTCTCCACAAGATAATAGATATGAGTGGGTTATATATATATATATATATATATATAATATATATATATATATATATATATATATATATATATATCCCACTCATATATATTATCTTGTGGAAAAAGAATAGAAGATAAGAAAATATGTCATGGACGAGCAGGAATAAGCACGAATAAGTTTGTTTCAGATAAGTGACTGTTTTAATATTTGTTTCTTTATAGAAAAGGCTAATATATCGAATTTTATGCCTTGCATTTTGAGTTTTAACTCTAACACAATTTATTCACAGGCATGTTAAAAAAGAAAATACATTTTTATTCTATTTTAAATGACTGTCTCGTCCATCGTAAGTAGTTTGAGGTAAGGTGACTCGAGCTCTCCATCCTGAAGCGAAACATGAAGGACGCCATGGAAACATTTTCTACATTGAAGTCTGACCTGTGTGGCAGGGCCTGTATGTCGAGGGTTTCATATGTGTGACGGGGCACATAAAAACAAGCTGGATCCGTGGCCATCTGCGTGCTCACAACTGCTTACAACTGAACTACTTGTAGAAATGGCCTTATTCTGTGAAGAAGTGGCAATCACCATATAGTATATGGTTACAACTGTTCTACCTGGCGAGTTAGTGGGGAAACAAGTCTTTTCGGGGAATATTTATGGAGTGATCTATATCAGTGATGTATGTGTGTGTGTGTGTGTGTGTGTTGTGCGCGCACGCTCGTGTGTTTGTGTGTGTGTGTATGTGTGTTACATGGTAGTTTTTGTGACGCTAGGTTTCGGGCAGTAGTTCATTCTACCTACATCAAGCCCTTTGCAGATTCTAGATGCCGTACGGAGGACCTCCCATGGGCAATTACAGATAGGGACAGTTGGCGAGAGAGTGTCATGGATATCAATGTTGCCAGAACGGACTGATAATGATGGAGTCCCTACCTATTTCTGCAGGGAATATCGGGGTCTTTTAGGCCATTAAGGCCTAAAGGACACTTATTTCCAAATAAAAGTATCATCTCATACATAGCTATTTCTAAAAATCCAGTGGATAGATTCAACATGGGGATCACCGATTATGGAGGATTCTAGATTTTGCAGAAAATTAGAAATAGGCAAATATCGGATTTTAAAAAATTGTCGGTTTTTTGAAAAGTGTGACAAACTAAAGACATTAAGACGCACCCATTTATCCTGAAGAAGGCTGTAGAAAGAATTTGCTTAAATATTCATCTGGAAAAGAAGTTAAAAAATAGATTTAAAAAACACCTCTGTATTTTCTACCCCTTTTCACACAAGCAGAATGCCTCACTGGGTCAATTTTTAAGCGGAGTTCAACAGGTTTCAATTCAGAGTTTTCCAATTCCTCTATCGGTTGCCATAGAGGGAGAATACTTGGGCTCATACCTTTCCAAAGGAGATTAGGACTATTTGAAATGCAAACAGCGTCATCCGGAATTTGAAATCGGTTCACCGTGTCCATTTCCTACGGCGATACCCATTACACGACAACCGCTACCAGACTTAAGCCAGACTAATTATTTTTCTCTTAAAAAATAATCTTATTTTCAACGTACGCACAAGAATGGAAAACAAACAAAAGCAAAGAGAAAAAAAAGGCAGAACAATTTAGAACTTATATACTTATCCGCCAAATCGACAGGCAGTGAGGTACACTAAATCGACAGGTAGGGAGGTATACTAAATCGAAAGTTGTGGAGGTACACTAAATCGACAGGTGGGGAGGGACACTAAAAAGATCTGGTTAAAAAGAATAAAATAAAAGCAATAAAACAAACAAAAAAGAAAAAATGATAAGCAAGTGAAAAAAAAAGCAAAAAAGCAAAATGAAAACTTAAAAAATCTAAAAACACAATAAGAAAAACGAAAGAAAAAACAGAAACAAAAAGAAAATAGAAAAAAATCCCCCAAAAAATATCTGAGAAAAGCAAAAACAAAAAATAAAACGAAAAAAAAATTTTAAAAGTAAGAAAAAGGGTCCAAAATAAAAAAAAAAGAAACAAGAAGAAGGAAAAAAGCCCCCCCCCAAGAGAAAACAATAACAAAACAACAACAAAAAAAAAAACAAGTTGACAACTACATTACCGGTGCGAGTTATTCATGGAAGTGAATTTAGATGCGTTAATATATTTTCTGAATAATGTTGACTTAGAACCAGACTATTTCCAGCGGCTCTCTCTCCTCCTACCCCCCTCTCTCTCTCTCTCTCTCTCTCTCTCTCTCTCTCTCTCTCTCTCTCTCTCTCTGTCCCACTCTTTATTTATATATATATATATATATATATATATATATATATATATATATATATATGTAGGATATTATATTATATATACGTGCGTATATGTCCTGGCGTCAATAACTTTTACTAAAAAGAATTAAATCTTCGAATTAAATTTCTGTCATTGGCCTGAAGCCAGAAGAAGCAGAAAAATTTATTCGTACAGAAATAAAAATTGAAAACTAATGAAATGTTTTCCTGCCTATTAATTTATTAATGGAAAACCCATACACTCATACATATGTACTCAGATGGACAACCATATATATATATATATATATATATATATATATATATATATATATATATCGTCTAAAAATCGGATAGAAGCGTCTTTTTCCCAATCTTTATTTAGATTTTTTAAATAATAATAATAATAATAATAATAGTCAACGCAGTGGCCTATTGCCGGTATCACCAGGACAGAGAGGGAGTCTATTCCCTTTCATTAGCGCTAGACCAGGGAGATTGTTTTGCTTCTAAGGAGGAGCGGTAGAGGTACCGTCAAGTTTTCACTATACTGCATAGATCAGATTACCCAAGGTGTTCCACTCACGCGCTGTGGCCATGGCTGGTATTGAACTCGCATCGTTGCGGTTCCGAGGCGGATGTTCTACCGACTGAGAAGCAATAGTTGGTTCACCGGATGGTAACACAGACTTCTTGTTACTGGAATCTTAGAAAGAGATACATTTCTATTTATGATGTGCCTGAATTATATGCTACGAACGTCATTAGATGTAATGAAGTAAGAACCTCTCACACAAAAAAAGGGAAGATACGGATGATATCCCAAAGAAACTATTACAGATGGAGACTAAGAAAATGATATAGTGCTTCTTGAAAAGACACCTACACAGGCCGAATCACTGCTGTATAGACATAATGATAAAGCATTGCTTTCTGATGGGAAAAATACTGTTCAAGCAAAGCAATGGCTCGATAAGTGTTATTCTGAACCTCCTCCGTCGGAAACAATGGTTAAGAGGTTGTATGCTGACTTTAAACGCGATTGTACAGACGCAAATGATACTGAAAGCTCAGGTCGCCTAAATTCGGCAACTGTCTCAGAAAACATTAAAAAAAACAACTCGTTTTGGCCGATCGTAAATTGAAGTTATGCGACATAACAGAGGAGTTGATGATTAATGAAGGCAGTGTTTTCACCGTTTTGCATGAATATTTGTCAATGAGAAGGGTGTGTTTCAAAGTGGGTGCCGCGTTTGCTCACACTCTATCCAAAACAACGTGTTGGCAACTCAGAGCGTTGTTTGCAACTGTGTCAACGCAAAAAATGAGTTTTTGCGTACATAGGTGAGAATGGATGAAACATAGATCCACCACTTTACTCCGGAGTCAAATTGGCAGTCAACTGAGTGGACAGAAAGGTGAAAGCCGTCCAAAGCGACCAAAGGCACAAACATCAGCAGGCAAAGTTTTGGCCTCCGTATTTTGGGATGCTCGAGTGTTTTTGTTCACCATTTACATTGAGCAATGAAGAACCATCAATAGTGAATATTGTATAGCATTATATGTGTATTTGAAGAAAGAAATCACCCCCGCTCCCCCCCCCAAAACCCGGCCACAAATGAAGAAGAAAAAAGTGCCCTTTCACCAACGCAATGCAGCGTGTCACAAGTTGATCGCAACGATGGCAAAACTACATGAATTGCACTTTGAATTGCTTCCGCACCCACCCTATTCTCCAGATCTGGCGCCCAGTGACTACTGGCTGTTTGCAAACCTCCAACGAAGAAGTGATATCGGAAACTGAGACGGACTTTGAGGCCAAAGACAAATCGTTCTACAAAAATGGCATCGAATTGTTAGAGAAGCGTTCGAATCAGTGTATCCTAGAAGGAGACTATGTTGATGAATAAAGTCGAATTTTGCCTAAAATTTGTTGTTTTATTAGTTAGGCCCAGGACTTATTGAGTCATGTGTTAGTACTGGCTGACTGAAAATGCAGAGCGGTGGCGCACCGAGTAACAAAAGACATTTAACACTCCTCTACCAACATGGCTGACAATTTATCGTATAAGTGATAAATTTGAAACAACGAGATCAGTGGTTAAAGCATTGAAAGCTTCGCGTCCTAAGTGATCAATGACTCAAGAAAATGAGACGAGTCGCCCTAACATTTGTGCACCGTCCAAAAATGTTCACATGACGTGCCTCTTAGGACAAAATGGACTTATAAGAAGAATGTGTATTGGTATAAAACTAACACTAGGTCTTTATAATGAATGGGTGCATCGAAATCAGCAAAACAAAAACACCTCTTGGCAGTAAGAATACAATAAGCCAAATCCCTATATGAAATACACTCTTTATGAAAACACCCGCATCTGCCACCCCCACCACCACCACCTATGGAAAATAAGAGCCACATCAGTCAATGATGAACAAGGTTGGGATCGAAGTTAGAATAAAATTCTCTACTCATTTCGGCAATCATCAGAACCGGGATAATCTCAACCCTTACCTACCAAAATCTTCCCTACAAACCATACAAAATGAAAACACAATGAAAAAATGGCAAAAAAGGATTGTAAAAAAAAGTATTCTTTTATACAATTGTATAACCATCAGGAAAAAGACAACTCAGGTAACCTACGTCGAGAAAGTACTAAATGTACCGATACACACTTAGATTCCAATAAATTAGTAGTTGCTGATATCCATTGATGAAAGTGTAGCACTTGAAACCAATGCAATTAATGAAAGAGAAAATAAATTAAGACAATCAAGCAATTGACAGTATGAAAAGTTCATCAACAGAAAATGAATACAACAAATGAAAGAACAGTTAACTTGAAATAGAAAATGGAATTAAAATCACCGAAATAAAATAAGATATAACAAAATATAACTAGAGAATAACTAAGGTAATTCTTACTGAAATGAAAGACAGTGCAACTCTAAAAAAATAAAAATGACAAAAACAACCTAATGTAGATTAAGTTGCCAAACTATATAAAAAAGATGTTACACAACTATAAACCAGGTCTTATGATTTTAAATGAAATAATATATATGAATGCTACGGTAATAAGCCCAGTAGCCATAACTCATAACCAAAATTGCTTTAAGCAACCGAAGTGGAAATTACAAAAAGAAATAGAAGAATATGGAGGATAAATATCTATACTTGAGGAAATGAGTAAAGGTGTCAAAGTAAATCTAGGTAAGTAAGGAAAAATATCTGGAAATATGCCATCATCATCTGATAAGATCCTGATAATAAAGGAAAAATTAAAGCAAAAACACCAACTGAAAGTCCCTACGTATACAAATATGTAAATAAAAAACACTATCAAAATTCTTTAGACATAACAAAATGTTTCAAGACGACCAAAAACGATTTCTATCGAGAAATAGGAAAAGTGTTGATACATGTAAAGGAAACCCTCTCGATTGTAAAAGTGAAAACATTTTGTAGCAATATATAAAGCCATAAAAATCGTATAATAAAGAAGCTAGGTGGATTGAAAATATAAAAAACATCTATAAAAAAAATAATGAGCCACAAATATATGAAGCTGATACAATAAAAGAGATTATAAATACGAGTGGATTTTAAAAATTCTGAACATCTTAAAGATAGCCCAAACTATTTTAAGATACAATATGGAAACATGGACATTGTTTCGAAGACATTTGAAAATCCTTGAACACCTTCATCAGAACAGTTTAAGACGCATTCTAAACATCAAGTGGAATTCCAACACACCTAACACAGAAGTCGTTACAAGGGAAGTATTGAAACTCTTATCATAACGACCCAAATGCGATGGGCAGGTCATGTGCGTATGAGTGATATTAAAATGCCAAAGCAACTCCTTTACGGTCAGCTTGCATGATGACAAAAGGCCACAGCATAAGCCTTGGAAGAGGTATAAGGATTGCTTAAAAAACTACCTTGTAAAAATAAAAATAGATCCTGAAAACTGGGAAAAGCTGGCATTGAAGAGAACTGACAGGAGAATTCATTTGGATGATGGCTGTACCAGTTTTGAATGTTAAAGAATTGAGCATGAAAGCCTCAAGCGTCAACTTCGAAAGGATACACTTGTCATATTGAAAGGAACATGGAGGGTTGGAAATGTGGTCGAATTCTGCTTTCTAAGGCTGGATATGTCAATCACGGGAAATCTGATCAGGAAAAAACAATGTGTCTTGTGCAATCTGTAACAAAGTCTGTAAGTCAGTTTTTGGTCTTAAGAGACATATGGTAGTGTATAAGGATGAAATTTTATCATCTCATACAACGGGAATGTCGTCCTTCCTATGTCATATTTGCATCAAACTTTGTGGATCTGCCGCGGGTTTAATGAGTCATTTGTGGGCTCAGGAGAGGAAAGGTTTGTTGGTGGGGTTATAGGCTTGTGAGGGACGGCAGTGATCTGTAAAGATTATGCTATATATATATATATATATATATATATATATATATATATATATATCGATTTATTATTATTTATTTGTCACACATGGCTTGCGAACTCCATTTTTACCCAAATAAGAACATCAACCACAATGTGTATTATGTCAGAAAACGCTTTTTTAACGCAACTAAAATGAAAGATCTATTTGAAAATGTCAACATAGATGACATTCTGTCCTTTTAAAGAGAAATGTAATCATACCATCAATGACATGCATAAGTAATTCTTCTACCCCGATGATGCGTTTACATACCGTTAAAACCGTTGACTATAAAAAGTTAATATATACGTACAACTTATATCATTACCTGACCTCTCGACATAAGATAAACTCAGATGAGTTGATATGACGTTAAAATCTACCAACCAACAACATAAGCATTTTGAATGCGCGCGTGGCGTAACAGTTATAAGAAAATGATCCTTGTATGTATAACACTTGTTTTGAGCCCTTGTGTACCATGTCGTATGTTGAAGACATTATCCTCTTTCAATTGCCTAATAAGACTTCCTCAGTTCAAGCCTGCGAGCTATAAAACTCATTTCTCTTTAATTTCCAGTTGATCCTGGATCATTAAGGCACTAACAAATAATTAGTCTGAATCCAGTTTCACTACGCTTCATCAAAGGCAACATTCACTTCCTGCATGGAAAGATCAAAGGGAATTCAATCTCGTGCAATTGAAACCCTTACCAAATAACTATGTAGCAATAAAAACGTGTCCCCCTTTTCCATGAGAGCGCATACAGTTAATGTTTACATGAAATCGTACATTTAAAAAGGATACATTCCAGCCCCTCAAGACATTACATTTCTCTGAAAAATAGGTGATGAAGTCACCTATTTTTCTGTGCTGACATTTTGAGCAAAAAAATAATCGAAAAATCATTAGTTGTGGCTTTTCTTTTTTAAACAAATTGAATTTGTCATGGTTATTAGACCGTAAACAAGTATGTAAGTATTTACTACGAAGGAATATATATTTAACCGTGGCGTAATGATTATCAAAAAATAAAAGAAGATAGGATAACAGGATATATATATATATATATATATATATATCTTCTTATTATAATGGAGATTGTGTGTTT
>CM042168.1:36233668-36236168 GCA_023376005.1 Doryteuthis pealeii | reverse complement strand
TTGATATGAACATAAGTCTTTGCCATATATGGAAATATATGGACTTGACGGACTCAGGAAGAGAATTTGTTGGCACAACTTAAATTCTCTGATTGAAAAGCGAAGAACTGAATCGCAACTAATTAGCAGTTGAAGACTTTCGCTATAAGAGAATGTCTGCCGAGAGGAATTGGCGAAAATAAGCAACGGAAACACTTGGCCATCAATGAGACATCGATCTGAAAAACCAACCAAACTTTAATTACTTTGGAATTTGTCAAATGATTGACCCGAATCATTCCCGTACATTTTTGTTTATTTTTCAAGGCGAACCGTTCAAGTCACTGTAGACGACTCCAAAGGAAGAAATACAATAGAAATTGATTATAGATTAAAATTATCAAATATGTCTTTCATTTTATTGAATATGTCTTTCATATATATATTTATCCACACGAGCAGGATGCGACACAAGGTCAATTTCTTAAGCGGAGTTCAATAGGTTTGAATTCAGATTTTGAGTTTTCCTTTTCCTAGACCGGTTGCCTAACCAAGGTTAAAGAGCCCAGTCTGCCCTACTATTTATCCATAGCTGGAGGGAGAGCATTAGCGCAAAGTGAAATGCAATTACCACATCCAGGATTTGAACTCGGGGCTACGAGTCTATTTCCCATGACTTTAACCATTACACCACGCGCTTCCTACTAATATATCTCTCATATATCTCAAGCATATTTT
Organism: Doryteuthis pealeii; assembly: GCA_023376005.1. NCBI lineage: Eukaryota > Metazoa > Mollusca > Cephalopoda > Myopsida > Loliginidae > Doryteuthis > Doryteuthis pealeii. The sequence continues at coordinate 36,235,451 of CM042168.1, read as the reverse complement.
TGAATTCAGATATATCTTTCTCCTAGCCTAGTGACCAACCAACCAACCTTGTAGGATTAAAGACAACGTCAGACTGCCCATGATTTATTAGAATTACAAGATGGCGTAAGTTTGAATTCAAATTTGTCCTACTCCCTGCCTGGTGCCAATCAATATTAGAGTGCTCAATTTGCCCTGCAATGATGATCTTGTTCTTCCTGTTTAGCCAATCGGTAGAGCATCTGCCTAGAAATTACAAAGTTCCAAGTTCGATACCGGCCTTTGCCAACTCAGCGCTTGAGTAGCACAGCTTGAATCTGTGCAGTAAAAGGAGGAGCTGATAGTAGGTGTGTCGCCTCATCTCAGACATGAATACAATCTCCCTGATGAAAAGGGGATACACCCCTCGTCTGACTGATACCGACAATAGGCCACTCCATTGACTTTAATTTACAATATATTTATGCCACGTTTAACTAATTAAATGCTTTTAATTAGACAATAGGAGACGCCCGTCATGTAATAGTTATCATCTTTGAAAATGGACACATCAACATGAACTCAAATCCTGGACGAGGATTTTTGTATTTCACATAATATCCTTAGAAAATGTATGCATTCGTCTTTGTAGCTTCAACAGTACCCAGAATGTCTTATTTGGAGAGGTTTTGAGATGGGAGGTATGTGGCGTACAGATACTGTTTTTGTTTTTATGGTGCTGCTCCCAGGATTTGTTCAAAACTTTGTGTAGTTTCTCTCAAAGTTTTTCATATTAATGAGTTAACTTTGGTAATAAATAAGACAAATAATATCAATTTTGATTGTTTAGCGCTTTAAGAGAAATAATAAAATGCGGGTATATATTAACTTTTTATTTTACATCCTGGACGATACTTTTCACATTACACATAGTGCTTATAAAGTTAAGAAAGGTATGCATTCTACTATTCTCCCTTTATGAAATAATCGCAGAGCTATCTGGGTTCTTTAGTCTTGGATAAGGAAAAGAAAGGGTTGTTATTTACTAAGATATGGTACACAGGCCACAGGTTGCTTACAGTACCTGGTGTTGCTTTTGTAGAAAAGGATTTGATTAAACACATACATTTCTGAAAACATTGTTTATGCTAATTAGTGGATACGGTCGAACAAGAGTGCATCCAATTGCAAACCAAACATGTTTGATTGCACGGAATTAATTTTTTTATCAAAATCTGTGTATCCAGTTTCAAAGACACGCGAGTTGAATTTTAGAAGTTTAGAACCCAAAATTTTTAACCAGGAGTGTCTTTGGTTTTTTGTCACGTACCATTAGAGATACGCGTATCGCAACTTTTGAAGTACAGGATTAACACATATAGACTTTTCTAAAATTACATAGCGATTTTTAAATATACAATACCGGTTATGGCACATATAGTACTCTCTGAATCTAGGCAAATGACATAGATACCACAGTAACCATACCTGAGGGCATAGATAACTCCCATTAATCGGAAACAGAAAGTATGCTATATTGTTATTAAGTATTATGTTTTACTAAACGCTACAGCTGTGTAACAAGATATATAGACACGTAACCGTCCAGAAATAAGGATACACTTTATATATTAATACAATTTTATTTTTGGTATATTTAGTAGTTTTTAGTGCTGTAGAGTTTGGTCATAAATGATGCCTAATAAATATTAACTAACAAATAATACCTAATGATATCTGTTTTGATTGTTTAATGTTCAACTAGGAAAAAAACCTTGCAGTCTATATTGAAGTCATTTAATCTTTCAATGTGTGGTGCAAAGTA
>CM042168.1:36218668-36226168 GCA_023376005.1 Doryteuthis pealeii | reverse complement strand
AATCAACCAGCTTAGGGCGTTTTTCCGGAAAACCCAACCCCAACTCAACCCTAACCTAACCCTAACTAACCCTAACCCTAACCCTAAACCCTAGTTAAAATTAACAGTTTGTTACAAAATGTGTGGGTTCTGTTTTTTCTGGGTCACCCTGTATACAGCGTAACCCAGAAAAAACAGTGCTCAAATTATTTATTTATTTTCCCATTAAACTAACCCTAAACCCCAACCCTAACCCTAAACCCTAAACCCTAGTTTTTTTCCAAGTGACACCACCTCGGCTACAGACTTCAATCGTAGCTGGTGTTTTTCTTCGCAGCCACCGGCTAGCGGTTATTGAGGCAGGAGGCCGGGACGGAACCGCGAATATATCTCAAACTTTTGTTCAACCTCTTCTTTTGTGGTCAACCTAAGACCATCCAAAAGATTATGTAAGATATTGTTGTGAGCCTTTGCTTGCACACCAGATACAATTATTTCTTTTTTCCCCTTGTTATTGGTGATGACAAGTGGGTCCTTTACCATAACGTTAGATTCCGTTGTTAGTGGACCAGTCAAGGAAATAGACCTGCGCAGCAACCGAGAGGTGTATGGTAGGATATTCAAGAAATTATTCCATACCAACTGTTTATCAATAATCAAATATAACCGCTAATCTCAACTGCAATCAAATTCGTCAGCTTTAAGAAAAACATATTCCTTACAACATAAACGGGGTCATCCTCATGATCGTCTTCACACAGTTCAATTGACTAAATATCTCGAAGATGAACTCTATTGGGGTAATTTCCTTCTCCATGTTGTCCTGATCTTTTCCCTTCTGATTATCACTTATGAATGGGATTATATAATCATTAGTATGGCCTTAAGATGACATCAAAAGAAGAAGTTGAACACGGCTTGGTCTCAAAACCTAAAGAATTTCACAAGCGTGGAATCTATAAGCTTATTAACAGATGAAATGAGGTACTAGAATGCGATAAAGGTTATGATAATGATTAAATATTTCTATACGTTTAAAATATGTACACCAAAATCAGACATTAAATTCGTTACAACCATATATATATATATATATATATATATATATATATTGTGTGTCATAAAAGTATGGAGATTGAAGCTGTATCTACCAAGATAGAAATGAACAATGAATAGAACGTTATTTTTTTCAGAATACAAGGTGTGTCATAAAAGAGCCGAGGCTGAAGCTGTATTTACCAAGATAGAAATGAACAATGAATGGAACATTAATTTTTCTGAATATACGGTGTTTCAAAACGCACAAAAAACTCGATACGTTTTTGACACACCTTATATATATATATATATATATATATATATATATATATATATATATATATATTTGTAAGTATGGAAAACATGAAAAAATTCATTAAAAAATTATTATTTTGAATAATTTCTGTAGACGACACTCTTCTTCAATATATGCTTAAAGTTGTAGAATTTTCGATTATTCTCATGACGTCACTACAATTGCGGAAATAATTAGAAATGCTGTTAATGAAAACAAATTTTCGTTTCATCTCATTTAAAAATAGCATTTTTCAACGTATTTCATGACATTGCTCCTTAATATAGTTCTGATGAGGTCAATATATCCAATATATATATATAAACCGAAAAGTCGAATAAGAAATATTTATTCATAAATAAATACATTTTATTAATATTTTCAATTCTTGGGAAGTCCGCGTAATGTATTGCGTAATGTGTTGGACTGCAGCATCATAGTAATGGAGTTGGAACTCCAGACACGCCATTACGGTAATCTTGGAACTAATACCCTTGGTAAAGTTATGAAGCCCACATCCCCCAACTATTAGTTCTTTTACAAGGTTGATTTTGGCATTAAATCAACCATTAAGGTTGATATGCCATTAAACAAAGAAGCCAAATCATTCCAAACCAAATCAAACCATTCTTATGCCTGATTTACTTACATTCACACACACACACACACACACACACACACACACACACATATATATATATATATATATATATATATAATATATAATTGTTTGTTTAAGTTCATAATGAAGGTTAATTTTACATATTTGGATATATCGATTCACCAATTATGTACATGCAAACCCTTATATAAAATTATAATATGACCCAAGACACAGTTCAAAACTGTGTTTAAATTATCTATAACCAAAGAGAGATTAGGGAATTTTTCAAATTATTATATGGCCTCTTAAATCTCTAGATCTTTCACTAACTGAAATAGTCAGGAACGAAATTGATCGTAAAGTTCCAACTGAACTGAGAATAATATGCAATAGTTTTTAATACATTTAAACAATTCTTAGTAATCACTTCTACTAACAAGTTACAAGAAAAGATGCCAAAAATTTTCTCTGCAGTAATAAATGCTCGTGGTAGATTCTTGGATGAATAGAAAATATTAATTTGCTTCAATTGAAATGTATGTGTGTGTGTGTGTGTGTGTGTGTGTGTGTGTGTGTGTGTGTGTTCAGCCTTGAAACTCTGTATATTAATTATAATTGGCTTGTCTCTGTAACTGAGAAATGGTCTTTAAAGATTCCTGTTTCCGTCATAAAGCTGGTTATGAATGAGGATCTTCGAAATACTGTCGTTTCTCATTCAGATGACATATCCAGCCCATTCCAATCGTGATTGCATGATGAAGGTTTCTATTGCACTTAGAAAACCAATCAGAGGTTGAGATTCTTGCAGGGTGTATTCACAGATCAAGCGTAGACAGCTCTTGTAAAATGTATCAAACTGGTTAATTTGTAATCTATAGAGGTTCCAAGATTCCAATCAATAGAGGAAAGCCTTGAGTATGATGGTCTTGTAAATCGCAATCTTTATCTCGATGCCACTCATATTCCAATGACGATGGAGATTTCCAAAAGTTCGCGTAGAATTAGCTTGTCGCTTGACTACAGCATTATGGAAAAGCTTGTACTGACTGTTCGGTTTTAGACATTTTCTTTGTTTGTTTAATAGTATATCAACCTTCGTGGGTTATTTAGTGCAAATACATTCTTTTAGAGTAACAGTAGTAGTACTATTCAATCCATAGTGAATGAAGGGGTTCATAACTTTCTCTTAAGTATTAATCCGAAAGTGAACGTAATAGCGCGACTGGAGTTCGAACTCACTACGATGTTCAGTCTAGCACATTACCCACTACACCACAAATTAGGACGGAAAAATGAAAAATCAGCTATTCAGAAGATGTGTTTATTTACTATTCTCAGAACAGAATAGTTCACCCTAACTATATATATATATATATATATATATATATATATATATATATATATATATATATATATATATATAAGCTGTACATTTTGTTAAAGAAGGAAACATTTCGAAATTTCCGCGTAAAAATAGGCACATGTCGTTACTATTTGATGGCTCCACGGTCTGGCGACTTGGAACATCAACTCGTTTTTCCAACTGAAATAACATTAACGACCCAGCGTCCTGATATTGTCATTTGGTCTGTTAATCCAAAGAATATTGGGAATGGTTTAAAAACTAATCAGTCCTTTTCATTAGGATTAACACAATAGACTAGTTAGTCAAGGTTAAAAACATGGTAAGAGTAAAAATGTTCATTTTCCAATGATACCTGCATGAAGTGTAAAATAATTTTCAAACTTCTTTGATTTACAGAGAATATTTTGATGCCTTTTCTTTGAATACAAATCTTTGGTATGGCTGACATATCATTTTTTTCTTTCTTGCATTAAACTGTCAAAAAGATTTAAAGTTTTCTTAAACATATTTATTTACACTTGGGTTTATTTTGAAAACTATCCTCTATTTATTTCTGTAACCAGCAGTGAACCTTTACATAAATAATGAATAAATAAAAAAATGTTTTCATAAATGTATTTGTTTTCTTTTTAAAAGCATCCATTTCTTATTTCTTGGTTGGTACTAATTTTATATTTTGTTTGATAATACAGTTATTTTAAGTGTTCTTCTTAATACTTCTAATAAGACTATTTGTGAATGGCTTTGTGTCATCTGCGTAATCAGAGTAAACCAAATAAAAAAGATAAGATAACCGCTAGATTGAGCCAGTCACAATTTATTGCCATTGGAATTCAGTTCTTTGGTAGAGGAGACTTTTTTAAACTCTTTCTTTGCATTTAATATATAAATACACTAATAGAATAGTGTATTTTATTTTTATTTTAGAATTTTATTTTTATTTTTGAATGAATCGGTCGGCGAGTGAGCCTAGTTAGATAGATCCGTGTAGTGATATGACCAGTTTTATCACCCCTCCCCCAAAACCAAATTTCCGGCTACATGCCGAGTTGTGTGCACATACGTTGTATCTCATTTCCAAATAAAGAAAAAGTTTATTTGGATTGTGAGTGCACGTATGTGCTCACTTCAAATAATCTGTTAATCAAAAGAAAGTTTTTATCGTTGAATTGACAGTTCCATTTGAAGAAAATCTTGATTGGGCACATCAGCGTAAGTTGGAAAAATATGAAGACCTACGAGAACGATGCGTCAGAAATGGATGGATAACAGATGTATTTCCTATCGAAGTCGGATGCCGGAGATTTATTACCAACTCAACCTCGGCATTTTTGTCTAAACTTGGACTTTCTCCACCAGACAAGAGGAAATACATAAAAACGATCCAGGATAAATCTCTAACGCATCAGCATGGATATGGCAATCCTACATTGTGACATCAAACCGACAAAGTCTGGTGGTATCGTGAAGTACTGCTGGGGCGCTCTGGGTTAGTGGTAATGATGCTTCGGTCCCAAAACCATGCCTGAACCCAGAGTCATCATCTGATGAAGGCTTTGTTGGTTGCAATGCTACTGTGTAAATAGCAGTCATTGTATGAAGATTATATATATATATATATATATATATATATATATCATCATCATCATCATCATCATCATCATCCTCTTCATCATCATCATCATCAGTCAGCGATGTCAGCACGGATTTCCGCCAACCGTCTCCATCGTTCATCGCTCCTGGAAGGTCTACCGAGCAGCATCCCGAATGCCCACAGAGCTGATTAATGTAGGTATTCTTCCCGAAACTGTCGCACGATGTCATTCCATTTAACTACTTTTATAAAAGATACATTACACCTGTAGAAAATCAGCAGGTAACATCATCACATATATTGATATAAGTAATTATTGATGACACCCTTCGGCCATTTTCTTTCATTTTTTGTCGATGGTGTTAACCAAACAATTTACTTTTAAAAGAACGACTGCTATTATACACTCACCAAGAGTGGAAATTATGAAAATGTTTAGCAATGACAATATTTTATAATACCTACAACAGCTGGTTGGAATTACGAAAGAAAAACAGCCATACAATGGTATGAGTACTGGTATACAAAAGACCGATGGCAGCTAGATTGCCAGCGGCAAGAAATTCAGTGAATACGGACTATCGGAACACCGTCAAAAGGATCTCCAGTTGGACGTAAAAGTAACGTAGCCAACTGACCCTTCACATACATCTCTAAAGATTAAACGGATAAATTCAACCTAAAGAATTCTTAATAATCTGAAAGTCTGTTTCTTGACCGATGTTATTCCGAATAAAAGTATTTCTATATTATCATGACAACACACATATATTATATATATATATATAATATATATATATATATATATATATATATATAATTAAAGAAATAACAAAAGACTTAGAGATCCTGTATTATAGACTATTTCAGGGAGCTTAGACAAAAATGTCTAATTCTCCCGACTCATCAGATGCGAATGATGAATTCTTTATTTTTAAGGCATTTGAAAACAGATTTTTTCCCCCTTCCTTTTAAATTGTCCTGTCCTCCTCAGCTGTAGACTAATAAAAGATGTGAATAAAAATGGGAATAAAAATACAAATAATAATAAACAATAATAATAAAACCAAAGATATCTGACCGCTTGTCAGTAATTTGTTAGGAGTTACTGGTAATTCAATTAATTCAGAATTCAGGGCCACCTCTGTTCACTTATTTAGTAGTTTTTGTTTAACTTAATTTCGATGTCGCTTCAAATATACACACCCCTACATACATATACAAACTTATACATATACATACATATACATACACACACATACATACACACACACACACATACATATATACATATACACACATACACACATACACATATACATATATATACATACATATACATATATATATACATACACACATATACACATATATTTATATATATATATATATATATATATATATATGTGTGTGTGTGTGTGTGTGTGTGTGTGATTATTATAATCTATACATTTAATGGCTGATTCATTACCGTCGGTTTCAAAGCATTCTATGCTTATCTTCAGATAAATCACATTGTAAATGACATCCAAATGAATATACGTTATCAATAGCGTTCTCGATTTATTTGACCGCGTGTCCACCTTGTGTGTGTATATGTGTATGTGTGTGTGTGGTGTGTGTGTGTGTGTGTGTGTGTGTGTGTGTGAGGTTAAAATAACAATCGGAAAGATTTTCCCTTTTAAGGTGGTTGATATTCAGTCGTTATTTGTTCAGTTCAAGATTTTAATAAAGAATTATTCTTGTGTAGACAAGCTCTGAATATTTCCAATTTGGTATTTAGGTGTTTTTGCGTTGTATGATCCGGAATTTCTCTGCAGGGCATAGTCCCCATCTCCGGGGATCCAATTCTGTATGGTTTGAGTTGTTCTAAAATCTTCTACTCTATTTCATATGGGGTCCCTTGGCCTTTGCGCTCCCATACGCAGTTTACGAGCGTTGTAGTTGCCCTCTTTTTCTAATTCCTGAATGACTCATTATATGAGTAGAATCTCGGTTTAAAATCCCCTTGGACCATTCACACATATTTTTAGCTGGTCTTAGGGTGATCAAAGGTGTATTGTATATTATTGTATTAACCACATTAATATAGATTATTATAATAATAAATATAGCTCTTACAATTGTAATCGAGCACTATAATTTCCTTCCGCCAAAATGTTTTTCTCATGCTTCATTCCCAATGGTAGTACCTGTTAGGGTCCCATCTATGGGTTAAATAGAAAAATGTATTTATTAAAAAAATTGTATTATCCATCAAGAATTGATTTATTTAAAAACTTTATCAGCATTAAATGACCCACTGAGGTTGATATGCCGTAAACCAAAACCAAACCTATTGCCCTTATTCATTCCCAAGGGTCTCTCATACATCTCTCATAAATATCTTCAATAACTAACACTCACCTAACCCCCCTCTTAAAAATAATAGACTCTGAATTAGATAAAAGCATAGATAATAAAACTAAAATCAACTAAAAACCAAATTACATAACCCCATGAATACGACTGGAGCAACAGTCGAAAGCGCTCGGGAAATAAGTATGAAAAATATGATGAATCAACTCGATCCTGATTCAAAAGGATAGCCAGAAGACTGGAAAAAATATCCATACAAAAAAAAA
>CM042168.1:36201168-36211168 GCA_023376005.1 Doryteuthis pealeii | reverse complement strand
AAACAGCTTATCGACATTTTGTTTTCGTAAAAAATTAAAAAAATAAAAACCTTTTTAGAAACAAATGTTTCGGAAAATCCTTTCTTTTGTTTGCCGCGCTTCTATGTCTGTTTATTAAAATCTGATCGAATCTGTCATTAAAACAAAAAGAAAAAATGGAAAGGAAAATATATTCCTCTTCAAAATTGTTTTACTCCATTTCTCATCACCATCCTCCCCATTCCATCACACTCGTCCCCCTCATCTTCTCTTTTCTATGTTTACTGGAAAGTGATGAGATCTGCGTTGTTATGGTGATCGTTTCAAAACTGATGCTGAACATGAACAAGCAAAAGAAGAAAGTGAAAATGGCGAAAGACATTCTCTGATTTGATTATATCTGTCCCATAAATAGCAACGAGTAATGAATCAAGATAAGGTTTGAAGTGTGAAGTGCAAACTTATCCCACCATAATCTTTAAAAATTACTGAGTAAGTTGTATTCGAATAGATTATGAGATATTGATAGTATTTTGACTTAATAATATGATATATGATATATGTATAATAGAGTTGGTTTAGGTCAGTCGATAGAGCATCCACCGAAGAAACATGAGGTTCTGGGTTTGATACAAGTCAACTCAACTTACACCAGTGGAAATTTAAAAAAAACTTGTTTGAGCATTTTTTTCAAACCCATAAATTTATATCAATCTCAATGTGTCCAGATGTTAGAGAATCTGCCTCGGAACCACAAGGTGCCTGGTTCGATACCGGCCATCGCTCTCAGCGCATCGCTCTCAGTGCATCGCTCTCAGTGCTGATGGTAGGTGTGGTACAGCACCTCAGACACAAAAACAATTTTCCTGGTCTACCATTATTGAAAAGGCAATAGACTCTTCCGCTGTCCGACTGTCCTGCTGTCTGACAATAAGTCACTCCGCCGATTTTATTTTTACTATATATAATCATCATGATGGTGTGCTGACAGCACGGATTCTTTCTTGCCTCTTTCGACATCCGTTTATCGGTCATCGCTTTTGGCAAGTCCTTTAAACAGGATCCAGTATATGCACTGTTTAATACAGTATTAACTGTGCTAAAACGGAGTCCATGTGTTTTAATCAAGGTAGCCCCATATCATTAAATAACAAGCCTCTGAAATTAGTAGACCAGTTCCTATACCTAGGGAGTTATATCTTTGATCTCTCTGATAAGATAAAGCAATAATTCTTCCAAGCTGTAGCCGTATCCTTTCTACTATATTTCTACACCATTTGGACGTTAACGAAATGCTTAGAGAAAAAATAGATGGGTACTACACAAGGATGTTGTGTGTTGACTGGAACACGTCTTGGAAGCAGCACACCACAAAAAGCAGCTGTATGGCCACTCCTCCTATTAACTCCTATTATACAAACCACTCAGATAAGACAACAAAGATATGCTGGACACTACTGGAGGACAAGGAACGAATTTATAAATGATATAAGTGGACACTTACACACAGGCCCTCAAGTATAGGTAAACCTGCAAAACCCTATATCAGTCAGCTCTCTTCAGATTCAGGATGCTTTGCGGAAGACCTGCCAGAAGTGATGACCAATACAAATGGGCGAAAAGGGAAAGGAAAAGGTATTCGTGACTTGATGATGATGATGATGATAATGATGATGAGGAGGATATGCTAACTGCACGCATTTCCTTGCCTATCGCCGCCCATCCTTATCAGTCATTGCTCTTGAAAAGTCCTCTAAACAGTACCTAATATCGGCAAAGTGCTATTATATGTAATTTTTGCTGGTCGTGCAGCACTGGTGTATCCATATGAAGGATTCCACAGGAAAACGTCACTTTTTAGTTCGTCCTTACTTCTCCAGCATTGACCAGCATGTCTTTTCCGTCTTACTTAAAGGGTTTCAGTGATTGGATGTAAGTTGTCCCAGGGCTGCTATTTTGTAAGGCGCTGCTTCCAGGATTTGTTCAAAACAACACACAGCATCATTGTGTAGATCCCACCTAGAGTTTCCCTCAATCTTTTCGTAAAAGTCCAAGTGATGCCGCCATATAGTAGTACTGATGAGGCAACTGCTTGGAAGAATTCATGTTTTAGTTTATCATATATATTAGATTTCCATATGATTGATAATGTCTTTCCCATGTGCATATTGACATTTATATTTATAATGTTCCTATATCACGTACTACGAACGTCATTATATCTAATAGGGAAAAATAGACAAAAAAGACAAGAAGCAGACGATATGAACTATTACGGATACAGACTATGCAGATAATCTAGTGCTTCTTGTAAATACACCTGCCCAAACTGAATCTCAGCAGAAAACTTTTTATAATTTACCACGAATCTAATTTCAGAAACAAAAAAATAATTTATTTTCTTGTCTGCACGTGCAGCGAAAAAATGATACATTGGAAATTCGGAATGGATATTTTACTTTAGGATAAATAAGTATAGAAACAAAATCAAATTTATGGATTGCAACAAAATACAGGGTGGACCATAATGATGGGACACATTTTGAAGATGGGAGATGCTATTTGGAGAGTACAAAATCGAAACAGAGTACTAAGCATATTTATTGCATAACTGGTACACAAGAGTTTTACATGGGATCTAAGATTTGAATATTATGTCCTTGAGGTGGTCACCATCATAACAAAAAACATTCAAGAGCTTGATTCCTCATATCACATAAGGTGTGGTTTAGCATATCAACTGGAATAGCTGTTATTTCTCTAGGGATGCTTTCTTTCAGTTCGGCTGTCGTGTGGGCCCTGCCCGCGTAAACCCGATCTTTCAGGTAACACCACAGAAAATAGTCCACTGGTGTTACATCAGGTGATCACCACAGAAAATAGTCCACTGGTGTTACATCAGGTGATCACCACAGAAAATAGTCCACTGGTGTTACATCAGGTGATCACCACAGAAAATAGTCCACTGGTGTTACATCAGGTGATCACCACAGAAAATAGTCCACTGGTAGCACCACAGGTAACACCACAGAAAATAGTCCACTGGTGTTAGATCAGGTGATCTGGATATCCAATGGATATCACCGAATGTCGAAATGAGATTTCTGGGAAAATTTGCACAAAGTATTGTCATTGAAAGTCGTGATGTATGGCAAATATTAGATGTATGGCAACCTTTAGATAACAGGTAAAACTCCTGTGTATTAGTCATGTAATAAATATATTTAATACTCTGTGTTATTTTTAGAATCTGAAGAAATAGCATTTAAAATGTATCCCATCATTATGGTCCACCCTATAATAGATGTAAAACAACATTTTCCGCTCAGACGGTGACGACTTGAACTGAATTGCAAGGTTCTCGATCATAGAAAGAATCGAAGTCTCCCCCCTAAGAAAACACATTTAACAATATTATGACGATATTAAAAATACACGAAGATAAATGGATAAAACATCTGCAACCACTGACCCCAAATGGATTTAACATTAAACTGAATGACGGCAGATTTGTAATAGGATAGACAGACTTAAACAAAAATGAAATAGACAAATAAACAAATCAAGAGCCATGCTTATTCTAAGCCACATTAACAGAATGTTCGAGTAACGTTTTATATGTATACTTAAAAGCTATTACAAATAGTTCAATTTGTAAAAAGTATAATAATCTTGATTTAATTATCTTCTTCCGCCTCTCTCTCTCTCTCTTCCTTCTTTTCATTTTCATATTCCATTCCACTGAAACAGATGACACGCTCTCTCTCTCTCTCCCCACACACTCTGTATGTCTATCTATCTGTCTCCCTCCCCCTTCCCCTCCCTCCCTCTGTCTGTCTGTCTGTCTCTGTCTGTCTGACTCTGTCTCTGTCTCTCTCTTTCCACTTATATTTCTCTTTTTTCTTTCTTTCTTATATTTTCTTTTATTTCTTTCTGATATGTATCGTTTTCAATTTTCTCCCCTTTTTTCACCACAATCAAAACGGAATGGCACGTTATATATCTGAGTTGACAACAGGGCATAACATTCGAATACATGCATTCGTTTTCTTTCTTTTTTCCTTCCTTCAATCTATCCATTCAATGCCATTGACACAGGCGATATAATATACGCTATATATGGATTAGCGTTATGCTCTCTCTCTCTCTCTCTCTCTCTCTCTCTCTCTCTCTCTCTCTCTCTCTCTCTCTCTCTCTCTCTCTCTCTTCACTTTCACTTTCACTTTCTCTTTCTTCCCTTTCTTGGTACGCAACCTAAACGGAATGCTCCATTATTCATATGAGGTGACGACAGGGCGTAACTCACGGAAGTACAATTGTTAGACTTGACACGAACTAATGCTATGCAATTGTTTTTTTTTTTTTTCAGTTCAAGCTAGAAGATCTATTAAAAATCTAATTAGTAAGGTTTGATTAGATATGAATTATTATTTTAGTGAGAATTTCTTTATCTTAGTTTTCGTTTTTTAGGTTCAGAAATTCAATTTCCGTTCAATTAATCATATCTTGCAGCGACATGTCTTCTGATTGATTATTCCTTGTTAGATATAATCCTTATGAGGAACAAAACATTTTTATGCTAAACTCTTCTCCTGGGATAAAGAAATATTCTTACCAATTTTGAAAAAAAAAAAACTCTTAATCAAACTATTTTCCATCAACGTAAGACATACAAACTAAACTATAATTCTGAATATATAGAATAATATTTTCTAATCTCAGAAGTTCGATATAATTTCGGTAAAAAAAAGGTCACGTTTTTTTTCAAGAAGAAACGAGAATACCGCTGGAAAATAACCTTTTAGAAATATTTTGGGTTTTGATTTCCTTGAAACTAATTGGTAAAAATATATCTGACAGAATATTAATTAGCTTTTTAAAAACAAAATGTGAATGACTTGTTTTCGTAAGTGAGGGAGAATGTTTGGTTTTTGATTTTTGTTTCTTTTTTTTTTTTCTAGAAATAAAGTTCTTGAATAAAAGTAAAATGGCGACTATGATAAATATGTGAAATAAATCCTAGTTTTCTCTAATGAATTTTAAAAATAAATTAGGCTACAAAAATCACAAAAATATCAGTTTTTCAAAACTAAAATATTAATTATTTTCGCTAAAAATTTAAATTATTTTACAAAAATATTCTTAAAATCTGTAAATAAATAATTAATAGAAAATAAGATACAAAGTATAAATAATCTCTCGCTTTCTCTCTCTCCTCCACCTTCTCTATCTATCTATCTATCTATCTATCTATCTATCTCTTTATATATATATATATATGATATCATCCGTAAATATAACAATTTTTTATTAAAAAACTTTGTTCTTCTAAACATAAGATCATCATGATCATCATCATGATCATCATCATAATCATCATCATCAATTTACACGGACTTCCATAACTTTCTTTCTTTCTTTTCTTTCTCTTTCGCTTTCTCTCTCTCTCTCTCTCTCTCTCTCTCTCTCCCTCTCTCTCTCTTGTCATTCGTCCCTATCAATCATCACTCCTGGCAGATCCTCCACAAGGCATCCAGTATCCATACCGAGATGATCAATGTAGATTTGCTGGTCTGCCCACTCTGGTCTGTACACAGTATCTCACTTATGCGTTCGTCCTTATTTCACCAGCAGTATTCAGCAGTTTCGATCGTCTTACTTGGATGGATTGTGTAAATGGCCGCACAGCTGCTTTTTGTGGGGGGTGTGCTTCCTGGATTCATTCAAGACAGCACGCAGCATCCTTGTATAGTTCCTATCTAGCCTTTTGCCAAGCGTTTCGTTAAAGTCCTATTGTTTCAGCCATACAATAGCAGTGACACTACTACAGCTTGAGGGAATTTTAGCTTTATCTAAGACAGATCAGATTTCAACATGATCCATATAATCTGGTAATAAAATTCAATACATTTCATATGCGTATATTGAACTTTGTGAAGGTCTACAATTTTCAGAGGCCAACCATTTAATGACGAGATGACATGATCTTGATAAATTACACCAACTCCATTTTATCTGAGTTTACATCAAGCCCAACGCCTTTTGCTGATTTCTCTCAGCTATCTAACAGAGATTCGGCTTCGGCATGTGTATTTTCGAGAAGCGCTAGATCATCCGTGTATTCTGCAACAGTAATAGAATCTGGGGAATATTGTCTTGCCTTTTGCCTTCGTTGTGTGAAATGCTTTTCTTTAATGATGGGGAATCATGCATCACTGTTAAAATCGTGACCGTTTCAGTGAGAAATATTGTTTTACAACTATTAGTTTGTTGTAATCATAAATTTGATTTCGTGTCTATAGTTATTTAGTTTGAATAACATGTCTATTACGAAATATACAATGTCTTATTTTTTCGCAGCGCGTACAGTCCAGAAAACAAATTAAATTTTTGCTTCTGAAATTAGATTCGAGATTCGTGTTGAATTGTAAAATACTAATTTCACAGGCTTGTCATTTAATGAGTATATGACGCCATCTTTTTTATTATTATCTGAGTTCACATTGAGGTCAATGCCACTTGCTGTTTACTCCAGGCTAAGCAATAGAGATTCGGCTTCGGCAGGTGTGATTGCGAGTAGCGCTAGATCATCTGCGTTGTCTGCATCTGTAATATATTCTGTGGTATATCGTCTGATTCTTGCCCTTTTTTTAGTGTGAAACCATTGTTCCTTCAATAGATCAAAGGACGTTCACAGGAAAGACAAAATGAAAATATCACAAAATGGAAGTGTTTAATTTTAGCTGCAACTTATATATATAAAAACGAATTATAGTAAAAGAATATTTTAAATAGGAGATTGCTTCAATTAATTCTTTTTTAAAATCATCAAACACGAATTTGTTTGTCTAACCGTATTAGAACCTGTAAAGAAATGTATGATTATTTCACTATCTATCCCACCATCTATTCATCAATCTCAGTATGCTTCCTTTCTTTCCATCCATCTAACTATTTATCTATCTATCTATTGCAGCCTGTTTCTTTCTATGTACGTATATATCCATGTCTTTCACTCTGTACGTAACTATCTATATATCTTTCATATTCCATCTCTTTCTTTTTTATCTATCTATATTAATGTGTTTTTCGTATATGAAACAAATCCGTATTTCAGTAATATCTAAATAAAAAAACATGGACCGACCAAGATATATGAAAGGACGGGATGTAAAAACTGATACAGAGTAATGATCAAAGAGAAAAAAGCAAAGGATAATGGATAATCTTTCTTGTTAACACCCGTTCATTTTCTACGATTCCAAGAAGTCCATTTTATTATCATTTGCTTTTTATGCCTCCTTGGGTTTCTCCCCTTTTTACAATCTTCTCACATCAACCTGAATAAAAAAGAAAGAATATATTATTACAATACTTATATACCGATAAAATTCCGTTAAATAATTAACCAATGGTTCATATATTTTCCCCAAACCATACAGAAGAAATATGGGATAATCCAATGTTTATAATATTATCCTTAAGTAATTAACCAATGGTTCATATATTTTTCCCAAACCATATAGAAGAAAATATGGGATAATCCAATGTTGAGAAAAATATAAAATGATCGGCTGAACTTGCACAAAGGTGTCAAAATTAGGGTGACCCAGAAAAAACAGAACCCACACATTTTGTAATAAAACTGTTAATTTTAACTATGGGGCTCTAGGGTTAGTGTTTAGGGTTATGGTTATGGTTATGGTTAGGGTTAGGGTTGGGGTTTAGGGTTAGTTTAATGGGAAAATGAATAAATAATTTGGGTTCTGTTTTTTTCTGGGTCACCCTGTATACCGGTGACCCAGAAAAAACAGAACCCACAAATTTTGTAATAAAACTGTTAATTTTAACTAGGGGTTTAGGGTTAGGGATAGGGGTTAGGGTTAGGGTTAGGGGTTAAGGTTAGGGTTGGGGTTGCGATTTAAGGTTAGTTTATTGGGAAAATGAATAAATAATTTGGGTTCTGTTTTTTCTGGGTCACCCTAATTTTGACACCTTTGTGCAAGTTCAGCCAAATGATCTTGTTATTTATATTCCTAAAATAAATTCCTAGATATGCAAATCCGTCTACTATTAAAATTGGTTGGTCATACATAATTAAAAGGAAATATTTCCCTCTTATTTCTGTTTCTTACTGTGATTTCTGAAATTATCCAATTCATTATTTTTTTTGTTACAGATTGTTGTTTTTTTTTATCTGATTAGTCAATTTATCGTAACGATATATTACTCTATTATAAAAAAGAAAAAATGCAATTGGTTAATGGACTTAGTTTTGGAAATCTGCATTGACTGTAAATTTCCAGTTTGAGGAAAACATTAAAAAATTAAACCATAATTAGAAATTCCATTAATTATTTTGAAAGTTTCAATTAGATTACCTTTCATTCTTCTTAAAATCAACGGAGTGACCTATTGTTGGTATCAGCCGGAAAGTGAGGGAATCTATCACCTATTTACTAGCGCTAAACCAGGGATATTGTTTTTGTGTCTGAGGTGGAGCGCCCCAGCTTCAATCAGCTAATAACTTTATCACACAGATCCAAGCTATGCTACTAATGCACTGAGTTGGCGATCACTGGCATCGAACCGGGTCCTTGTGGCTCCTAGGCAGATGCTCTACGGATTGAGCTAAACCATTTAACTAATTTCTCTAATCTCTCTCAGTAACTGTAATCTTTAAATCTTTTTATTAGTTTTTTCACTCATCGTTTACTCTCTTTTCAAGGTAAAAACCCAAAAAGCCAAAGATGAAAGAAGAACTGAACTCCATGTTAGCGATCATTCCTGTGGGTCTAGATTGACCTTGTCTTATTTACCTTAAAGTTTAAGACAAAATGTTTATTGTCTTTCAAAGTAGGGCAAACTCTATATAAAGATAACAACGAAATGTCATTTGAAAGACGCCCCGAAATGTCAACATATTGAGAGAGAAGAAGACGTCCCATCTCATCGGATTTCTTCAGACAACCTTTTCAAAAATTGAAGATAGGTTGGCATTCTGATCGAAATTTATAGTTTCATAGTTTCATGTCTTCCTCTTAGAAAATACATGCAAAATATTTTTTGAGCACTTTATAATCATTTCTTCGATAATAATAACAAAAAAATTAACTAATAATATATATATATATATATATATATATATGAATTCTGCCAAACAGACAAACACACACACACACACACACACATATATATATATATATATATGTGTGTGTGTGTGTGTGTGTGTTAAGGCAGAATTCATGGAGTAGTCGATAACAGATTATTGACGACCCTAATATTTCTGTCGCATTTTACATCTATCAATATATCTACCTGTTTCTTATGTTTGTATATCATCTATCTATCTATCTATCTGCTGTCTGCCTTTTGATGTTTATATCTATCTATAGTTTTTTAACTGTTTCAGTTTATTCGTATCTATCACAACCTGCTCTATCTCTTTCCGTCTGTCCATACCTTTCTCTTTAGGTCTTTTTCGTATCTGTCTCTGTCTGTGTATGTCTGTGTTTGTCTCTGTCTCTTTCACTCTCCTCTCTCTCTCTCTCTCTCTCTATATATATATATATATATACATATATATATATATATATATATATATATATATATATATATATAGTGCATCTAGATGGTTTGTGTAATATGAGGTAAGTGGCCGTACAGCTGTTTTTGTGGTGTGCTGCATTGAGGATTCATTCAGTGCAGACATCATCGCCCTGAAGTTCCCATCTTGCTTGTTATCCAATCATTCCGTTAGATTCCATGGGGTGCAGCCATATAGTAGCACTGACACGGCTACAGCCTGGAAGAATTCTCTCGGTGTCTTAAGAGATATAAGATAAAGATATCAGATTTTCATGCGATTGATAATCTGTCTCATAGCGGTCTGTGCCTTTCCTATTCGTAAACTGACATCGCTTTAGTAGATGAGATGCTACTACCCATGTATATGAACTTGATTACTAATTTTAGAGTCTTGCCAACCAGTGTGGAGGCGTCTTCATCTAGATTAAAACAC
>CM042168.1:36166168-36196168 GCA_023376005.1 Doryteuthis pealeii | reverse complement strand
ATATATATATATATGTCTTGGTTGCCAGAGAGCTCACAACCATTTTTATATATTATATATATATATATATATATATATATATATATATATATATATATATATATGGGGTGTCTATGTGTGTCTCATGACATCATAATATCGAGCGATATCTTTTTCTTTTATAACGGGGAAATAAGTTTCAATGAGACTTCTAAAAAAAGAGGCGTTTCTTTGTTTAACGGTTATTTTCGTTGAATTCAAAGAATTCTTCTGAACGAGGATAGCGCTGATACCCTGGGAAATGTATCCATTCGACTTCTTTTTCCAGCAATGAGTAACATAGTAGGGCAGACTGGGCTCTTTAACCTAGGTATGGCAACCGGTCTAATAGGAGGAAACCTTCTGTATTTCAACCTCTGCTTAAAAACTGACCTGTCGTCGCACCCTGATCTTGCCGAGGATTTGAATAATACACACACCCAAAAATAAACGCCAGCCTAGATCCTTGGATGTTATGAAACCGCTGGTTTTACATAAGAGTTTCCTTCACCAAGATGGATTCTTTTAAGAAATGTCGGATCTATCACTCAGATTATTTTTCCTAAAAGCATGATTTATTCAAACCTTGGTTTCTCTAACGACCAGTGAGATCATCCGCCCTTTGACAGGTCTTATTATTCATTTTCCTTATCATGATTCACCACATAACCTATCCTCTTACATATAATCATGGCTAATCTGTTTTCATATATATAATCGAGGTACTTAAAAGGAAAATATAAAAAACGTAGATTGTAACATTAAACATCTTATTATAATGGAGATTGTGTGTTTTTCTGTCTGTAACCGAAACTATATTACTACTCAAGTCACAATTCCCTTCGTTATTTACATCACATTCTCCATGATTTTATTTATATTTAAACCTCAATTATTAATAAAATTGCTTCACCTTTTTATTAGTTTTGTCCATATCTACATACAAATAACATGCAATTGTATTTATATATACAAAAAATAGCGGTTTCCAGTGTGAATGGGAAGGCTAATTTGCATATTGATATTAAAAATGTGATTTTATTAAATATGTGGTTAGTATTATTGATTTCTAATTGTTTGGTTTTATTTTAATGAATATAAGCAAAAATATCTTCAATGAATCTTAAATGAAATCCATTAACAAGAAAAAATAAGTGTAATTTTATTCTTTATTTCCTAATTTAACTAAATAGTTAAATAAGTAAAATTCAGCAATAAAAGACGGGAGTGATGGAAGAGTAAGTTTCATTTCTATTTTTCTATTATACCCCCACTCTGTTACATATCTTTTTATCTGCCTTCTTATTAGACTTTCTAATTTAATACGATATTTCATTACATTAAAACTTAAATACTTGCACCCGGAAGTGCATATATTTGCTAGTACATTCATATTAATAATGTGTATACCTGACTTAATTACCTATGGATCTGTTAGTTTTTCTTTTTCTTTTACTTCTGTTTTTTCTCATCTTTTGATCTGTTATGTTTTTAAGAAAATATGTCACATATTTCAAACGGCCTCACTTGTACCAATCACGCACGTTACCTGCCAACGATGCCATAAGAATAAGAACATGTTTCTTTCTCATCTCCCGTTTTATTTTCAAAAGATATCCAACAGTGTTCAAACAGTTTTCACATCCTAATGTCCTGATGAAGGTTTAATAAAATCGAAACGTTTTAACGTCGACCATCTAGAATGAATTTATCTTTATGAAATACTTTTTTCTATTTTCTACATTGATAGATATAAAGATAGATAGATAGATAGATGGATGATAGATAGACAGATAGATCTAAAGAGACTAGGATGGATAGATATATAGGTAAAGAGAGATTGGACAGCTAGAGAGATCGATAGATAGATATCAACAGACAGGGATATATATAGATATATAGATAGATAGATATGAAGAGAATATGATAAATTAAACACATACAGAGGGAGAATGAATAGACTGGGATAGATAAAAGATAGATAGATACATATAAAATAGAGAAAATAAAATGCTTCTCTGTTAAATAATGTTTCGCAACAAGTTTCAAAGATCAATCGTGGCACTAATCTTGTGGCCTTGTGCCAGATTAATTTAACTCGAAAAAAGATCTTGCGATGATGGGGAAATAGAAGATATTAGGAAAATAGATACGCACATTCGTGCCCGTAAAATTTCTTGCGGTGTGAAACAGAGAAAGAGAAATATAATTCTGATCTCTTCATCTATTGTCAAGACTAGACGATTGCGAATAGTTTATATAAATAGGAAAAAAATTAAGAAAAAAAAATCGCACACATCTACAAATATTTTCACATTTCAAGCTGCAGGAAGCAATATATATATATATATATATATATATATATATATATATATATATATATATATATACATGTGTGTGTGTTTGTGTGTGTGTGCGTATGTATATCTATATATATATATATATGTGTGTGTGTTGTGTGTGTATGCGTGCGTGTGTGTGTAAGTATATATATATATATATATATATTATGTATGTCTCTCTCTCTCTCTCTCTCTCTCTCTCTCTCTCTCTCTCTCTGTGTGTGTGTGTGTGTGTGTGTGTGTGTGTGTGTGTGTGTGTACGTGGGGACCTGTATGTGTGTGCCATTCATTATTGTGAAAGAAAAAAAATGAGGTGGATAAAAGCGTTTCATTTAACCTATTTTCTCATTTTGAAAGACGACCGCCAGGTGGCGCGATAGGGTTTCAGCATCATCGTGAGAGAACTGCGTATGTTTGCTTACTGTTTTTCATTTTTTTTGTTTTGTACGTTGAGGTGCGTTTTATTAAATGAGGATTATGTCTACTGTATTTTTTTCAAATCTCTCTTTTAACGTCATTGTAAATCTTTATGTCTTTCTTTGATAAGTCACAAAGTAAACAGATATTAGAAATTGCTACTCTATATATTTTTTTACTTAGTGTTCCTCAGCGCGAAAGAGAAAACTCAAGAATAGTTTGACATGCTTATTATTACTCGAATCACGTTTCTATAACTTGTCCTTCTGATGCAAATGTTCTGAATGCAATCTGAATGCAATCACTGACAGCTGAACCAAATGCTTCTTGTGCATGAGACTGATCAAAATTACAATCACTCTCCCTATATATATATATATATATATATATATATATATATATATATAGAAATTGTCGGCCTTCGCCATTTCAAACACATTGTTTGACCACTTCTTATATATATATATATATATATATATATATATTATATATATAAAAAGGTGGCTTACCGGTAAACATGGACACGATCTACATGGACGATATATATATATATATATATATATATATATATATATATATATATATATATATATATATATATTGCATAATTACCAGTGGATCACCTTTCCAACCCAGTCGTGCCTAATTTTGTACTCCCGTTGTGCTAGTTTGCTACATTCGCATAGTACATTATTATTATTATTATTATTATTATTATTATTGCTCTATGTTTTTAATGTACTGAGCTCAGTCGGTAGAGCGTTCGGCTAGAAACCACAAGGTTCCTAGTTCGATCCTGGTCCTCGCCAACTCAGCGTATGAGTAGCACAGGGATCTGTGCGGTAAAGTAAGGAGCTGGTAGTAGGTGTGGCGCTCCACCTCAGATGCAAAAAAAAATCTCCTTGGTCTAGCGCTAGTGAAAAGGGATCGACTCCCTCGCTGATTGGCTGATACCGACATTAGGCCGCCCCAACGACTTTACTTACTATATATATATATATATATATATATATATATATATATATATCGATTATAAAAAGGTAATGTAGGACAATAACTCAGGCCCCCGAGTTTCACGTCTTCGATCGTCAGATGAGCTGGTGATCCACACATTCTTTAAATGACCCGAGGTATTGTGTGGATCAACGGCAGACATGATGATCAAAGACATGAACTAGGAGCCGTGAGCGGTTATCATACCTTATTTTTTATACTTGCTAATATATATATATATATATATATATATATATATATATATATATATATATATATATATATATATATATATATATATATCCAATTGTCACTTTAACTTTTCCATTGAAGTGCCATCAGCAAATAATCCAAAAGTGCTCAATACATTAAAAACATAGAGTAAAAATAATAATAATGATGATAATAATAATAGAGTAAAAATAAATAAATAAATATATATATATATATATACATACACACACACACACACACAACACACACACATATATATATATATATATATATATATATATATATATATATATAAACGTGTGTGTATGTGTATTGTGACATTACGCTGTATCTATTGTTTATATTTCTCGAAGATATTTGACTCCATACACAGAGGAAATATGCAAACGAAAGTAATTTAAGCATATGATCTCTGTTACCGCTATAATGATTCTCTACAGAGACACCAAAGCAATGTTTGGCTCATTCGATGGTGACAGATTTCTTTGACATTGTTTTTGGAGTCTGGCAAACAGATTCATCAGCATAAATTCTATGTATAATCTGCCTAGATTACATACATCGAACCTCATTAGATCTAATGAAAGAAAAAAATGATTGACACTAAAAAAAGGCAAGAATCAGACGATATCCCACATAAACTATTACAGATGCCGACTAGGCACATTGATCTAGCGCTTCCTGCAATTACACTAACTATTGCAATGTAAACAACCATTATTGTTCAGATAACACTTTTGTCCATCCTAATATTTTTGTCCAGCAATATCTCATCGGCAGAAAGTGATGCCAATATACGCACAGAAAAGGCATAGACTGACAGGTTAATGATCATATGTAAATTTGATCTCATATAAGATAAAACTAGGATTGTTACAAGCTGTAACCATGTCAGTATTACTGTATTGCTGCACCACCTGGGCTTTAACGAAACGTTTGAAGCAGGGGAAATAAGTATGTCCTTGATAAAAAGGGTTGATAAAAACCGAAATGTTTTTACGTCGACTTCACCATCTCAAATAAATTCCCCTTTTTTGGAATATTTTGTTTTTCTATTTTCTACAATATACTAGAAAAAAACGCCATTCGGGTGGTGTAAAAATATTTTTGAAACATATGGCTGTTTTTTTCTTTTATTCAATGTCAGAGGGTTTTTAGCATAAATAATTAACATCCTCAAATTTATTAAAGGAGTAAAAAAAACGATAATATAAACTTAGTCCTGTCTCTCTCATATAAAATGTTACATGCATCTATTAATTTTTAATGAAATAATTATATTGAATATTTTAAACATAAATTTTACAGAAAATCAAAAGTATTTATTTATTTGTACCTTTTTAGTTAACTTCTTGTTACTGAAAAAAGTGTGACAATAAAAGATAATTTTAAAAATTGATTACAGATTTTTTTTTGATTTAAAGTAATTATTTTTTGCTGAATTGCTATTGCATATGCTTTGACTCCTACAGGAACTCAGATGTAAACAAATAAGCCATCTCCTCTTTAAATTATACACTTCGTAAATTTTTAGACTATTTCCCATACTTAGGTAGCAATATCTCATCGCCAGAAAGTGATGCCAATATATAAAATGCATGTATTGACAGGTTAATGATCATATGTAAATCTTGATCTCATATAAGATAAAACTAGGATTCTTACAAGCTGTAACCATGTCAGTATTACTGTATTGCTGCACTACCTGGGCTTTAGAGAAACGCTTGAAGCAGGGAAAATGAGTATGTCCTTGATGTATCTAAAATATGTAGAATTATCGGTTAATTTAAAAAAATTATGAAAATTCTAAGAATAAAGACGCTAAAACCCCACTTAGTGGGTTGCCCATAGGGAAGCTAAATTTTTGTTTGCAGTACTTATTATTAAATTTGAAATATGTCATGTTGGTGATGTTTGCATATGTCTATTAAGGTGTTAATGGCGAGAGATGACTTGAAATCGATTTTTCTTAAGTGGATAGTCAGAAGGTTAAGGCATTTTTTATGGGTGTGTTGGTTTATAGTGAACTTATTATCTAAGCTATTTATAGTTTTGTTGTGTACATACATTTGATTTTATTGAGTAGATCAGAAGTTGATTATATGTAAAGGGCTGATTGTACCAGTAGTGGGGGGGGGTAATTTTTTTTGAAGGCGTGTGCAATTTTATGCTAGAAGAAATTTGTCGAATTTCATAATCTGTTGTTTTCTTCATAGACAGATATGAGTAGGCTGAAATATTCGAGTGGTTTCAGATGTGTCTCTAACCATTTTCAGAAATGGTACAGATGTTTTTTTTTTTAAATAGCTAGATAGATAATTATGAATATGCTGAAAGAGTAGATTTTTCGAGCGCTTTAGGTTGTGTCTTCAGCTATGATGATACAGTTTGTTTTCATATGGGATAGATAGATAGATAGATATAACGATTGAAGGTTTCGATTGCTTTCTGTAATGTTTCCAGTCATTTTTGATAATATTACTGTTTACTTCTATAGGAGATAGCTATGAATTGTTCTGGCAATACACACATGCGCACACGTACAATATATATATATATATATATATATATATATATATATATATATATATATATATATATATAAACCTAATGAGTCAGATATGCCAACTAAAAGTTTCTTTTGGTGCTCTTCAGGGCTAACATCTGCCTATAGAGTCAAATCTTAGCCCTGAAGAGCACTAAGCAAAACTGAGTCAGATATACCTACTAAAAGTTTCGCTTAGTGCTCTTCAGGGATAAGATATGAAGAGCACTAAGCGAAACTTTAGGTAGGTATATCTGACTCATTAGATTTATCTTTATTATTTGCTCTACTTAGGTATTGAGCACTCTTTACTTGTTAGCTTTAGATTATCCTGGCGGTTTTATATATATATATATATATATATATATATATATATATATATATATATATATGTTTTTCTTTTGGCCAAGTATTATAGTATCAACTGATTATTTTCGGTTGGTACGACTATCTTGATCTTTTCTTTTTTTCCCCCCAAAAATGTTTTCTCCCCAGGTGATGTTTGGTAGTATATTTTTACAATCAAAATTTGACGGGTTTTTCTTACAGCAAGGGTTTACCAACAAGTTTGATATATATATATATATATATATATATATATATATATATATATATATATATATATAAAGAGAGACAGATAGAGAGACAGACAGGCAGAGAGCCAGAGGGGAGGAAAATTGATATGTTCATGGGAAAATTTTAATTGTCTAAATCTAAAGAATTGCGGTAAATGGCCTTTTACATATTTGTTTTTTTTTTTTTATATTGAAGTGTTGATTGACGTCCTCCAACCGTCACAAATTCAAGCGAGAATGGTTTGGACCAGTTATAAGAAAGAGTGGAATTATAATTGTTAGTTATATCTAAAACCTTCTGTCCTTGTTTGGAGTATTTTGAATTTTTAATACTGTTTGTCTGGTTTAATATCCGGGTATTTTCAAATTCTTGTCAAAACTCTCGGATATTACTCAAAACAATCAGTAAAAATATTCAACCTACTCGAGACCTTAGCTATAAAAAAAATATTTTTTAAATATACAATAACATTTTCTTTAAACAGGCATACTACTTTCCATCAATGAAGCCTTCATTCGACGATGTAATATTTGAATTAATTGAAGAGATGACGCAAAATACACCAAAAGAGAATAGAAATTCACGTGCAATTAGATTAAAATATCATCATAAAGAAACATCATTTTAAATAGTATAATATACCTATAATAATTATATTTATCTTTATATATAGTTAATTCTTTAAAACGTAATACCCTTTCAAAATTACGTTCAGTCTAGAGCTGTTAATATAAGGAAAAATAACACTTTGTCATTTATAATTTAGATATTTAATTTATTATATTTAATCTATTTGAAATTTAAGAATACACATAAAATATAGTTTTCTAAAATCATTCATCAATCTTTCTAATATATAATTAAAGATAATCTTTTTTTTGTTTACTGATCTATTTAATTAATTTAATTTTACAACTGTAAAAATAGCTAAGAAAATTCTTCTATCTGACCGTTTTTATCTTCAATTCAAGAGAGTTACAATGTAGCAATATTCACCGGAAGTTAACCAGACAAGATTATATATATATATAAATATTAAAATATAAACCCCCACAACAGATATTACAAAGGTAAGAGACGGGCTTTATCTTCTCTAATAACTTATAGAATAATTATATTAACTTGATGCTTTAAAAGAATCTAATAATAGATGAGAAAAACTTTTTATCAGGGACCCCACTCTCAAAATGTGTTTTAATACTTTTGAGAAGGGTCCCTTGGAAAGGATTTTCATTTATCATTTCATTTTTATTTCATCCATTCATTCATTTTACCATTAATTTTTAACGTCATAAAGAAACATTAATTAAAAAAATGTGTGCTAAGAAAACCCCAAACAACTCTTAAGTAGCAATAACATTAAAAATGTAAATATACAATGAACGCGATACTATAGTTTCAACACATAGAATACCCCTAAATGGGATGATGTACCGTTAAGATCAATCAATCAATTACCTACATACGCTTAAAGCAATCTGCAAAATCCTTGTCCGAGATCGCCATCAGCAACTCTTTTTGCTTTAACCTCATCTATGGGTCTGCCATCTCTCATTCAACTGCGAGTTTAAATTTGGTAAAGTCGCAGAGTTCCAAATTTGGACATACAGATGCCATGTTTTAGTTTCAAATACCTGCACAGCGTTTTCAAGAAAGCGCATTCGGGATATTCAGAATTGTTGACAAAATGTCCGGAGGGTCCTTATCGTATTAAGCAAAACTTAGTATGCCCCACTAGTAATAAAATCAACGTGTGTAAAGGTCCTGTAATATGATGCAGCCGTATACCAGTCCCCGTATCCAGCAAGCCTGGTGGTCTTGTGAAGAAATCAGGCCCATTAGTACAGAAATTACAACCTCCCCTCGGGGGGAAACAGTATGAAGGTGTGTTATTATTATTCACGCCAATGTGCAGACGAGTTGCGCAAATAGAAATATCGGTTCGTTAGGAAAACGACAGTTTTGGGTTCTACCCCCCCCCCACGTTGATGTCATAGCATAAGATATGGTCAGCAGGCTTTACCGACTCGCCACACCCTTTCCCCTCTTCCTGAATACTTCGTTGCACACCTGAAGTTAAATCCGGGAGAATCCTGTTTTGCTCATGCAGCAAATATAGCCGACATTAAATCAAAATTACTGAATTATAAATACATCTTACCTAATATTCGTCACTACACAATTGGCAGATGCTATAATTCATTTTAAAATCCAATAATCATATCTTGGTTATATATATATATATATATATTATATATATATATATATATATGTGTGTGTGTGTGTGTGTGTGTGTGTGTGTGTGTGTGTATATATGAGAAGAAAAATATTATATATATATATATATATATATATATATATATAATATATATATATATATATATATATATAAACGAAAAATGAAATAAATCCGATGATATATAAATATATGAAATATGGAAAACGAAGGTAATCAAAGGATGATTTTATTATAGTTAGAGGAATTAGCGAACGTTAAAATTTCGGTTTTCTATATTACCCATCATAAGAGCATTGTGATGTAACTCGGAAAATATTCAATTTAAATATGTAAAGAGAAACGAGAGAAAAAAAATTAGCATTCAATATCCGTTAGTCACGTTCTGTTTCAAAACTATGTGACATAATTCGTATTCGAAATTACTTAAAAAATAACATACTGTATTTTCTCAAAACTACGTGTTATATCCCAAGATGTAGGAATAACAAATCGATAAGAAAAACAGTGAAATATGTTTAACATATAACAATATTTGTTTTATTTTTTTCTCACTGACCGGAAAACAGTGGGATGGTTTTGATAGAATTCAACTGTGTTGTATCATGTGCGTGTTCGTCACATGGGCCCGAGTCCTTGTCTGCTGACTCGCTGCCTGTCAGTCTTTATTTAACAGGGTAGAAAATACTTCTACCCTAAAAATGACTTAACTAGCCCAACCGTGCTGACACACGTGGCCACTAGTTCAACCTTGCTGACGCACGTCTGTACAATCCAAAACCCCAGTCCAAAGTAACATGTCGGAATTCGCATATCCGGTTTCTCGGTCCCTTACTGATCAAAGGGTAGCAACTATATTTTTGTTAGGTCTACCTAACAGTATGTATATTTATTTATTTGTTTAAAATGTTGCTCACGTCATTCATATTCATAAAAATCAATACGTCAAAATCAATAACTATCAATCACAATCAACCGTGCTGATATTAAAACGACCTACATAATTATAAATTGCTAATTCGCATCAACGTGCATTATGTATCATATGTACTATCAAATGGCATCTATCATAGTCATGAGATATTTAATTTTCATAATGATTTTAATATAATATATATTTTCCTTATATTTCTGCTTAACTTTTATAAGAAGGCCATTATTTAAAAAAAGAAATAAACTTTTAGATTGATAAATTAGAACAAATAGTTTGTGGCCATTATACTGAAGACAAATCATAAATACCCTCTACAGCTATTTGGTAAGAGCCTGCCCATTTATATAGTATTACTCAATTTCTATTGAGGTGAAGGGTTTATGTTGACAAAAATCTGAACCTAATTCATTCTTTATGATTACAGATTAAAAGCTTTAAAAAGTGTATTTTAATCACTCTAGTATTCTCGGCGTATTATCGATCATGCCACTAGAGGGTTAACAAGTTAGATTGTATTAGTTGCTTCGATTGAAAGAATAGCTTTTCGGGCTCAGCCAGAAAAGCCCTGTCTCCAGAGACCACTGATATATATATATATATATATATATATATATATATATATATATATATGTGTGTGTGTGTGTGTGTGTGTGTGTGTGTGAGAGAGAGAGAGAGAGAGAGAGAGAGAGAGAGAGAGATGTATTCAAGAAGATTCAATTGCCTGAAAATTGGCGCCTCGCTTGAAACCCATTTTTAATAGTTTTTTTTTTTTCAAATATTAGATTGTTTTACCGTTTTTATATCAATCGTCTATGCATATGATAATTAACATTGATAATATAGTTTGCTATATCTATAAGTAATGCCTGATTAATATAATTGATAGAGCATATACACATAAGTTAAGGTACTGAAAACGGAAGACAATGACTATTTTCAAGTCTTGGTTAGAAAATCACATAGGAGAGAAACTGTCAGTTACCAAGCGCCGTTGACGTAATTTGTTCACCAATCTAACTTATTCTTCATTATTTCAAACATTTAAACTCATTTTTAAAGTCCTTTTTAAAGTTATTTAACCCAAAGCTAGGACCCTTACATGTATTACCATTCCGAGTCAAAATGGATTTTAAAGTAATAGTAATAAAGGGGTACTCCACATGCCCCAGATCTTCAAAATAGGAACCTCATCACTAGATGCAGTTTAACGTCAGACACGGGTCAATGGGACGTTTGAATCGTACATCGAAATAAAAAAATAAAAACGAAAAATAATTACGTTACAAAAAGTTATATCGAACAATAATCTTAATAATCTAAAGTGAAAACCGTTGATAGAGCAAGTTTTCAGCTACAAAACAAAATACAATGAAAAATTTAAAATGGTTAGGATGATAATCTAAGATTTACCTATGAATAGAATGCTTATTAAACAGAATAATTAATATTGAATAGGAATATTTAATTTATTGATTTTTAATGACATCCCAATCCGTCTAGGGTTATTTTATGCTTAGGGGTTAGGAAATCTTGTTCATTATACGTTAATATTCAGATTTTTTGTGTAGTTTTTTTGAGAGTTCTATCGAATACAAATAAGTTGTAAACAGATCTATTTGATCAATAGATGAGACCTAGCAGATTATCTTTGATGGAGAAATTTTTAACAAGAGTTTAAAATTTTGTGGACCACTATTTTAGAATTACTAGAAATAAACTGATTTTTCTGGTAAAAAAATACTGATGAATAATATCAATAGCCAATAGTCGGATTTGAAAGCGTTTCGTCTACTTCAAACATCAACATGTACATTCAAGGCCATAACACTACTAATCCTGAACACTTTGATGTTAGCTGTTTGTATGTCTTATAGGTCATCGATATTTTGATCAATAGCTGATCTGTATTCCTGAAAGAACGATGACCTTTCTAGACAAAGTCAGACTGTCTCTAACCAAACGTAAACATTTCCCAATAATGCGATTTAGAAAATTCTTGCTGACATCAGCAGAATTTCTGAGGCGTTCAAGAAACCTCAGATTTCAACAGGAATTTTCAACAAGTATTAAACAAATAAAAAAAAGAACTTGGATGGTCTCGACAATTTATTTCGCATTATTGTAACATAATTCATTCATTCTTCTATTTTGAATCAGAGTTCGTTAGTAAATTAAAATTGGAGGGAGTTAACTGGAAAATTACCGCTGGCATGATTGACATGGAATGAATTCCGTTTGACCCCCTCCCTCCGAAAAACGCGGTAGTAGAAGCATGAGACAAACATCAGGTTTTTAGTTTAGTTGCGACCAGTTGCTCATCAAGAGAAGATGTTCTTTTGAGATATCACTTCTCAATCCCGCGGTTTTGGGCTGGGGTTGTTCTAATAAAATCTAAATAAAAAAACTACAAAGTCTAACATCATTTATTAACAAACAAGAAATGCACGACACCCAGTTCGAAGAAATCAACCCAGATAAACAATCCACAGAAGAAACCCAACAAAGGAAAATGTCAATAAGCAGAATAAGTAAGAATGAATCTATCATCCCCTCATCTCACATACCCCGTGTCTCTCTCTCTCTCTCTCTCTCTCTCTCTCTCTCTCTCTCTCTCTCTCTCTCTCTCTCTCTTCTCTCTCTCTCTCTCAATTATATAATCGAGTAAAAGGGTATATAACATTATGACTAGTAGATTTACCACATCCTCAGACTGTAGAGCATTCACCTATGAACCACAAGGTTCCGGGTTCGATATCGGCCCTCACTGACAGCACATGAGCAGCTCAGCTTTTATCTGTTTGGTAAGGTTGGGAGCTAATGGTAAATTTAACGCTCGATACCAGACGCAAAATATATCACTCTAGCGATGCCAAAAAAGGGGGTAGATTCATTTGCTTTTCGGCTGATACCGACAATATACCACACCGACGACTTTATTATGTATTGACTTTTATCGCAATAATTTGATAGATTATCACTATCTACAAATAACGACGTAACAATCATAATAATCTCGTCTACGGAAAGCTATATCAACATACACATAGGAAAACATGGGCTGCTATTGACAGGTTATCGATCGTATAAAAAACCTGATCATTGATAAAAATTGAGAATTCTTCCAAATTGTAGCCGAGTCAGTACTATTGTCCTGATTGCACCACTTGGACTCTATCGAATTGTTTGGAGAAAAGACTAGGATGCGCCGGGCCGTTTTGAACAAATGCTTGAAGCAGCACTCCACAAAACAACAGCTGTATATTCCCAATTTCTTTTTATAGAAAA
Source organism: Doryteuthis pealeii (assembly GCA_023376005.1). Taxonomy (NCBI): domain Eukaryota; kingdom Metazoa; phylum Mollusca; class Cephalopoda; order Myopsida; family Loliginidae; genus Doryteuthis; species Doryteuthis pealeii. The sequence goes on along the minus strand of CM042168.1, from coordinate 36,182,588 downwards.
CATTTTTTACTGAAAAGAAATAAAACAACTTTCCCTTATTTATGTAGCATTGTGGCTTAGACCAGCATCTTGTTTGCCTGTAGATGCAGCTACTTAGAACACTTTTAACTGGATATAGAATCAGATGGAATGGCCGATTTCGTCCAGAAAACAGGCGTTGGGAATAAAATACCTCGAACAACACATTATAGAGAATATCATTTTATCATCAGCAACAGTGTCGATGTAATAGAAAAGTTAGGGTAAAAAGAGCTGTGGCGAATAATTCCAGCAGGTTCCCTAGAGACATAGAACGCTTTGGTTGACCATCCGACAACTGCCTGTCGGATGAAAATGCGAGTTGTTTTACGGTGGTTTTCATCCTCTTTATGTCAGATCGTGAAAAGACACATTAATCAAGTGCAGGTTCCGCTTGACCTGGTGTCAGCAATGGTCACTCGATTCAAGACCGACATATCGTTACTTGTGCTTATGATCTCGTAGTACAAATGGTAGAAGCACATTCAACGAAAATCCCCTTGAATCTTTTTAGTAGTGTGTCCCGCCATGTCTCTTGCGGTACGCTTCTCAAATAAGGTTCCCCATGCCTGTCATAGATGATTGAAAGAGAAACCCAACAAGGAATTACACAGGTTTATGATAGAGGAAAAGTTGGATTCGTACCTTTGCGGGTATAAGCGCAAAGGGGAAGCGCAAAGAGGCTCGTTCGTGATTTTCTTCGACAATAACCATTAAGCCACGCATTCCTTGTGCTAAGCTTAGTGAATAACTTCCTCAAACATTATGATGTTATATAATTCTTCTTAAGTTCTTCTAATATCTCATTCTATCGGGTTACTGCTTATTCTTCCACCGAATATTGTCTATTCTTCGTATCGGGGTTTCTTCTCGGATCGAGTCGGGTATTGTTTTATAACTAAGGTGGCCTATTGATTATGTAGGTTAGTATGGAATTCAAAAGTGAACTGGTAATTCTACAGAAGAGGACTAATGGAAAATACCCGTAAAAAATTTGATAAGGTTTCACCTTTAGCTGACCATATTAGCTGTTCCTCGGTTGGTCAGTCAAATCACGAGAATGAGTTAGAGATTCAGAGTTAGTCCCATGACCAAAGGATGCGGACGCAAAATTGCATATTTCCGGCTAGCTGTTTCTCTCAACCTGAGAGGTTACATATGGGTTTTTAATTAAAGACATCACCGTAAAACAGTGGGAAATCACTGATTTCTCACTGTTTTTAACCTACTCTACACTATCTACTATTTAACCTACTCTACACTACACTAGGCCATAGACAGTTATTTTACATATGTAATAAAATTGGCAAGTGGCCTATATTTAGCTGGAGCTTTAGAATACACCACTCTACCTCTGTAGAGGGGGAAAAACACAATGGGGCCACCTGTTGGCCTTGGGTGTCAATGTGGGAATGCTTAAGGATGGAACCCTGGTGGCTGGCAGTTCAGGACATGCAATATCCACTCTGGCCCTTTCTTAGACGGGCAGTCGGAGAGACCCTCCGATCAATCGGCTGGTCACATCAAGCCCTAGCCCCTATATGATTGTCCCAAGCTTATGGCTAGCCCCAACCCTTTTTATCATATATATGTTGAAGGTGGTGGCTGAGGGTCTTATTGTTCTGTGTATGTTGTTAAACACTATCTAATGGTGAGATTCCCTTTCTGGGCTCTGGGGTATGTGAAGTACCCCTTCATCACCATTACTGATCCACTCTGATCTGGGGTGGTAGTACCTGTTATAGTCCATCTATAAGTTAAATAGGAAAAATGAGTTTTAAAAATGTGTTAAAAAAGAATTGAGTTTAAGATAAAAATTGAGTACCCATCAAAAATGAATAAAAAAAACATCCTCAGCATAAAATGACCCAATTGGCTGGAATGTTGTAAAACCCAATCTGCCAGTCTGCTAATATTTGGTATAAACTGGAGAGTGAGGGATTCTTCTCCTTTTCACTATCGTTAACCAGAGAGATTTTTTTGCATCTGAGGTTGGACACCTCACCTACCATCAGCTCCCCACTTTATCACACGCATACAAGCTGAGTTGGCGAGTGCCAGTATTGAACCTGGAACGTTGTGGTTCCTAGGCGGATGCTCTACCGTCTGGACTCATTGAGATTGATATAAATTCATGAGTTTAAAAAATTTTCCAAAACAAGTTTAAAAAATGTTCATGAAAAGCGAACTAAACTAAACTAAACTAATTAAATCCATTGATCTCGTAGACTGACAGAAATAACTTTTATATTTTTGGTTATAAGTGTCTAGAGTTGAAACGTTGTGATGTTAGAAACGAAATAAGTAGAGTCTTTCTTGATGACAGGAAGAAATCCACAGTGAGGCATCCATTTTGACTGAAAGAAGATTTAAAAAATGATGAAATCAAAACAACAAACATCAATATTGGATGATTTTGTTGTGAATGTAATCTAGGATTGTCTATATATGTCTCTGCCTACAGAGTTCATCTTTCACTATGTAACTCAATGTATTCATATCTATATATATACATCATCCTGTCCATATCTATCTATCTATGTATAAACACACACACACACACACACACACATATATATAAATATATATATATATATTATATATATATATATATATATATATATATATATATACATATTTGTGTGTGTGCGTTTGTGTGTGCGTTTGTGTGTGTGTCCGTGTCTGTATATATATATATATATATATATATATATATATATATATATATATAATATATATATATATATAGGCCTATATATATAATCAGTTAAGAAATTTATCTTGTCTCATTTTTACTCGTGCGGAAGCGTTGATATATATATATATATATATATATATATATATATATATATATATATATATATATTATATATATATATTAGTTAATTCCTATTTATCTATGTAAATGTTTATTTGTTTTCTGTTTTATCTGTTCATATCAATCTATGTACTTAATATGCATATCTATCTATCTATCTATCTATCTATCTATTTATCTATTTTACCCAGTGATTATTCGCCTTTAGTTACATCGAATTCTGTACTTCTCATTCATTTTCGCATATATATATATATATATATATATATATATATACATATATATGCGAAAATTGAACGGGACATAAATAATTCGAATAACTAAATATATATATATATATATATATATATATATATATATATATATATGCATTATATACATACACACACACACACACACACACACATACATATATATATATATATATATATATATATCAATGTTAGATGTTATCTTTTTTCTAAATTTAATTAGCTCTCTGTATATTGACCTATTTTGAGCGACTTTTGATTACAGTAATCATCTGCCATTCAAAAGCACAAATTCGACTTATTACCAATCTTCAATTTTATATTCGTTTGTAAAATCGCCGATATTTTCCCAATGTTGTCTCGTAGCAAATCGTTAAAAGATCGATCCTCGCTGGAACCAGTTCTATTGTCGCAGTGGGTCCTCTATCAGAAGCCTTGAACACCTGTAGACTGTCTACCTAATTCCTCGGTTTGTCGATGGGGCTTAGAATACGCTGAATGTAAGACGCTCCATCAAAAAGGAGTGTCATGGCTATGTAACTTAATAATTGAATAACAGCTCCGACATGTTGTGAACAAAACATTTAATAGGTGTACAGCACATGGTAATGATAAGATACATAAAGTACATAGATACATAAGATACAAATAAGATATAAGAGTAGAGATAAAAGGACATTCATGAATGGTAAATACAAGATACAATATTTAGGTATAAACGCGATATCCAAATGTACATAAAATATAAATGTTACAGACATGGAACTAAAGAATTGTCCATGCTGTATAAAAGACTTACAGTAATGTAAGGGGGCCAAAGCCCCACCGAGAAGGGGGTAGACATAAGTCTAACCCATGTGCTCGTTCAGAGGCAGTAAGGGAAAATAGGCAGAAGCATTTGAATCAGCCGCTTATATACCAGAGGTCTCCTAGTGGGAACAAACGGCAACCCAGCGAGAAGATAACTCTTCCAGAAAAGGGAAGATAATTCCCTACAGCTATGAGACAAAACTAAATCTCATGCAGTTTAGTGCCATAGTAATCTGCACCTGATGGTCAGGCTCCAATCTTGGAGATCTGGAAGAATATAGGGTACCCTATAATTGCCATTACTCCCACGTTTACTCTGAATTGAATTGGACGTACCTGTCATAAAAAATGTTTCTAGTAATATATTGATGCACATGGAATTAATGAAATTTATTTGTGCCAATTTATTAATGCACATGAAGTTAATAAATGATTACTACCAGTTAATAAAAGTAAACCAAACAAAAATATTTCCCTGTTTATTAATGCCCATGAAGTTAATGAAACTTATTTATATAAGTTTATTGATATACATAAAATTAATAAAAAATCTAACATAAACTTTATTTCTATCAACAGATTGATACAAAGGAAGATACGTTTTATTTCTATCAGTTTATAAAACTAAACTAAACCAAAACAATGGTTTTCACCTTTAGTTTTTAAAATTCCTATCATAAAATTGTGCGGGCGCATTATCTGAAATGAACTTAATTGTTATTAAGAACACATTTTTTGATATTTTTGTGTTAAAGCATGCAGTTGTATTGTTGTCGAAACGATTCTAAGATTTGTATATTTCGCACGGAAACATTCAAAATGGCTACCGTCTTGTTTCAAAGTGAAAGTCAGTTGGTTAAATTTCTAGCATAAAATTATCTGAAATGAACTTAATTGTTATTAAGAACACATTTTATGATATTCTTGTGTTAAAGCATGCAGTTGTATTGTTTTCGAAAAAGTTTCTAAGATTTGTTTATTTCCCACGGAGACTTTCAAAATATAGTTTGCACTACTTGGACTTTAACGAAATGCTTTGACAAAAAGCCACGATGAGAACTACATAATGATGTTGTACGGCCACTCACAAAAAACACCCGAGACAAAGAAGACATGTTAAACTCTGTTAGATGAGCAAAGACGAAGTGACGATCTCCTGTGGACATCTACACATGGGTGCGATAGTGTTGGCTGCACAGCAAAAACCCACATCGATCAGCTCTGAGTAAATTATGAGGCCCTGTGGAAGACTTGCCAAGAGTTAAGACCGTGAGGGACGGGTTGTATGTGTGTGTGTGTGTGTGTGTGTGTGTGTGTGTGTGTGTGTGTGAGTGTGAGAGAGTGAGTGTGTGAGAGAGAGAGAGAGAGAGAGAGAGAGAGTCATGGAAATCCCTGCTGTCAGCTTGACATAATGATGATGATGATGATGATGATGATGATGATGATGATGATGCAAATGGCTTTTCGTTGATTGGGATGAATTGAGCCACACATATTATCGCAAGCAAGTTTCATTTCCCCTTAATGTCTCACTCTTATCACCTTGTATTAGACTATCCAAAATTAGAAGGTATTTAATCTACCTTTCTACAATACAAGGAAACCTTGAGTAGAGGTAAAGTCAGTTATTACCGAAGATATTGTATTCAATGGTATTTAGTGCTCCAGCATTATGACACTGTGCCAGACTAAGATCTGTACACAATCTTCTTATGAATTAAAGAGCCTCTCATAGAGAAAATTAATCACGCAATGTCTTGGAAATTTGGTGCCAAGAAATTGAGTCACGCAGGCCATTGTGAGTGAGTTCTATAACCATGTTCTTCATTGTGGTATCGTTGAGTCAGACTAAGATAAATGCTGAAGTATATACCTTCTTAATAAACAATTGAGCATTTTAGAGTTAGATCAATATTAAAAGCTCCTCTATTGTGGCCTTTTGTTAGACTGACATAAAATACAAATAAAATGATATACCTTCTTCACAAATAAAGAAGATAAAAATTCAAATTATAGTGAAAGAGAAATAAATAAAAAAGGTATAGGAATAAAGAAAGAAAGAAAGAAAGAAAGAAAGAAAGAAAGAAAGAAAAAGTTAAAGAAATATATAATGAAAAACAAAGAAAAATCGAAGAAAATTATTGTGAGAAATAAATAGATAAAGAAAGAAAGAAAAAAGGAGCAACTTATAATTAGAAAGAAAGTTATTGTGAAAAAAATAAAGAAGAAAGCAATAGTGAAAAAGAAAGAAAGAAAATTGTGAATAAAGAAAGATATAGTTAAAAATAAATAAACAAATTTATAGAAAGAAAGAAAAGAAAATGAAAGAACAATGTAAAGTTATAGTTAAAAGGAAAGACAGAAAGAAAGAGAGAAAGTAAGATAGGACGTTTTAGTAAAGAGGAAGAAAACATAGGGAGAAAAATAAATTCATAGTGAAAGAGAAAGAAAAAAAGTTATAGAAATAGAGAAAGAAATATATGAGAAAGATAGTAATTTATAGGGAAAGAGAAAGACAGAAAGAAAGTAAGAAAGAACGTAAGAAAGAAAGTAAGAAAGAACGTTATAGTGAGAATGATTTACAAAAAATAGTTAAAGTAAAAAAGAAAGAAAGAAAAAAAGTTATCGTGAGAAAGTTAAGTGAAAAGTAAGAAAGAAAGATAGAACGAAGAAAGTTATAATGCGGAAGAAAGAAAGAAAGATATCTAAAAGGAAGAAAGTTATTGTGGAAAGAAAGAAAGAAGAAAGTTTTACTAAGAAGGAAAGAAAGTAAAAAGAACATAAAGCAAAGAAGAAGTAAGAAATCGGGACAAAGAAAAATATTATAGTGCGCGAAAAAGAAAGAACGAAAGAAAGAAAGAAGTTATAGTGAGAAAGAAAGAAGAAAATTATAGTTTGAAAGAAAAAAAGAAAGAAAGAAAGAAGAAAGACCGAACACTATAGCAATGTGGTTGAAAGATATGAGAAAAAAGAAAAAAATATAGTGAAAAAGAAAGTTACAGTGAGAAAGAAAGAACAAAAGAAAGAAAGGAAGAGGACTCTAATATGATGACCTAGTGCCAGACTAAGATTAGAGCTGAAGTATCAAAATCTTAAAGTGTTGAATAAAGCAGGTTAAGGAGTTCGGTACTGAGAACTCCACCTTTTTTACCCTGTACCTGACTATGTCAATTAATGTAGATTGGTAATTCTTTTTTTTTCTTTTTGTTTGTGGGGAAAAGAAAGTTCATCTCGCAAACCATTCTTAGTAATTTGATGTTTACTGGATAATGATAATTTTAATGGTTTCGACAATAAATTATTATACTTATGAAATAAATTTCGAAAATATTACTAAAATGGTTGGTGGGGAAGTACAAGGCACGTGGAGGTATGAACAAAATGTATCGTTTCGACTCATTGCTTCTCCTTCTTCAGACTTATCTTCAGATAAAATATTATCTATATTAACGAGAAACGTTAGCCAAGCAGACAGCCGTGACATAGAACGGTGCAATAGGGATAATAATTTATTTTTGGTAAGTTTTCCTTCTTTTCTTTTTTACTTTAACATTTTTTTGTTATCCATGAGAGCAGACGTACGTGTTTAAAGGGTAATGTTAATGATTCATATCTGAGAAAATATATCGTTTTATTTCATTCTGTCTATTTTGTCACACACCGGTCACCCGCTCCTCCCATTCACTGAAAACAGAAGTCACAGTAACAGTTCCCTACCTACCCGCCAACCACCCCATCCTCCGTGGAGATATCTATCGCTCATAGCATCTGGAACAAAGCTGCACGAGAAAAACAAACAAACAAAAAACGAATTGGTGCAAAATTAAATAAATATTTCTTTTAAAAAAAGAAAAAAAAGCTATTCGCTATCTATATACGGAATTATCCCCACGGGGAATTTTGCCAATATTTACTGTGAAATTTGAAAACAAATGTTTTAACACGTCTCATATTGCGAAAACATCATTTAAAAACAAGAGCAGAAAAGTCACATCCCCTCCCACAAAAAAAAAGAAAACACGAAAATACTCACTTATTCAATTTTTAAATTAGAAAAATAATTTATAAAAAGTCTAGATTTCAATATTTATTAATATATCTTCATGTCAGTGAGACCTACTGAAGCTCCTATCTACCCCATCCCCAAAGAAAACCTAGGCATAACATAACTATATTCGTTGAGGAGGCTCCAGTTCTCAAGGCCTGAGGTTAGAATTCGTTGACTGTATCCCCTTGCAAGAGTTGTAAGCCCACTCAAAAGAGATGCTTGGGTATGACACTAAACTGCATTTGGTGGGGAGGCTCTAGATCTGCAAATCTGCAAATCTGTATAGTGTGCAGTACACCTTTATTGCCATGTCTACTCTCACCCGAAGTGGTAGTACATTTGGGGTTCAATATATGTGTTAAATAGATTTGTTTACAAGATAATGAAACTTTTTTTCTATCAGTTTATTGATACATATAAAGTTAATGAAAAAAAAAAACATAAACTATTTCTATAATATATTGATAGACATTGAGTTATATAGATAATTTCTTCTAGTAATGCATATGAAGTTTATAAATCATTTCTACATGTTTATAAAAGCAAACCAAATAAAAATATTTATCCACAAACTATTCACTTATATATCATATATACAAAAAACAAAAAGTTTGGAATTAAATAGCCCATGGAGATTGATATGCCATTAAACAAAATTACCAACCAAACCAACCCTTCGTTAACATTACTCCCAGGTCCACTCTGACACGGATTAGTAGTACTTGTTAGGATCAAATAGTCAAATAGATCTGTTTGAAAATTCTTCTTATTCGATAGGACCGTGTGAAAAAATACTCTTAAGAAACAACGATACAAAAAATGTAAATATGAACGTACAATGAACGCGATTCCCTGACCTCTAGAAATTAAATAGCCCTAAACGGGTTTATATGCAATAAAAATCAACAATGAATAAATAAATCATTTAATCAGTTTTAAAAATGAGGAAATTAGTTTGTAAAATATTTACATTTCAGTATTCAATAATGCTGGCCTGGTCTCTCACCTAATCTAAGCTTGGGAGATAACTTACTCCATCTCCGTCATGTTGGTAAGGCATAGTATATCCCGAGAATACGCCTAGCAGAAGGGTAAAACCCCTTTATAAAAATGAATAAACGAAAAAAAAAGGGTTTTCCTAGACATGACATTTAACTACATTCGTTGATAAGGCTCCAGTTCTTGGGCCATATGAAGGTGGTGTCGGTCCTTCGTTGTCAAAATACCCAAGTCAACTCTAACTCGGATTCATAATATCAGTTAAGTTCCCATGTACAGCCAATTTCATCTGTTTGAATATCATTAGTTTTATGTAGTTGCCAAAGCTTCCACACGAGCATGAGGTGGCAAAAGGTCAATTTTGAGCAGAGTTTAATAGGTTTTATTTTTTTTTATTTTTCCTTCTCCTAGACCAGTTGATATACCACGGTTAAAGAGCACAGTCTATTCTATTGATCCATAGACGGATGGAAAATAGTTGGATGCATACCTTTCCGAAAGATATTAGCACTACATGAAATGCAAACAGCCTCATCCAGGATTATAACTGGTATCATTTCCTCCGACGATTACTATTACATAACGAGCTCCTTAGTACTAGTTAGGAATACTTGAAACCATATGTGCAAAATACGAAACAACTACACTAAAAATATCAAATATACAATATATGTAATTGCTTGATGCCTACGCCCCCAATAACACTAGACGCCTTGACATGCCTTTAGAATCAATCAATCAATCAATCAATCAGTTATTTCGAATATACAGAAACCTAAACACCCTCTCCAAAACACTGGGTCTTCTGGGCATTTTATAACATTCATTAGTGAAGCTTCTCTTCTGTGTGGAGGCACTATTTTGTTGCCGTTATTCCAGAGTACACATTGTCTCGAGTCAGTTCAGCTCCCATCAATTTCAACATATAAAGATGACTGAATGAAGAAAACAAGCAAATACCATTTAATGTATGATATCGGGTTGCATTTCATTTAAAGGACCAGGGTATATGGAAATCATTACCTCAACAATTAATGTAAATGTGTACATTGAAATCCTGGATAATTTTTTCGTTCCATCGATAGTAAAATGTTTGAAGATGATGAAGTCATTTTTTTTTGGACGGTAGTGCATCTGCTTCAAAGTGGATTAAAACTTTTCTCCAGGAAAGACATATAAGATTAAGGACATAGCCAGGAAAACAGTCCAGATCTAAATTCAGAATTTATGGTAGACATTTTTTAAAATGGTGCATGAGAAGGCTTTATTTACCCACGAAGGTTGATATGCCATTAAACAAAGAATCCATGAATCCAAATAAAACAATCCAGTCAGTGGTAAACGGAAAGCGACACATGCTATTATATATTATTATAGAGGTAATGCCACCTTTATCGTTACCTTCTGTTGACCATCGCACACCTTAGTCAATTCAATATAATCATCTAAAGCGATAGATCATATCCCATAAGACAAATTCCCTAAAATCCAAACAAGGATAGTTGCCGTGTTACAAATGCATTTTGTCACAGCAAAGTTGGATTAAATATTTTCCTCAGAAAACACATAAAATCAATGATATCGCGAGTAAACACCCCGGATCTAAATCCAATTGAAAACTTATGGTGTTGGTTTTGAAAAATAAACCATCTAAGGGTTTCATACACCAAAGAAGATATATAAACTACAATTCAGGAAAGTTTAAACCAATTTGCTTTTAATAAGTGAAATTCATGCCTGAAAGAATTGAAGGGTTGAGGAGGAGAAATTAAGTATTAATTCTCTTCTTGTTCCGCTTGAATTCAATAATTTTGCATAGCTTGGATAAATATACTATTAATTTAGATAATTTAATCTCGTTTGTTTAAGGAATATATTATGAAGCCAGAATGTTCAGCTAATATATTTATCTCAGGAAACCGCCTTTGATGCATCGAGAAGCTGCATAAATCAACTATTAATGCAGTAAAAATTATGGAATTAGAAAATGTTTATGAATTAAGACACACAATATTTTTTTCGTCTAACAGGTGAAATTATGATTTCATGAAATATATCTAACACATACTTTTACTCAGTATTTGGTTATTCCATAATATTTTTCTTTTTATGGCTTGAAAAAAATATATGATAATTTTAAATGGTTTAATCTAATTTGTTTAAAGATTATCTCATGAAGACAGAATATCAAGCTATTGAAAAAGATGTTTTGCATCTTATCCGTAACAAGTTTATTTATGAGGTGAACACCACCTAAGTATGGTCTTTCCATAATTACTGACAGGGGTAGTTGGTATTTACCAAACCCGTTTGCCATGGGTAGGATGTGACACAATATAATAACCACAGCTAGAATCAAACTCGTCATTCCCTAGTAATGAATCTAAGAGACTAGCTGGCAAATCACCCAGTGTGGTAGCATTAATCATAGTTACTTCAGGTTTTATTTTTACAAAGATTTATTATTATTAGTTACGATAGACCATTAAATCTGTGTCTAAACTATTCTACCTTATGCTATATCACCGATATTGGGAACTCTTTATTTATAAATTTACTAAACCGCATTACTAACACACACGCACACACAGGCACACACACACACACATATATATATATATATATATATAATATATATATATATAGGTAGAGAGAGAGAGAGAGAGAGAGAGAGAGAGAGAGAGAGACAAAGAGATGAGAAGTAGATGGGGTATGGGTACAATGAGTATATTTCCACACAACGTGTGCGTGTATATGTGTGCATTTGTGTTTGTATATATCGATGATATTGTTGTGTTATTCTCACCGACACAAGTTGGAGTATGCCGCGTTACATTATATTAGACAGTCTGCCAATTATAACTCGCGAAAGGTGTGTTTTCGTCTCAGATGGCTGGTGCATCATATATATATATATATATATATATATATATATATATATATATATATATATATTATATATATATATATATATACTTCTAATACTATGTATATATATATATTTACTTCTAATATATATATAATTATATATATATATATTACTTCTTCTAATATATATATATATATATATATATATATATATATATATATATATATATATAGATATATAGATAGATAGATAGATAGATAAGAAAAATGGAGAGAATGCGTTTAATTTTCTTGGCTGTTTGAAGGCAGGTGGAAGCTTGCTGATTGTTTCCTGATCAGATATCAGCAACTTTTTTCTTTAGTTGAAAGTATTTTAGTTATGAAGAGCAATGAAGAACGCAGGTGACTAACGGGAAGTATATATATATATATATATATATATATATATATATATATATATATATATATATATATAAACCCTGACAAAAGTACACTATAACTACGATGTCCTCATGTTGTTCTTCGCCCTTTCGGTAGGACTTAGAATACGCTGACTGTATCCCCTACTGAGGTGTAAAAACCCCTCTCAATGTGATGTCCTGAGTATGACACTATACTGCATCTGAGGATGAGGCTCCAGTTCTGGAGATTTGGGTAGTATCCATTCATTGCTTTTACTTCCACGTTCATTCTCCTCTAGATTGTTAGTTGACATTTCGGTTAAATAGATCTGTTTAAAAGTTATTCATATTCGATAGGACAATGAGAAAAAAGCTTCTTAAGAAACAGCAATACAGTCTAAATATTGACGCCCAATGAACACGATATCCTAACCCAAGAAATAAATCCATCCTAGACGGGTTGACATTCCATTAAAATCGATCTAAAAATCAATCAAGTACCGAAGATCAGTGTATCAAATATTTTTCAATTATTCCTTGCTCAGTAACCAAATAAAAACATTCCGTTCATATCTGGACCAGCAATTCTGAAACTTTGGATGCAATTGTTTTCGGTGATTTTTTGTAATTTTACGATGATTTTTTTTTTGCACTTTAAATATTCTAATAATAAATACAAAAGGTAGCTATGATAGAAAACTGAATCAACACAGTTATATGATTTCAATGTTTCCTATGTAATACTAATATTTACACACATCTATATGTTTTCAAGTATTCCTTTCTAATACCATTAGTTTGCAGTTATATAGATTCAAGTATTCCTATCTAAAACTTATAATTTGTACACAAATTATTTGATATCAAGTATTCATATTTAATTGGCACATATATGATTTAAAGTATTCTAATCAAATACTAATTATTTGCATGTAGTGATAAGTGATCAAGAATTCCTATCTAATACTGATAATTTGCATACAGTTATATGCTTTCAAGTATTCCCATCAAATACTGATAATTTTCGCAGAGTTATATGATGTCAAGTATTCCAATCTTATAAATCCTTACTTCTTCAGTATTGTCCAACATGTCTTGTTCATCTTACTTGGATGGTTTTGGAATAGAAGGCCTTACAACTGCTTTATTGTGGGTTGATGCTTACAGGATAATAGCAATGTTTCAAAAGTTACCAAATCCATATTGTTCAAAATGAATTTAAATAAATATAAACATATATATATGACCCGTAGACAGGATCCTAACAGGCACTACCCGTCTGGGTCATGTGGGAGTAAATGCAAGGAATTCGTTGTATTTAATGCCATCTAAGAACAAAAACAGAATCAAACTTTTAGCCAATGTCATCAAATGTCACTTGTGGTCAGAGTGAGCTACACATTGTTAGTAAGTTCGATTCTAACTGTGTGCTTCTTACTGTTTGCCTTGTATTCGCCAGGTGATAAGCTAACAAAATATACGTTGATATGTCAGGTGTTTTGAAATTATCAAAATCGGTCGTTTTTTTATGTAGTTAAAATTAAACGCTTCTAATTCCGATTAGTAATAAAAAACCGACGAGTGAACTTAATAGTTTCAATCCTAAACAATTAGTAGCTTGTTTGGTATTTCTTTTTAAATAAAACAAGTTTTGCAAATATATCTCCACACTGAATCTCTGCAACTTCACCCTTTGCAAATAGGTTTTTTCAACAGAAACTCGAACTGCTGGCTCTTCTTTAAGATGCCATTTGACGTGTGTGTGTGTGTGTGTGAGTGTGTGTGTGTGTAGTTTCGTTATAAGGATCAGAGATCAGTCCGGAAAAAACAAAGACCGCCTCCAGTGTTTAAACTTCTGACCTGTACACGATAGACCGGTGATGTCCAGTTTTAAAACCCATATTTGTTTTGTTTTAAAATTTGTTGAATTTTCTACCCTCGAAAAAAATGTAATCCTGCTGGTATAGTATTTGTAGCTACGATAGATTGACTATCTAGTTCTAGAACATCCTGTCGACGGGTCTTAGAATATGCTGACTGTATCCCCGACAAGAAAGCCCCCACCCCTTCAAAAAGGAATTCTCAAGGTATGACATTAAACTGTACTTGATGACTAGGTTTAAATTATATACAGAGTGTGATGGTAAAACTTTCATCTAAATTACACACAAATGAAAATTACACTGACATCTCATATTATCAGATATATCTACCCAAATTACTTGAAAATATCTTGAAATACTATAGATTAAATGTCTTCATTGAAATCTCTATTGGCTCCAATAACGGCCTTCAGACGACTTGGGATTCTCCTGCGAGACTTTCCGACGGTCTCCTTGTTTAAATTGGTAAATTCTGCAGTTATCCTTGCCTACAGTTCATCCTTGTTGTTGCACACTCAACCACGTCCCGCACATAATATATCAGGTGATTACAATCTGGGGAGTTAGGCAGCCAGATATTAGGTGTGATGTGGTCACAGAAATGTCCTCACAACCAATACAAGGCTATTCTGCTTATGTCGCATGGCGCAGATTCAACGACGACGAGGCTCAACGACATAGAGGAGAGTTAGTATGACATGGGCATACAAAAACTGACACAGCGCCAACAAAAATGCATTGACCGAAATGGCGATTATGTAGAAAAATATATACATATTGAAACCTTGAAATGATATAAATACCATTGATAGTAATCAATAAACGTTTCTGTACTTTTTAGATATTTTGAGACGTTGGTTTGTTTTGTTTTGTTTTACGGCATATCAACCTCAGTGGGTCATTTAATGCCGATAAAGTTTTGAAATAAATCAATTCTTAATGCATAATACAATTTTTTATAAATACATTTTTCTATTTAACCCATAGACGGGACCCTAACAGGTACTACCACTCCGGGCCAGAGTGGACCAGGGAGCAATGGTGATGAAGGGGTGCTCCACATTCCCCAAACCTCCAAAACTGGAACCTCACCATCAGATAGAGTTTAACGTCATTCCCAGGACATGTAGACCCGCAGCCACCGCCTTCTAGCACCAATATGATAAAAAGGGGTTGGGGCTTGCCATATAAGAGCAATAGGGTTGGGAAAATGATATAGGTGCTAGGGCTTGACGTGACCAGCCGATTGGTCGGAGGGGGCCTCTCCGACCGCCTGTCTAGCCCAAGATAGGGCCAAAGTGGAGTATTGCATGTCATGAACTACTCATCCACCTGGGCTCTATCCTTAAGCATCACGGGTTGCCACCCACGGCCAACAGGTGGCCCCATTGGGGGAGTCTTACCCCTCTAACGCCCCAGCCGACAGGGCGGTGGAGACGTTGGGTTTAACCGTAGTAAAAATGAATAAAAAAGTTAATAAAGAACAAACAAATGAACTTTGGAATAGAGAAAAGAAAATGTAAAACGAATGAATGATTGAATTAACCAATGTGATAAATTAATAAGCAAACTAACAAAAATATGAATGAAATAGATGGAATGAAAGGTAAAAAAAAAAAGTTAAATGTCCGACTCGTATTATGAAATAAAGAAGGAAATGGGATTTCGAAATCAAAACACGTCGACACTGATTCACAGACGTGATCGATATTTTTCGTGATCTTTTCAGTTTAAATTTCTCACTTTTTTTACTGCTATTTTTTTTCTTTCTTTTCCCGTTCAAATGTAAAAGGAGATGACGAAAAAGAGTCGATCCATTCAGGAAAGTCACCTTGGCGAAGAGAAACCAGATAAAACCTATACAATCGTTAAAAACATGAATAAAAATAGAAGCAAAAATAAAGTTGACGTTTATAATCTTTAAAAGATAAATCCATCTAAACAAATGTTCTGGGTTCATGCCTTTTATTAAATTATTGATCGATATGTATTATGTATCGTCCAAGCTTCTCTTCAGATTGAATTATGACCGGAAACGGATATTACAAGTTACCAGGAAATGGGAAAAGTTCTTTACGTTTTAGATTTACCTTTCTGTTTTTTGTTTCTAGGCGTTTTTATCTATTTCTCAAGTTTAATGTTTCGTATATTCTGTATCGATATTTGTAAGGTACTTGCCTTTTTTCCCTTTAGCTTTTTTAAAAAGGGGTTATTGATTGTAAATTTGTCAACATTTTGAGCGGAATAAGGAATTATCTATAAATCGATTAAATGATCGATAAAAATATATTTATGTAGCCAGGTTGTGTGAAATGCTTACAGCC
>CM042168.1:36136168-36163668 GCA_023376005.1 Doryteuthis pealeii | reverse complement strand
ACGTTCTTAAATTAAATAATTAGTTTAAAGGCGGTGCTTAGAAGGAAATTTATTTTCGACAAATGTTTCCATATATAACAATAATTGATACGTCGTTATGGTAACCTAAATTCAAAAGGATGTGCCCAATGGAATTTCTATCTATCTATCTATCTATCTATCTATCCTGTCTCTGTCTCTGTCTGTGTGTGTGTGTGTCTCTCTCTCTCTCTATATATATATATATATATATATATATAGAGAGAGAGAGAGAGAGACAGAGACAGAGACAGAGACAGAGAGAGACAGAGAGAGAGGGCGAGAGAGATAGAAATTCCGTTGGGCTCATCGTGTGTGTGTGTGTGTGTGTGTGTGTGTCTGTCTGTCTGTCTTTCTGTTTGTGTATGTGTGCCTGCGCGCGCCCGCGCGCGTGTGTGTGTGTATACATGTAATTATAAAACTGACAAACCCGTGGTACTTCCCCCTTTTATTCGGAGTTTTACGTGTCACCACGAACATCACTCATCATAAAAATATGAAATTTAAAGTTTCAATCCAGGTTTCCCCTAAAAGCACTGCAACCCAATTTTCTAAAAGCAATCTATTATCTATATATTAATACGGTTGTTCCTTTATCTTCCGACCGTTATCACTTTGCAACAGGCTAAAAATGAGACCGTCCAATTCGTCCTAGATAAAATGCAAAAATAAAAATCCACTGCATTCTTATTTCATTTTGTGTGTCGTCACCTCATCTAAATAATGGTCCATTCCGTCTTTTCTGTTCATATGTTACAATTACCGGTGCTGGTTATAGTACTCAGTTTTTACTTGCCTTTTTTTAGTATATTCTTTGGGTGTTCGGATTGTCCCTTATATGCAATCTTCAATGTTGGCGTGGCCTCTTCTGAGTTATTTTCCTTGTGTGTTTTTCACACCAGCTGTAGCTAATGTTTTTTTTACTGAATCTGACTGACAGTAAGTCTTTTCAAGTCTCCAGGACATTTCTAATAATTCTAGCCGATTTTAACAGTGATATGACCTGGGTGGTTTCTATTCTTCCTCTAATCTTCAGTTCTTTGAGTCTCTTTTCCAGGTTTTTTTGGTGCCATTTCAAAGGTACCAACAACAATCGGTATCACTGTCACCTTCATGTTCCAGAGGTTCTTCAAATCCTGGTGTTTATGAGGTCTACTGTGACAGTAAAATCCACCAGATAAACACAGGTCCCTTTCTTGTTAGTTAAAAAGATATAACAATTATACAATTAATTGGTTTCAATTATTCCTTTCTATTATTAAGAATGTTATTCATTACGACTACTTCTGCTAATAATAATGATAATTTGTTTCAAAGTTATATGGTTTCATGTTTTCTATAACAAATAATTTGCAAACGATTATATTTTCAGTTGCTGATAATGATAATCAAATCATCATCATCGCTCACAGATACCCATGACTCTCTCTCTCTCTCTCTCTCTCTCTCTCTCTCTCTCTCTCTCTCTCTCTCTCCTTTCTCCCTCGTCCCCCGCCCCTATCGGTCATTGCTCTGGCAAGTTCACCTCATGACATCCAGTATCTGCACAGAGCTGATTAATGTATGTCTGCTGGTCGGCCCACTCTGGTGTGTCCCTGTGTAGGTGTCCACAGGAGAACGTAACTTATGAGTTCGTCATTACATCTCCAGCAGTGTCCAGTGTGTATGTTTATCTTACTTGGATGGTTTGTGTGATAAGTGGTAAGTGACCGTACAGCTGTTTTTATGTGGTGTTCTTTCCAGGATTTGTTAAGGAAAGCATGCCAGTTTTTTTTAAAAATCGTTTCCTTAGTCAAAGTGATACAACCATACTGTTGCAATGACTCAGTTACAACATGGAAGAATGATTGTTTTATCTTATCAGAGAGATCTGATTCGACCCTAATTATTATAGCTTCCAGTTCTTGATACAAATATTCCGTATACAGTTAATTGGTTTCAATTATTTTTTCTATGATTAATAATTTTATTCATTACGACTACTTCTGCTAATAATAATGATAATTGTTTCACAGTTATATGGTTTCATGTATTCTTATCTAATAATTCTTTTTTAAACAGATTGATTTGACTCATACTTTTGGTTCCAAGTGTAATGCCAATCCTGATCAGAGTTGACTTGAGAATAATGGCAATGAGACATGTTGCCTCTCTGCGGTTTCCATTTTTATTAATGATATATCAACATTCACGGGTTATTTAATGCCAAATTTTGTAGCACAGGTCATATTTAGCCCATAGCTGGGGATGAGACGTTTTAATACATTCCCAAGGTTCTTAGTCTGAAAGTGAAAATAATAGTGCGACTAGAGTTCGAAATCTGTCACAATTCAACTATGCCACGAAGACCTCTATCCAGTTTTTGTGTTGTTTCTCACCCCCAAGTGCTCCAACTATAACTGGTATCATTATCTTCTTCACAGTCCATACATTTTCAACTCTTGGGCTAGGTCCTGGTATTTCCCAATTTTTCGCTTTCCTTTAGATTTACACTGCGAATAGACTAGTTTACACGTTACTTTCTTTTTGATAGCTAAAACTAGATCTGGTATTCTGGTCCGAGTTGGGTAATCCGTTTTTATCTTCAAATCCAAAGGGAATTTGGTGCATCTCATTTTCCGGGTCAGATTCTGGTCTTTGCATATCTTATTTGTCTGATGAATGTTTCGACGCTTGCATATCCCAATGGATCATCCTTCCCCATCCAGTCGTGCCTGCTCTTGCCTGCGTACTACCTCTGTGTCAATTGGATTCCTGTACTTATTTAGCGGTTGACTGTTTCACCCCCCTCTCTCTCTCTTCTCTCTCTCTCTCTCTCTCTCTCTCTCTCTCTCTCTCTCTCTCTCTCTTCATAGCCTGCGTTTGCAATTCTCCTGTGTATTTTCTATTCTGAATTCTACATAATTAGTTCGTATTACATTATACTGGACTGCTATTAATAGCCATTCAGTCTCTCTTTTAGATTTCTTCAGATATTAAGAGATTCAGTTTTCTCTTTTGAGGTTTCCCTTTCTTAGCCATGTTCAAGTTATTTCCTGTGCCAGTTCTCTCCTTTGTCTTCTGAATTATTTGTAATGTTTTTCTTCTACTTTTCCTTTTCTCCATTTGATAATTCTTGTTTTTATTTTCACCTTGTGATATTTTTGTTGTTGAAGGAATCTCCCATTGCTCTTTCTGATGTAATTATTCGCGCCACTATTAGCCTGTGATAATCCGCTGGTAACTAGGACCCTTCTAACTATTCTAACCGATCTTAATTGTGCTGTTGTCTGGATAGTCACGATTCTTCCACTGATCATTTCCTCCAGACTTATTTCCAAAACGTCTGGTACCGTTCCAAGGGCACCAACTATAACTCTGATGTTCCACAGATTTTCTCTGGCAAGGTCTTGGTATTTGTTTACCTTTCCGCGTTTTTTTCTTTTAATCTGTGGTCCACCAGAACGGCAAAAGGACTAAATGACAACTTCTTTTGTTCTTAATCAACTCTAGGTCTGGTCTTCTGTTGGGATTAAGGGATTATTTTTCATCTCAAAATCACAGAGAATATTCTGTTTAGTTCTCGAGGACTGTTCTCGTTTAATGCATATACCCTGTAATTGTACGGTCAAAATTTACATTTTGCACATTCTCAGTGGATCATCTTTCCCACACACTCGTGCCTAGTGTTGTATTTTCTTTCTTCCCAGTTTATGTGATTATCATTATGTTACTCATTGCAAGTTTTTAAGACCAGAGAGAGAGAGAGAGACAGAGAGACAGAGAGAGAGAGAGAGAGAGAGAGTTGAGGGAGAAGGATAATGTCAGTGAAGTAATGTCATTTCCTGAAATGCGACAACTCATATAATTGGTTAGTTATTTTTCAATGGCATATCAACCTTTTGGGTGATTTAATGCCAAATTTCTTTTGGTATATATGATTTTTTAGCGAATAGTTTGTAGGTAAATATCGGTTTGGTTTTATAAAATGGTTGAAATGATTTTCATTATCTTCGTTTGTAGTAATAAATTGGTAGAATTAATAAACTAGTGGTTGGCCGTCAGGCACCCCCTTCTAGCGCCCATATGATAAAAAGGGGTGAATGTTTGCTATAAGAGCAATTTCAAGAAAACATTTGAGACAATCATATAGTTGCCAGGGTTTGATATGCCCAGCAGATTGGTCAGATCGGGTCTCTTTGACCGTCCGTCTAGCCCCAGAAAGTACTGAACTTGTGGTGCATGTCAAGGGACCACTTAATATCCGGGTTATGGACTGCTTAGTCATCAAATCCAACAGGTGGCCCATGGGGATCTTACCCCTTTGAAGGAGTGAAGTCGGCGTATTTTAACAGCAACAGCTGACATGACAGACAACTCATATAAATCCTTTATATAGAATGCCAAAGTACAGTTAGTTAGAATTTTAATTTATGCAATAATATTGGTCTCATAGCAATACAGTACTCAGAAATAACAATACTTATCAGCTGAAATAATTTTTATGTGCTAGCCTCAATCAAGTATCCATTCCCTTGTCAGATATGTTTCAGCTATGTTGTTTCCTAAGGGTTAAAAGTTTTTGAGACTTGCGTATTACAACAAATGTCGGAAAGAATTCCTTTCATAATTCTTTGTCGTGTTTGATTCTAGATTAAAACACATCAATATTATATGTGAAAAATCGATTGGTTTCTTTGGCAAGGAGCAATGTTATTTTAGTGCAAAAAGCGGCTTCAAATTTTATTCTATGAATTATCTTTTTTGGACCAACCAACACGCACTCAAAATATGCGGGAATTCCAACCATAAAAGAAAACCGGTAAACACTGCGGAATCAGAAGCCTCAATAAAAAGAAACACTTTCTTTCTCTCCCTCAAACATTTTTAACCAATGAAATATCAGAAATAAACAGGGAAAATCATCATCAATACATATATAAAGGGCAGTTGTGTGTATATGTATGTCCGGGTGAAACTGCGAAAATAAAACAACGACAAAGTAAATATATATATACATTAAATATCCCAGGGCTTGGTTTTTGAGCAAAAAATAATATTTGGTTTATATTAGTGAAGATAATTAAAAAATAAGATTTGAATGATAACAGCGTTAATATTTTTTTTCATTTAAATTTTACATAGTAGACATTAACATTTCTTTTCAGAGTAGCTGGATCAATGCAAGGTCTATTTTTTACATAGGGATTTAAATGGGGCATCCCACAAGGATTTAACTCACGATTCAGTAATAATGGATCTGCGGGACTAACTTTAAAAAATCCACCTCTACCCAGGTGACGCCGGGTAGCTGCTGCTAGTTTTACATAAAAGAAAGCATCGACAAATGAACTGAAATGTCCAAGTTTTCAGTTAACGTTGACTTAACGAATAAGCTGAATCCAATTCATGCCTCATTAACAACTCACACACCTTCATAAAAAAAACATCCACTCGAACTATCAGGTGCCGAGGACAAGAAAGAAAAATCTGAAACTTTTCTCTACCCATATCAAAGTGACTAAGGTGGTCAGTTGCCGCCTCCCCTGAGAAGTGACTTTTTTTCATTCATTTCCAAGCCTTCCGAAATAAAAAATATTCCAGTGAAGTTTTATGTTAACAAAACCTTTTCATTTTTTATTACTATGTTATTCTGTTTTTCCATGTATCAACTGATATATCCGGGTTAAGAGATATATTATGAAGTTGTAGTAAGGTATATTCTCGTAGGTAAATAGAAGCTGGTGCGTCGAGTAGCAGTAGTAGCATACGTCTTCCGAGCAGTCGGCGTGGTAGTCTTGTTAGTAGGCTAGTAGATCTGTTGTAGGCACTTGTACCACCACAGTGTCGATTATTTATGGAGGACACTATCCAATCAGATTATAGTGAGGGGTACCTAGGAATTTACATATTCATTACATCATCAACTATAGAAAGAAAATCGTAAAAGTTTTGATGAAAACAAAGTAGATCGATTAATCCCTTAGACGAACTAACCAATCAAATTATAACCTTTTTTTTCTAATATTTATATTCAAATCTTACGAATGCCGACATTGCATTATGTTGTCATTTAGAAATTTCACTTCGACGTCAGAGAAAAGGGCGTTAGATTTTCTTACGCCATTGTCAGCGAGGAACATCATACGTTCGTCTCGATTCTTTTTCAATAAACCGCTTAACAGCGGCGTTCTTTTTAAAACTTCGTCATTCATTTCATAAAATATCACGACAACCCCGGGGCGGATCACATCCGACGTAGAGGACACTTAATTCACTGAGTGCTTAGAGAAAGCGCGATGGGCGCCAGTGGAGGTGTCTTGGGAGATATTTCAATTTAAACAGTAACTTCATTGAATAGTAATCTGAATGGTATAAAGTGAGATAGTTCTCTGTCTCGACTGCCATACTTTTTTTACCTGCTTGCACGCTTCTTCTATAATGGTTTACAGTCGAATATATATGAAGCAGTCATCACCTTAAGATGAGTCATTTTTTAAATCTTAATAATACTTTTTTACTCTTTGGTTTTTGGGGGATTTTTTAGTGTGCATTTTTATTGGACGATATTTTTGTCTACGGAGGCCGCAAGTGAATCAATTTAATACGAGTTACAAGAGAAGATAAACATTTTCCGAGAAGTAACCCTTAAAAAGAGTTCTTCTGTGAAACAACTGTCGATCTTGTGTATGTGTACATTTCTGTGTAAAATTTCTTTCTTTCTTTAAAACGTAGGTATTCCTATATTGAAAATGTATTAGCTTATAAATTATCATTATTATTACGCTTTTGGATTATGATACTTTAGAAGAATCGGTGAAATAGGCGATAGTAAACATTTATGGGAACAAAAACGACTTTAACATATCTCTAATTACAGATGTGAGTTTAGAAACTATATCGTTTTTTATATAAAAATCTGGAATCTATCTTATGTAAGACAAACATGAAAATTGCAGTTACGTATCTTTTTATTGTTTTTTTTTTTTTTCCATTTAACGTGGGTATTTTAAGTGAACTAGAAATATAAAATCTTTTTTTAATTTAGCAGAAGATAATATTTTTATTTAAAAATTGCTCGAGATTTATTTCATGGAGTGGAAACACACTGACTCTCCGGTAAAGAAAAAGTTCCGGACGAAGAGGTCAGTAAAGAAGGTCATGTTGACAATGTTTTGGGGCATGGAAGAAACCATCACAATAGATCTCCTTGAAAAACATGCAACTGCAAACAGTGCTGTCTATTGCCAACTTAGGGAATATTCACCTTATTTATCGGATAACAACCATATATATATATATATATATATATATATATATATATATATATATGGTTGTTATCCAATAAATAAGGTGAATATTCCTAATATATATATATATATATATATATAATATATATATATATATATGTGTGTGTGTGTGTGTGTGTGTGTGTGTGTGATAAAAATGATACATCAGGGCCACTGAACAGAGTTGGAGAAAGAGATGTTATAACCATAAACTAACATTTAACAGCAGAAAATATGTATGTTTAATAAAGGATTAAACGGGCAAATCTCCCATATTAAATGGAGTGTGATGAAGAAGCACAAGCTTACAAAGGAGGACACAATAACTGCAGATTGTATCTGGCCAATCAATTATGCATCCTAGAATATGCTGAAAATAAATTGCTAGGCAAAAGAAAAGAACTAATATCAATGCGTATATATATCAAAAAATGATAATGTCATTTACCACCTAATTCCATATTTGTTCTCCTCTATTTTGACACCGATCTATCTATCTATCTATCTATCTATCTATCTATCTATCTATCTGCCCTTTCTCTCTCTCTCTCTCTCTCTCTCTCTCTCTCTCTCTCTCTCTCTCTCTATATATATATATATATATATATATATATATATATATTCCCCCTTCGATAAAACACTTGTATGATCTGAATAATTCAATAAAAGCTGATGAAGTCGGGTTCAAACCCTAGCGAAATATACTTCACATTTTTGTCCGAGTTTTGTTCTTTCATTCCTTTTACCTCATTCTGTCAGATTAATTCCAACCCCTTTTCCTCATATATATATATATATATTATATATATATATATATATATATATATATATATAGGGGGGGAGGTAAAAAAATACTGATGATGCTTGTTTTTTTTTATTTGATGACAAAAATCGGAACGTGAGGTGTCATGACTTTATACATTTAGTTTCAGTTGATCTATAACATTCTCATGTAATATCTCCAACGATCTATAAGAAAAAATAAACTGTTTAAATGTCAGTTGTTGTAGTAATAGTAGTTGGCTCTTCTGTCGACCAATAAGCGGTCACTTAATCAATTTGAAGTTGTAGAGTGATTGAAAAAAGTTCAGATTTAAAAGAAAACTTTTAAATCTTTTGAATTTTTGCAAATTAAACCTGGTCAGTTATATTTCATTGTGGGATCGTTTAAACCTAATTTGAGTGAAAAGTAATTTGAATCGTGACACATTGAAATTGTACAAATTTGGAAAAGTCAAATGTCGTTTCCTTTTGTGCGGTGATGTCTTTCTTTGCTTTGTCACTAGGTGGACGGGAATTCGTGAGTGGAACAATGGATTTCACACTGGGATGCTGAGTGAAACTTTTCTTTTATCAGATACATTTTTTTAAATTCCTGTTGATGTAATTGCTGCACTTTAGGCAAAACTGCATATTTTTCACTCATAAAATATCACACTAGGTTCACAGTGAAAGGATGACTTACCAGGTAAGAGTGTAAATGACAAAATCATTATTTATGACTAGCTTAAAAGCAGCCATATCGGGCGGCAATTAAGGCCCAACAATTACAATTCCTGCATTGAGTACATATTCAATTTTATTAAATTTGAACAATATTTTTAAACAATTAACAGGGCCGAGTTAGCTGAGTCGATAGAGCGTTCGGCTAGAAGCCACAAGGTTCCTAGTTCGATTCCGGCCCTCGCCAACTCAGTGTATAAGTAGCATTCATATATTATAATGTTTATTTATTTTAGGAATTGTTTCTTTTTTTTATACTTGAAATATTATAGTAAAAATTTACTCCTAAACTCGTGAGTGTTTTGAAGTTACACTGATTGAAAATTAGAATATTTTGTTCTAAGAAACAATTCCTTATATGAAAAGAAATTAAAATCAGTTCTTAAATTGCATGTTGAGTTACAGTGAGAAAAATGTATTCGTTTTACTTGCTTTTTGTACTTACTTATGAAGAACTGAGAAGAGTTGAACAATTCGATTGATTTTAATTATTGAATGATATCATCTAATCAGCAAAATCAAATACTAAATTTTGTATTTTTCCTTATTATAAACATATCCAAGTGTATGCGCCATTTTAATGCTCAATGAGATCTCTTCTTAAGGGTATTAGGGTAGAAGAAAAATGGCTAACTTCAGGTAACGAAGCGCGTTTGCACAGGCCGGTCGTGCAGGAGGAGTGAAAAACCCATAAAAAGGAATATGGCCTCTCCACAGCCATAATTTAAGATATATGATCTCGTTGCCAAGAGAATTCATGAGATCTAGTTGGGGCGTATGCAAATTTCCCCGAGAGCAGCCAAACAATAAAAAAAGAACAAGCAACAGAACAAACAGGTGTTTTTGGAACTCGGTATTGAGCATTCGTGGAACGCTGCTGCACTATTGTTGCAGATTTCAGTGTTGGATTTTTTTTTGGCAATTTTTTCTCATTTATTCAACTTGAAATTGATTACCTTGGTCAATTTCACAACCATTAGTTCGAAAGTGAACGTAATAACGTGACTGGAGTTTGAACTCGCTTGCTGCAATATCGCACTCGAGCACGTTAGTCCGGACACCACAGGGACTTATCCATCTTTCAGTTCAAGAGCTGGAATAATTAAATACATATGATATATGTGCATAGTTGCATAGCCTCGGCTATTCCTAGTCACGTGATCATGATCTGTGATTTCTACACCTTCAAATCGGCACTAACGAACAGCGCGTTCAAACACGACACCAGCTGCACGCGATGATTGTCGCCCATTCAAAACATTCGTTGACCACAGAAAAGATATTATAATCTATGGAGTGGTCGTACCCACTTCCACGACAATGACCAACGAAAGTCGAAAGTAGTTCTACTTGCGTTACAACATCACACATTTCGGACATTTACTACACAGTCTTCAACCACAGTGACATTTCACTCACTAACATGAAAAGGCTAATAAACATCTAAACTCTAAATCCTTGTCTGTTATCTTTGATAAAAAATATACCCACAAGAAATTCTGCATCCCAAATACACAATATATATCCGCCCTGTCGGCTAGGGCGTTAGAATGCACCAACTGCACCTCTGCAGAGGGGTAAGACTCTCCCAATGGGGCCACCTGTTGGCCGTGGGTGGCGACCCGTGATGCTTAAGGTGGATGAGCAATTCATGACATGCAATACTCCACTTTGGCCCTCCGATCAATCGGCTGATCACGTCAAGCCCTAGCACCTATATGATTTTCCCAACCCTATTGCCCTTATGGCAAGCCCCAACCCCTTTTTATCATATGGGTGCTAGAAGGCGGTGGCTGCGGGTCTACATGTCCTGGGAATGACGTTAAACTCTATCTGATGGTGAGGTTCCAGTTTTGGAGGTTTGGGAATGTGGAGCACCCCTTCATCACCATTGCTCCCTTGTCCACTCTGAACCGGAGTGGTAGTACCTGTTAGGGTCCCGTCTATGGGTTAAATAGAAAAATGTATTTATAAATAAATTGTATTATCCATTAAGAATTTATTTATTTCAAAACTTTATCGGCAACCCACTGAGGTTGATATGCCGTAAAACAAAACAAACCGAACCAAACAATATATATCATTATCAATATCATTATAAATATCATTATCAACATCAATATCGGCTATAGAGCATATTTATATATATATTAGCTAGAGTAGCGTAGACACAGAGTCAACGGCACTGAGTGAATTGCCAATTTCTCTGTGATCATCAGACCAAGACTACGCTATCCTAACTTTGATATGTATGCCGGTTTATCTCAGTTCGTAAAGCATATGCCAAGGACCCTCACCTACTCAGCGCTTGCGTAGCACAGCTAGCATCTGTGCAGTAGAACTGGGGGCTGATGATAGGTGTGGTCTCCCTGGTCTATCGCTAATGAAAAGGGGAGTGGCTCCCTCGCTATCCGGCCACTACCGACAACAGGCCACTCTGCCGATTTTCATACATGTCTGTGTATGTTTATGTCTGAGCGGCGCGTGTGTATGCGTTTATGTCTCTATATTTACTATAGTTCGAATGACACTAGAAAAAAATACTGATCCCCTGGGGAAAACGATGCAATCATTAGTTTACACCTACATGTGGGGGTAAATAAAATAAAATCCACACATCAAAAAACAATATCATATCAATATAATTCGTCTCCTGTGGCATAAATCCTATATCGACATTGTCAATCGATTGAATGAATCCAAAATCAGCAGTTTCCCGACAGTTCACAAGATCAAAACATTCTCCCTCACGGTTCATTCCCAAAGGACTTGGATTAAAAGTATAATTTAAACACTTTGTTTTTGGTTATTAACATTAGTTAAATGTATAGACTGTGTCATTTTCATCTAATTTACGCGCACACACAAACACACATACACACGCACACATATATATAAATCTCTCTCTCTCTCTCTCTCTCTCTCTATATATATATATATATATATATATATATATATATATATATATATATATATATATAATATAATTCAGTTTGCTGATGAAAAAAATTCAAACTGGGAAAATTTTTATAAAAGCAAAGACCAACACATCCGTACTTTCTGAAAATAATAATCTGTATTGTAATGTGATGCCAAAAGAGATAAAAAAAACACCTATGGTGTGTTCTAAGTTAAATCCCCTCCAGAGAAAACCAACCTTTCCCCCATGATCAATAAACTAGAATAAACTGGTCGACCCTTCTCATGATGCACCATATAAGGAAAAATACAAATACAAATATTCATTTGGTTTGAAAATCACATAGGCAAGAAATTGTCAGTTATCAAGCGATGTTAAGTTCATGTCTTCGCAAACCTAACTTATCTATATCTATTTCTATTAATATATATCTATATCTCTACCTACCTACCTACCTACTATCTACTATATATATATATATATATATATATATATATATATATATATATATATTCACCAGCATGTGTGAGTTTATGAGGTCTTTTTATACATCATCATGAAATCTTTTTATACATCATTTTATTGTAACTTTCCCTTCCACCCCATAGTGGGCCCTATGGGCACAACGGAAAGATAAAATCTGATTGAAATATGTCAGAGATTGTACAGCAAATGAGGCATGGTACCCCATTCATTTTGACAGGAAGAAGGGACCCTAAAATAAGACTGTACATAAGACTCACCATCAACTCTTTTGGGAGAAAACTAAGGAATTAATTTATGCGTCTAACTTAGACAAGATTTACCTCTAAAACCTTGTCAGATTGTAGATTCTTATTTTTTGATATTTTGTAAACGTAAAGACACACAATTTTTTCTTTTTCTTGTTTACACAATATTGCAATATTTTTTGGACAAAGTTTGGTTTGGTTTCTTTGTTTAATGCCATATCAACTTTCGCGGGATATTTAATGCCAAAGCCATGCTTTTATAAGAACAGTAGTGGTATAACTTAACGAATACCTGGTGAATGAGTCACTTCATTGATTTCCTAAGCTATTGGTGAAAAAGTTTTTTTGTTTTTTTTTGTTTTTTTTTGGTTTGGTTTGTTTTACGGCATATCAACCTCAGTGGGTCATTTAATGCCGATAAAGTTTTGAAATAAATCAATTCTTAATGGATAATACAATTTTTTTATAAATACATTTTTCTATTTAACCCATAGATGGACTGAAATAGTTGGATCGATGGGACTCTTTAATCTATAAATAATATTTTCACTTCAACTATAACGATTGCCATACCAAAGTTGTCTTTAAGTTTGCACTTACCATAGTGCTATGTGAAATGCAAACAGCCACGTCCAAGATTTGAACTCGAACCGCCGTATTAATTTGAAACGACGATAACCGTTACACAAAGGCGCCACCAATCGTTGGTATGAAGACCGCTCTAGGAAGTAAAAGTCTAAATTCCAATCAGTTGTAGATCTGGTGGGGACGGGAATCATTAAACTATTACTGTCCATGACTGCTTGTGTAACACCCTTACGACCAAGCCATGTTACGAGAATAGTGAGGTTGGTTGATTGGTTGGTTGGATTTTATAGCATATCAATCCTTGTTGAGTTATTTTATCCCGAAGACGTTTTTTTCTTCAGTCTTGTTGGGTATTCATCTTCTCCAAAGTCATTTTTTCAAACACATAATTTTTAATCTATTTAAGCCATAGATGGGACCCTAACAGGTACTACCACTCCGGGAAACAGCGAGAGTGAGAGTTATATCTACTAGTATGTGTGTGGTGTATATATGTGTGTGTGTGTGTGTGTGTTTGAGAGAGAGAGAGAGAGAGAGAGAGAGAGAGAGAGAGAGAGAGAGAGAGAGATTTGGTTTGGGTATTTTTTTTTACGGCATCTCAACTCTGTTTGGGTCATTTAATGCCGAATCAGTTCATTTTGATATCCAGCTTCTTACAGTAAATGCTGAAGCTTAAACGATCAACCATCTAAGTATTGAACAAGTTAATCGCTGCTTAGCTCATCGGTTCTTTCAACATAGCCTGGTCGTTAGCAGACAGACAGACAGACAGACAGACTGAGAGATTTTTAATCTTAACATCTGTAACTAGTATTCACTTTCTTGTTTCTATAATAAAGCCTCTCGTGAGCTTTCCCGCCAAAGACGGTTGGCTGACAATTTGAAATTTAGTGTTGCCTCCAACCAGATCAGCGCCATTATTTATAGATTTCTGACCTGCAACGGTATTAACTTTATTGCATTTTATTTTGTTGATTGCAGAGGAAAGACGATGCCGCGGGCAATGTCCGGGCCCTATCCCCAGTTATCTCCCCTTGCCTCATCGTGTGCGACGGAATTAATTCACGGCTAATTCGGAAACGAAATGGCAAGTAGTGGAAGAAATGGAATCACGAAGAAATATTAGAATGAAAAGGAAAGAAATTACAAAGAGGGATTAAAGGAAAAAGGAATGAAAGAAGAAGAAAAGGAAGACGGAAATAGATAGGAAGAAAAACAAATGATGAAAAGAAAGACAAAATAAAAGAAGGAAAAAAGGAAAAGAATGGTTTAAAATAAAGGACAGAAGAAGAAGATAAGAAGGATGGAAATAAAGAAAGAAATAACAGAAAGAAAGAAAACAAACGAGTAAATACATAAATAAATAGATAAATGAATAAAGAAAGTAAGGAAGAAAGAAAGAAAGAATGGAAGAAAAGCATAGACAGGAAAATTAAGAAAAGAAGAAAACGAGAGAAAGATAGAATACTATAGAAAAATGAATGAAAGAAAAATGAAAGAAAGAAGGGACGTGAGACAGAAAGAAAGAAAAAAGATAAGATGCAAGGAAGAAAGGGAGAAAATAAAGAAACAAAGAAAGAAGATAAGACGGAAGGAAAGAAAAAGGGAAAGAAAGAAAACAAAGAAGATATGAAGAAGTAAAGAAAGAAAAAAAAGAAAGACAAGTAAAAAAAATAAGAAAGAAAGAAAATATTAAAAGGAATAAAAGGAGAAAGAAAACAAAAGAAAGAAAGAAAACTAAAGAATAAAGAAAAATTAAAGCACGAAAGAAAGAAAGAAAGATAGAACTAGTGAAAGAAAGAAAGAAAGAAAGAAAGAAAGAAAGGACGAAATATTAATACATACATAAATATATAATGTTATATATATATATATATATATATATATATATATATATATATATATATATATATATATATATATGTGAGAGAGAAGACGAATGAATAAATTAAAAGAAGAGAAAAAATAAAGTAAGAAACGAACAAATTTATGAATGACGAGAAATATCCCGGAAATGGCAAAAGAAGATTTAGATTTACGAATGAAAAAGAAATTACTAAAAGAAAGGAATTAAAGAGGAAGGAATTGATTTACTTTTAAGGCGAAAGAAATTATACAGACATATATAGACACACTCACTCCCTCACTGGGAGAGAGAGAGGGGGGAGAGAATTAATAAATTCCTGAATGATAAGGAGAAACCAGGAAGAAAGAATGAATGAAGTAACAAATTTACCAATGAAGAAAAAGAAAGAAAAAATGTTAGAAAGAATGAAATAAATTTTCAAAAATAAGGATAAGAAAAAATTATTGAAAGAAAGAAAAAAGAAAGTAAGAGATGACGAAAAGATAGAAAGAAAGATATAGCGAAAATAAGAAAGACAGTGATAAAAGATAAGAAAGAAAAAAGAGATAACGAAAATAAAGAAAGAAAAAAGAAAGAAAGAGATGAGGAAAAGATAGAACGAAATATATGATGAAAAGAAAGAGAGAAATACATAGATAACACAAGAAAGAAGAAAGAAAGAAAAAAAGTGATAACAAAAAAATAGAAAAAGAAAATACATAACGAAACAGAGAAAATATACAGAGATAACAAAAAGAAAGAAAAAAAGAAAGAAAGAAAGAGATTACGGAAAGAAAGAAAGAATGAAACAGATATCGAGAGAAAGAAAGGCATTTGTAGGTATTTACCAACCAATTCGCCACAGGTAAGATTCGACACAAATCGCAAGTATAGGTCATCTGACAGGATTGAACTCGCTATTCAGTAGTAATGGATCTGCAAGACTAGCCTACTAACCCTTACACTACGATGAGATGCCCTGATAAATCCATTTGCATATCGATCACCATTCCTCCCTTTTCGAACTGCAGCTCGAGTATAAATTTTCGGCCGTTGACTTTTTATCTTATCACGTGTCGCGACAACCTAACGAAGCCGTTCCGATGCGGGGCTATTAATTGAGGGAAATCAGGAACGATTGAATCGGCGGTCTCTTGAATTGCACGTAGACAACGGCCCAGAGGCGAAATCTTTGCTAACTTGGTCAAGGCAAATGGCCTTCAGCAACGACTTCTTGTTAATATGGCCATTCGGTACGGGGACTCAATGTCTATTTTCTAATTAGTGTCTGACGATTAGTGAAAAAGCCATCTATTTTCGCTCGTAAACACCTAATGGACGTCAGAGAAAAAGACTACACAGATGGTTATGGTGTTGGCTTATTTGGCAAAGACGTACAATTTTTAACCTGATTGATTTACTTACGATTTTTTCTCTTAATTTCATTTTAAAATGGCATTCACTTTTTTAAGTGACTCTTCTCAAAGGGGATTGTTTCTATCTAAATGTCAAATTATATTAATTTCAAAAATATAATTATCCCTTTCGGTCACACACACACACACACATATATATATATATATATATATATATATATATGTGTGTGTGTGTGTGTGTGTGTGTGTGTGTGTATTTGCTTTTAGGTTGAGAAATAAATATTACTTGATACCCATGCATGGGTCTTTAGATAAAGAATTAAATGGAACAGCGATCTAGAATACACGGATTGTGTAGAGTTGACTAACTCTCCCCACAATAAAACAGTCCTGGGTATGAGGTATGATACTACAATGCATCAGTAAAGTCTCCTGTACTAGAGCTCAGGGGAATATGGTGTCACCAATTTCTTGCCATAGAAACCAGGTCCACTATGGCTCGGATTGATGGTACTACCATTCATCATACATTTAGTGATATGGATCCTTTATTATTGATAATTAATTGTGCCTTATTATTATTCATATTATCTAGAGGAGAGCATAATATTTATAACTAGAACGATATCAATAATAATGTTAGTAGTAGTAATACTAAATTTTATAATTATGATAATTTAAGTGACAATAATTAATAATTAATCCTAATATAAGCATTTGAAAAATATGATCAATTATGGTAATAATAACAAGAATGATGATAGTAATAATGACTTTATTAGTAATTGTGTCGGCGATAATAATGACAGTAATTAAAATATAAATGTTAAGAATCAAATAAAAACTAATTAAAATTTTTAATGAAAACTAAATAAATATGTTTTTTTTAATAAACAAGCTGGGTTTAATATAAGTAATGGTGTTTCATGACCAGGATTTCCTAAGTAATAAGTATTTGCATGAAAATATTAAAAATAATATACGTTAAATAAAACTCTAGTGTTGATCTCTTAGGTTGTTAGATTTTAGCTCATCTTAGCTTAGAGATACATTTTCCAGACCAGTAGATACGATATATTTTGTCACATAATTCAAACCTAAATCCACATTTTTCTTTATCATTATTATTATTATTATTATTATTATTATTATTATTATTATTATTATTATTATTATTATTATTATTATTATTAGCAAATATATGCACCCTCCGGGTGCAAGTATTTAAGTTTTGATATGATAAAATATCATATTAAATTAGAAAGGCTAATGAAACTGACTAAGAACGCAGATAAAAAGATCTGCAACAGAGGGGGTATAATCGAAAAATAGAACAACTTTGAAACTAACTATTCCATCATTTTCCATTACTCTCCTCTTTCATTGGTAAATTTTCTTAATTTAACTATTTAGTTAAAATAGGAAGTAAAGGATAATATTACAGTTATTTCTTCTTGTAAATAAATTTCTTTTAAGATTTATCCACGAGATTTTTGTTTATATTTCTTAAGATAAAACCAAACAATTAGAAATCAATAATACCAAGCACATATTTATTAAAATAAAATTTTAAATATAAATATGCAAATTAGCCTTCTCGTTCAAACTGTAAACTGCTATTTTGTTGTATATATAAATACAATTGCGTGTTATTAGTACGTAGATATGGTCAACAGTATTAATAATGTATAACAATTTTTATTAATAACTGAAGGTTTAAAAGAATGAAATCATGGAGAATTTGACGTAAATAATTAAGGGAATTGTGATGTGAATTGAGTAGTAATATAGTTTCGGTTACAGACAGAAAAACACACAATCTTCATTATAATAAGATTATTATTATTATTGAAAATGAGGAAGGGTCCACGAAGAAAGGGTGTTTGTTTTTTTCTCGATTTTGTGTTTTTTCTCGATTTTGTGATGGTCATCTGACGAAACTGGTCTCTTTTATGGAGATAACAGTTTAAATATATTTATAATCGCCAATATAAACGTATTTTGAGGGTTTTCTTTATCAAGTAATATTTATTTCTCAACCCTAAACGTGTCAATATTGCTCTCTATATAATTGATTAATTATCATACATTGAGATCTCATAGGGACTTGAAAAAATATTGTATAAATCTATAGGTGTGCACCTACATGACCATGCATTGTGGATTTACCGAGGCTAAAGATCCCAAATAGAATCGTTCCCAACTCACCTGACAAATATATATATATATATATATATATATATATATATATATATATATATATACTTGCAAAAATACCCGGTCCATGACCGCATTATACAAAAAATTAAGAACACCAGAGAGCGACTGAGAAAAAGATAACGGAGTAAGAGAGAGAATATGATTTCAAATTTAAAAAAAGTGAAGAAAATGATTAATTTAATTTTAAAAAAATAGCTGATAATTCGTATAGTACAATGTATGTTTATTTTAGGAATTATTTTTCTTTTTGTTTACATTTAAAATATCATTTTTAAAATATATTCCTAAACTTGAGTGTTTTGAAATATTTTTTTTTTTTCAAATTTTTTTTAACTCGCTGTAAAAAATAATTCAATGAATAAAGACACATACAAATTACATATTTAGATTATTTCATTTTCTTCCTTACCATATAGATATTTTAAAGATTTTAAATAGACGAGAGATTTCGAGCTGAACGGCTTAGACTGTGATTTTGTTCACTAAAATTAAACTAAACTGCTCGTATCACTTATAATAGAAAGCAGGCAGCGAACACTATTTTATTATCAGCAGCAGCTCGTATACGGACAGTTCCCCAAATTGGTTGATTTGGGTTTAATTAATTAATTATATCCGTTAATCAGTAAAAATCAATAACCAAATTTGGCGTATTTCTTAGTTAGAAGGGTATTAATGTGTATGCAATATTTCTAATCTGAGTGACCTCCACTTTGGTGTTATACGTCGATACGTACATACCAAAGTTCTTATATATATATATATATATTATATATATATATTATATATATATATATATATATATATATATAAGTGTATGAATGTATGGACAGACGTTAATTACATGTTTTAATGTAAGCTATAAAGTTAATCCTGTCCTTCCTATCGACCAATGAAACAGTTCGAAGCGGATCAAACGTTTTCGCTTCCAGCTTTCGAAGATTTTGTCTTTGATTTTCTTCAAATCGTCAGATAACTTTATTAGATGTTAATATTTGAAGTTGTGAAACAACACACGCACCCCCAATTTTATATATATATATATATATATATATATATATATATATATATATATATATAAAACCAAAAATTGGAACACTTATTTATTTGATATGTCAGATTTTATTAGATAGTGCTGATAAAAATGTGTATGAAAAGAGTACTGTATCTCCGTGATTGTCACGACAGTTTACCTAGGAACGATAATCGTTTTCACTTTTTTAAAAAATGTGTATTGCTAAAACGTTTGAAATTGTCCTTATGGCTAAAGCTGTATAATTGTTATAATAATAACTATCAGTACCTTTGAATATACCAGTATGGAATTTATTTATTACGACATTTGATATGTTTATTTAAGACCTATTGAAAGATAGTTCAATATGTAAAAAGTGTAATAATTTTGATTTAGCCCTCTTTCACTGTTTTTTTTTCTTTCTTTTCTTCTTTTCATCATCGATTGAACCAGATTAGCGTTATTGTTTTTTGGGTTATCACCCCCTATCTCTATCCTATTTTTCTTTCTTTTATTCGTATCATATTTTTATAATATGTCCTTTCTTTATAATAAAAACGGAATGGTCCATTATTTAGCTGAGGTGATGACACTCATAAGAAATAAGATTTCTGGATAAGCCGCACCATATACTATTTGGATGGTCTCATTTTTAACCAGGGGTGTTGAAAAATGATAATCGTCGGAAGATTAAGGAACAAGCGTATTAATATACAGATAGGATTAGTTTCTTGAAACCATATAAGTTTGTGCAAATTACTTGTATTCCATAGTAACAATATGAATATATAAACTGGACACAAACCAATGATTATTAGAATTAAATAGCAATAGTTTGAATTAATCAATTAATTGAAACCATATTATTTTTATTTGTATTGGATATGAATTCAGCGGATAAGTGATAATCATGATTTACATTTTTGCATTGCATCTTGGGGGATTTGGACGGTCTCATCTTTAAAAGAAGTGTGTTGCAGGATGATAACAGACCGAAGATTTAGGAACACGCGTATTGATATATAGATAGTAAAGTCAGTGGAGTGGCCTATTGTCGGTTTCAGCCATACAGAGACGGAGTCTAACGTCTTTTCACTAGCGCTAGACCAGGCAGATCGTTTTTGCTTATAAGGTGGATCGACAGGCATACCATCTGCTCCCCACTTTACCTTACAGATCCAAGCTGTACTACTCAAGCGCTGAGTCGACAAGGGAGGGTATCGAACCGGAAGCATTTTGGTTCTAACTGGATGCTCTACCGACTGAGCTAATAATCTAAAAAAAAAAAAAAAAAAAGGAAATATAATTCTTATTAGACTTCCTTTATTCTTAAAATTTTGTTCATACAATTGTCCAGTCACTTCTTATCGTCAGCAGAAAGGCTCTAAATATTAAACTTTAATTTACATGTTTTTTCCATTACGGAACAGGATGTTTCTATCTGGTCATGTGGTCCTGTGGGCCTGTTATCTTTTTTCGTCTGAAGATCATTTCGCAATACTGACAGAATAGGGATATCACTTCAGCTTTATTTAGGTTGTCCCAATTCACCAAAACGTAGTCTGTAGTCGCCATGTTTGATAAATAGAATGGAGTATGGGCTTACTTTATCTTCATAAATTAAGAGGTGAATACGTGTGAATTTTTATCTAAATAATATGAAGACTTCAATATGCACAAAGTCTTATATATACCGCTGTCACTTTGTAATAAGTTAGTACTTGTCAAGATATATGTTTTCTGTGTACGAGGGTAATCCAAAGGGAAGGTCTCAAAATTATTTAGAAATCACAGAAACACTTAATATGTATTGTCAATGATATTTACATCATTTTAAAGTTTGAACATATATCTATTTTCCTACATAATCGCCATTTTTGTCGATGCATTTTTATTGGTGCTGTGACAGTTTTGGTATGCCTATATCACACCAGCTCTCCGTCGTATCATTGAAGAAGGGTTGAACCTCGTTACCGTTGCAAATTCTCTACACCACTTTCGGACGTTTTTGACATCCATGCATGACTCACCATATACTTCCGTTAATTGGTGATGAATTTCAATGAAATTCCTTTTGCATTCAAAATCCAAATAACTCCGCGAACTTCACACTTGGTGATAACCCATCAGAAAAGACTGCCAAGCCAAGACTGAGCCTGGTAGTTAGACGTGCACAGGCGAAGGCTCAGGGCAGGCACAACAAACACATCAGTATTGCTGATAGTCGCACGAACAATTTCCCTGTGTCTCTAGCACTCTGGGAATCCTAATTTTAGAATTCTTGTATAAATTTATACCAGCTTAAAACACGTCTTTCCGTATCTCAGCCATATCCAGGGAAAATCCTTTAGGGTTTCTACTGTTGCTATTTTCAGTATGTAAAGTGACAGGGGATAGTAGCCAAGTGTGTTACACAGTACTTACCCATATTACATAAGATGGTCATTATTAAAAATAAAAGGCATAAAGTGACTTTTATCAAAGTTTAATATAACTGTACATACTTGTTTGTTTTTTCTCGTTTATTTAGTACATGTTACTATTTATTTAATTATATTGTCTCCACAACCATTAAGAAGGTGTCAATTATGGCCGATAGCCAATTTATAATCCTAATACTTAAATGTAATTTAATAAAGCAAATAATGTAGATTGCTTTTACGGTATATCAATCCTTGTTGGGATATCTAATGCCAATGTCAGTATTTTTTGTTTTTTACAAGTAATTATATGATTTCAAGTAACTAATAATAATTATTTGTAAACAATCATCATAATCATCACCCGATTTTCAAACCAAGTGATATATAAGCACTATCAATGACATTGAGCACTCTTTACTTATAGTTATGGCAAATTATATTATCGATATTAATATTTTGTGTTTATCTATCTATATCTATACACATACACACACATATATATAAATATATATATATATATATATATATATATATATATATATATATTATATAATTATATGTATATGTTTCTGTGTGTGTGTGTGTGTTTGGTGTGTATGGATCAATAAATTCGTAGCCTGACACGCAATTATGTAGTGGATTTTGATTCGAAAGTTAAAATCGCATTTCAAAAGGAGGGGGGAGATTACAGACCATATACGAGATTATAGAGAATGTAACGAAACATCTGATGGCGACTTAGTGGTTAGTTTTGAAAAAGTGGGATTGGTACCAGAATTTGGGGCAAAGCCAGAAATCTCATCGGACCAATTCTGGACTGCAGTGATGAAGTCTGACAGAACTCGCAGATGCGCATTTATTGCCCTTCCCCCAAAAAAAACAACTTTGGATGTGCTGCGAAGAACTGACATGCAAGATGCTTGGATATTCTCCAAATAGTCTGTGAAATCCCAAGATCTACTTCTAATTTTCGGATGGTGTGATTAGCGTGGTAGGTATTGGAATCGGTGACAAGAGTTCAAATACTGGTTGAGCATATTTGTGTTTCACTTTATGTAATACTCTTAGGAAAGGCATAAATCAGTCTGTTCTCCTCCACCTTCTGCGATTTGATTCGGGATAAATTTTAAATGTCCTTTTAGTTCTGAAGAAAGTGAATGAATGGCTTGATTTGAAGTGTTTGCAGCATACGTTATTCTTAATATTACATGGTAAAAATTTAATGAATTTAATTGTGGGGTACGTATTGATTACTTTATAATTTAATATGTTGTTGCTTCCAAGTATTTACCTGGGATTATTTGGAAGACGATAAGTCAGTATGCCAGGTATATCTTTAGATTGGGGTTAAATTCTAAAATGTCCCAACGGTTCATGATTATTAAGCTCATGGAGGGAGAATGTTGTTGACATTGTTGATATACCACACACACACACACACACACACACACACACACAACACACAGACAGACACACACACACACACATATATATATATATATATATATATATATATATATATAATTTAAGTTCAGTGTATGTATATTTGATTGATTAACTGATTGATTTTAACGGCACGCTTTGGGTTTTCTTATGCCTATAATTTAGGGAATTAATTCCTGTTACGATCATATTTACATCTTTGTGCAATAATTTCTAAAGGTTTTTAAAAATTCAATTATGTCGAATATGAATAACTTGTAAGCAGATCTATGTGACAAACAAATTCAGAGAAATAAAGATACTCCCACTCCAGGTCATGGTGGAGCTGGGAGTAATGCCATGAAGAGGTTCTCAACATTTCCCAGATCTGCCAGAACTGGAGCATCAACATGAGATGCAGTTTAGTGTCAGTGACAAAATAACCTCTTTTTTTTGGGGGGGGGGTCTAATCCCTTTACAGGGGATAAAGTCGGCGTATTCTAAACTCTGCCGAGAGAGCTCTGTGTGTGTGCGTATATATATACAAACATATATATATATATATATATATATATATATATATATATATATATATATATATAGCAACATCATATACATGTATATACATACACAGATACAAAGCAACTACTAGGACATTCCACAAATACATACACCCATTGAATCTTCTTATCCAAACATAATGTATATATATATATATATATATATATATATATATATATATATATATATATATATATATATATATATGCATACAACACAGTATACAGCTTTAAAAAATAATTTTAAACAATCTGAAACTTGCGTCGTGCACAATAAAATAAATCTAAAAAGATTTGAAACCATTTTGCGAATTATTTATTATAAAATATTCACTTTTCTCTCGTTATATCTACAAGTATATATATATATATATATATATATATATATATATATATATATATGTGTGTGTGTGTGTGTGTGTGTGTATATCAGTGGGAATATATTATATTTTTATAGATGTATTTTTATATACCTATGATATTTATTTTTGGGGATTATAATAAGAAACTCAGTTGTTTTTTTAAGTGTTAAGTTTGGTGTTTTTAAATGTTGAGTTTCATTTTATTTTATTTTATTTCATTTTATATTTCGGAAGTTCGACCTTCCTTTGTCAAGATAATTTAGACTGTCTGAGTTTCTTATTCAATTCACAGCCCATGTTTCACGCATTATCCCCAAAAATAAATATATGTATATATAAAATACATATATACAAATATAATATATTCAGACTGAGAACTAGACTCACCAGATATACCAACAAGGAAGCATACATGGACTTTACGACGATAACACACACACACACACACACACACACACACACACACACATATATATATTTATATAGATAGATAGATAGATAGATTGATAGATAGATAGATATATGACATATTAACAGACATGATTTGAACAAGTCGAGTGATCGGAGAAAAGTAAATAAGCAAGAAAAGAAGAAATGTAAGAAGATAATTAGAGTTCTCTTCTGACAAAAGTATCGGTTGTGCTTGCAAAATCATCTCTTTAAAATTACGATTGCATTTTAGCGGTTTGTTTCAGCCCACTGCACCATGAGATTAAGAACGAAATAACCTGAAGCAAAGATACACACACACACACACACGCACACACACACACACACAGAGAGAGCAAAGCAAATGCTGGAAAGAGGTCTAAAGAACAATGATTATTTGATTGTTCCTAGCTGAAGTATCGTA
Organism: Doryteuthis pealeii; assembly: GCA_023376005.1. NCBI lineage: Eukaryota > Metazoa > Mollusca > Cephalopoda > Myopsida > Loliginidae > Doryteuthis > Doryteuthis pealeii. The sequence continues at coordinate 36,138,563 of CM042168.1, read as the reverse complement.
CACCACTTGAAAGATTCTCTTTGTGAAGCGCACTTAGATAGAAGCCAGAATCGCAATGAAATCTACAGAACTCGAAGAGATGTGAACGTAAAAAGATGGTTTTGTTTAAAGGAAGAAAGGAAATGAAAGAACTGATCTTTCAGTGAGTTGTTCATACTTCAACTTCGGTAGAAAATGATTACCCGAAAATCGACGGGAAAACAATTTGAAATTAAAATAAAACAAGCAAATATTTCCCCAAAAGAAAAGAAAAAAAAGAAAAAGTCAAGAGTAAGGTGTCTATTGTAGAATGATTTTCATGAATCAGGATTCAGAAAGCAATGAGCTTAAACCACACTGAGTTTTCATGCCTAGGAATCTAAGTCAATCTAATATATATATATATATATATATATATATATATATATATATATATATAATTGATGTGATATATATAAGAAATATGAAGTCAACGGCGCTTCGATTATCGCATAGGCGAGAAACTGTCGGTAACCATGTGCTATTGACTTCATGTCCAGGTCACCTTTAGATATACAGGGTCAATCAATGATAATGAGCGCTATTTACTTATGAATATAGCACACAATATAATCAATATAATAATAACACACACACACACACACACACACACACACACACACACACACACACACACATATATATATATATATATATATATATATATATATATATATATATAAATTATTTATATATATATTGGGTTAGGCTGTTGGCAATTCAAAGAGCACTAATACTCTTGGGAAAAGTTTGCATCTGTCTATTCTCCCTCTCGTAGTAGAGAAAAATTAGCACCAGTCTAGAAGGAAAATTCTGAATCCAATCCTGTTAAATCTTCTTAAGAATTTGACCTTGTGTCATATCCTGCCGTGCGCAGATGTTGATATATATATATATATATATATATATATATATATATATATATATATATTGGAAGAAAGTTTTTATTGAAAATTTCAAACGTAATTAGTGTTTAGCTTTTTATTCAGCTTTTCTTTTTGTCGCAACTGTAGGTGTAGACAGATTTAAAACTATCTCTCTATTAATTTAGTCCAAGTGCGGGGGTGCTGCAGACTAATAGAAAAACTATACAAAGTCTACAGATACAGAGACTTTAAACTGCCTATCACCTCTGTTGTGATATCTCGTTCATCAAAATAAAAAGATATATTCCTTACTGTTATTTACAATGCACACACACAAACTCACACATATATACAATATCTCTCTCTCTCTCTCTCTCTCTCTCTTCTCTCTCTCTCTCTCTCTCTCTCTCTCTCTCTCTTTCTGTCTGTGTGTGTGTGTGTGTATGTGTTTCTCTCTCTCTCTCTCTCTCTCTCTCTCTCTATATATATTTATATATATATTTGTGTGTGTGTGTGTGTGTGTTGTGTGTAAATAGATAGATCATATATTTTTATATATTTATAAGAGTGATCATTATAATTGATATATATATATATGCAATTTATAAATGAATTCAACAGCACCTCGTAACTGGCACTTGGTTTGAAAATTCTATTAGAAACTGTCAATTTTCAAATGCCGTTGATTTCGTGTCTTCGCTACTCTATTTTAGACTTAATACATAATAGTGTCCGTTTTAATTGCATGATATTGTAAGAATTAAAGATCGAAATTTAATTCAAAATAAGACAAATAACGTTATTATTTAAGTAGTGTCATTTAGTAAATAATACAATAAATGTTATTTGTATTTCATTTTTCATTTTATGATAATGTTGCAATTGAAATATGAAATGTATGTTTTATAATTATGTTGGAATTGAAAATATGAACTATAATCAGTGACAACCGACTGACAACAAACTGACAACCGCATATAGAAGTCACTCTGTATAATGTCTACCCTTCTTGCACAATTGTTTTTCCTTCTCCTAGACTGGTTGCCTACCTTAGGTTAAAGATCCCAGCATACCCTACTATTCATACCTTTCTCAAGGTTATTAGGAATATGTGAAATGCAACAAGCATTGTCCAGAGTTTGGACTCGGCTCGCCGTGTCCATTTCTTACGACGATAACCATTACACCCGGGCACCTCGTTGCATACCAAAGTAGCATCCAATTTTGTTTCGCTCATTTTCTACAGGAATTTGGTATGTCTACTCTGATAGTTATTGCGTGAAATGATGGCTTTTGCCTGAGAGCGAAACCGTACCTACCAATTATGCTTGCGCTAAATAAATAACCGCCGTAGCGATCAAGCTTATACCGGCTCTTATTGATATGTTCGTGGAGAAATAATAGAAGAATGGATAGAAATAGAAGGCAAAGGTTGGTATGAAAGAAAGAAAATTGTAGAATAATGTAAGCATTTCTTGTGCTATTTGAAAATGATATTCTCTGTTGAAACA
>CM042168.1:36108668-36131168 GCA_023376005.1 Doryteuthis pealeii | reverse complement strand
GAGAGGGGGATGAGGGGGTTGGTAGTTTTAAAATTGAGTAGAAGACTGCGGACGTGGGCCAAGAAAAAAAGAAAGGGGAAAGAGAAGTGCTTTTAAATTAAGAAAGAAAGGAAATAAGTAAAGACGAGGAAGATTTGCAAATTTAGAGAGGAAAAAAAAAAAAAAAGAAAAGATTTTTTGATGGAAATGAGGAAAATAGAATTTTGAGTCAGGGTTTGGGTGTGGTTGAAAAACGTAGCAGGTAGGGTATTGGACACAATTAAGATTTGAAAAATCGGTGGGGAGATTATTTGGGTTGGAAAGGTAATGCTTTCAAAGAATGGATGCCGTTGTCTTTGAGAAGGCAGGGAGAAGGAATCATTCTGGAAAGTAAACAAAGTATAAGATAGATAGATAGATAGATAGATAGAGAGAGAGAGAGAGAGAGAGAGAGAGAGAGAGAGAGAGAGAGAGAGGGGGGGAGAGAGAGAGAATTTATCGTTTTGAAACCATCTTAATACACACACTGATATACACACACGTGGCATCCGTGCTGAGTGGTGTGTGAAAAAATAAATCAACTCAGTTTCAGGGAGCTTTTTTACCCCAGGCAGCATCTGCCCCCTCGTTTAAAAATGTAAGGACAGGGTTTATTTCACCAGCGCCTGAAGCCCACAATACAAGAGTGCTGACAGAAATGGTATTTTTTGCACGACCTATGGAAACTTGCTTGCTCTGGGCTCATCCACATTAAACTGACCTTGTGACACATTCAGATTTCAGATGTTGGAATAAAACCCAACACACACACACACACACACACACACACACACATACATACACACACACACATATTATATATATATATATATATGCGCACGCGCGTGTGCGTGTGTGTGTGTCGTCGGGTCATGACTTTCTCTCAATGCAACCGTCCCTCTCGGCTATCGCCCCTGTTAGGTCCTCTGCACAGGATCCAGTGTCTGCTAGCTGATGTAATTCCTTAATTGACGGAAAGAAAATGTTGCTTATCAATTCGTCCTTACTTCTCCAGTAGTGCCCAGCATGTCCTGTCTGTCTTCCTTGTTTGCTTTGTGTGTTTTCAAGATTTGTTCAAAACATCACGCAAACTACTTTTGTCGTTCGAGTTTAGATATATATTTAATATATATATATGAGTCTGCATGTCTGTGTACGTGTGGCAATAAATTTCAGGGAGAGACTATACAATAGCACGGAACACGCATTTCCAACAACGCAATCTAGAAAACAATCAGAAACTAAATGGATTCTAAAATTACAAACACACGTGAAGACATCGGAATATTATAAATATTTCAACTGTCGATAACACAGTAATAACATATTTATAAAGGGTATCTAACGAACCTGAAAATTTATGACAAAAAAATTACAAAATAGCGAATAATAGTTCATTCATTTATATATAATGCTTCGTAATATTTAAAAAAAAATCCGAGAGAAGCATACGGAGACCACCTAATTACAACATGAATATATATTATATATATATATATATATATATTTATGGTGTAAATAGGAATTTTCTAATCATGAAAGTGTTCAAATGCAGAACAGCAGAACAGAATAAACCTGAGAGAAATTAATATAGCACAATCATCAGATGAAAATTAATTGAATCTTTAATAAGTAAAACTTTTCGTCCTGAAACACACATAAGTGAAATATTCATTTTATATATATATATATATATATATATATATATATATATATATATATATATATATATAGTTTGATATATTCATATATAAAGTTAGGATAACATGAACAGAGAATCAAGGGCGCAGGTTTCAGTTTAGTTCGATGATCTCACTGGTGAGAAATTGACATACTCCAAGCACCGTTCACTCTGTGTCAAGACTATCATAAGCGACATGAATGGACTGAGACCTACATACACACACACACACACACACACACACAAACAAACAAACTAACATATACACACACTCACATATATATATATATATATATATATATATAATATATATATATATATGTTCGTTCAACAAAACATGTTTAAAAGAGAAAAAGAGAGAGATTTATTTCCACCCAAATGTATATGCATAAAGACGTTTATATAGGTTTCTTAGACTGGTAAATTTTTTGAAAATCTTGACATTAATATATATATATATATATATATATATATATATATATATATATATATATATATATATATATATATATATGCCTACACACTGCCTTACTTATTTTAATAGTTCAGCCTGTCACCCAAATTTACAGTCTTGTTTGATGATTTCTTTTGTTATATGAAACGTTAAGTAACGGCGATTGTATTTTAAATCATCACTTTTTAGTGCGTATATATATATATATATATATATATATATATATATATATATATATATATATATATATATATATATATATAGATGGACAGTTAAGAATAGAGTGATAAAACTCACTACGTGAAGAAATGGGCTGAGGAAATGGCGATATTGTTTGGTGAATGTAGATTGTAAACAGGAAATGGAACAGATATATAGGTTATTGGAAACAAAACAAAAATTGAAGACAGAAAAAATGAAGGAAAAAAGAATTCAGTTTGTAAAGGAGAAATAATTTAAGAGAGATTGCATGGCTTTGTCGAATAAAAATGTCAATATGAGAATATGGTGTTGCTTAATGTATATATATATATATATATATATATATATATATGTGTGTGTGTGTGTGTGTGTGTGTGTGTGTGTGTGTGAGACCATTGCAAAAGGTGTTAATAATCTCATGCACACTAAATAATACCACTAGTATTTTTCCATAAGTATGGCTGTGTCATTAAATAACTCACGAAGTTTTATATGTCATTAAACAGTTGAAATAAACCAAACATAATATATCGATGGTCGTTCAAAAGTTGTAAGCCTTACCTAAAATGAAAAGACCCTTGTTCTAGAACTAAGTCGGAATTATGCCTGAATTTCAGAGGCCCATACAAAGGTGAGTGGTGACAAAAATTGACAAAACAGAAACCCGAATAATAATAAAATATCTGAGATCGACTTAGAACTTTTCGACCCCCTCTCTCTCTCTGTCTGTCTGTCTCTGTCTCTCTCTCTCTCTCACACACACACACACACACACACACACACACATATATATATATATATATATATATATATAATGTTTTGCAGTATTTATAAATAAAGTGTTTAATATTGGTGATAGAGCATACGTTGACATTATTATTATTATTATTATTATTATTATTATTATTATTATTACTACTACTACTACTACTACTACTACTAATAATAATAATAATAATAATAATAATAATAATGACTTTTCATGGATTTTCATGGATTTCGTGGATTTTGCTGCTCTGGCGGACCACAAAAGAAAAATGAAAGAAAACGAAAAGATAAACAAATGCTTGGACCTTTCCTGAGAACTAAAAAAAACTGTGAGCAGGAGGGTGAAAGTGCTACTAATTGTAGCAGATGCTCTTAAACAGTTCCCCTGGATTTAGAAAAAAAAACTGGAGGAATTGAAAATCAGAGGTAGAATCGAGATCATCAGAATAACAACAGATTGACGACAATACTCAGATACGTACAAGTCGATATTAGCCAGACAGCAAGGGAGTCTATCCCCTTTTTACTAGCACTAGACGAAAGAGATTGTTTTGGCATTTGAGGTGGAGCACCACACCTACCTCATCACTTTACTGCACAGATCCATGTGCTACTATACACTGAGTTGGCGAGGGCCGGTATTGAACCCGGAACTTTGTGGTTTTTAGTTGGACGCTCTACCTACTGAGGTCAAACTCCTGTAAAAAACTAACAGTGATATAATAAGAGAAATTAAGAAATTAAACATAATGGAGTACATACATTGATAAATGATAAAGTTAATATAATATAACCACATAAATGACCGTCACGTGGCAAGACAGTGACGCGTTACTTTTATAAAGACGACTGGCGATGGAACTGTGTTCATGGATTTGGATTCTTTTTTTTTTAATTAATCCTATTTGATATGTCATATGTGAAATTTGAACCTAGTTTGCCGATCAATGTTATATCTACTAACTACTCCATACTTACAAATAACAATCATAAAATAGGCGGTGTTTACTTCCACCAGAGAATTTGGAGTAAATATCCTGTATCAATATTATACCAAGATACTATTCCATTGAATAAAGAAAAATCTTAATACTTGAGCTAAACCTTGGAAGACTCTGTTATGTTTCAGACGAAAAAATAATATAAAAAAGTAAAAAGGAATGAAGGAAAGAAATGTAAAGAGAGAGTGAAAGGGGACGAGCAAGGTGTAGGGGGTGAGAGAAGAAGAAGAAGAAGAAGAAGAAGAAGAAGAAGAAGAACAAGAACAACAACAACAACAACAACAAAAACAAAAACAAAAAACAATAATAATAATAATAATAACAACAATAACAAATATTTTGAAAGTTATAAAAAATCTGCCAATAGAATTTTTTTTACAGATATTTAAAAGGTGAAGTTCAAGAGGTTCTCGTCTCAAAACAAGTCAGATTTAGAGAGAGAGAGAGAGGGAGGGGGAGAGAGAGAGAGAGAGAGAGAGAGAGAGAGAGAGAGAGAGAGAGAGAGAGAGAGAGAGAGAGAGCAAGCAATGGAAGATTTCTAAAGTTCAATCTACTCGATCCATTTAAACGAAATAGAATTTCTAAATTGAAGAAGACAACGTATCTCACCAACCGGATATTGTTTACATCCAAGGGGTCAGAGAAACCCCTCCCATTTCCAACCCACAAATCTGAACTACAGAACGAAGCTACAAAAAGTGGTTCAACTGTTGAAACATTTTTACTTACAATCGGCTACTGCTCTGTCGATGGGCCATAGAATACTGTGACTGTATCCCATGCAGAGGGGTAAGATCCCTCCCATATATATCCACCCAGGGTTATTTTTTTTATTTTTTGCACACAGTCCAATCGAATACGAATAATTCTCAAACATATCTATTTGCAATAGATAAGAGGTACTACTACTTTTGTCGGTTGGTTATTTTGTTTAATGGTATACCAACCCTTGCAGGCTATTTAATCCCAAATCTTGTTTTTGCGTAAAGGATTTTACGCGGATATTTTGTAGGTAAATATGTTTTTTTGTTTTATATACTGATGGAAATAATTTTCATTAATTGTATGTATATCAATAGTAGAAATAATTTTATGTTAGATTTTTCATTAATTTCCTGGTTATTAGTAGATTGGTAGAATTAATAAAATGGTGATTGACTATAAACCCCGTTTTCTCGCAGCTATATGATAAAATGTTGGTGTTTGCCATAAGAGCAATTTGGAGAATATAATTGAGACCACCATATAAGTTCTAGGGCTTGACATGACCAGCTAACTTATTGGATCAAGTGTCTCCGACCGCTTGTCAAGCGCATGAAATGGCCGAGATTGAATGTGGTATGTCACGGGACCACTTATTATCCAGTTCACGGACAGTTCAGCCACCATGAGCCTGTCTGCAGGCATTAGGAGTCGACATCAACGGCCAACATGTGGCTCTATTGGGCGAATACCCTCTGCAGAGGTGCAGTCGGTGTATTCTACAGTACCAGCCGACAGGGTGGTACTACTCCAGATCAGAGTGGACCTGGGCGTAATGAAGGGTTTCTCCACGTTACCCAAATCTAGAGAATTGTATCTCAATCATCAATTTAGTTTATTGTTATACTTAGGAAACCTCTTTTGGGGAAGCCCTGTCACAGCAGAACCCAAGTTGATTCTAGGGTTATTTTGTACCGAGAGGTTTAGGAAATCGGGATTATTGTACGCTCATAAATAGTCTCAATAAATAGTATCAATAAACAAATTTTTGAAAATGTATGTATTTACCCAACCCCTTCGCACAAGTCGTTTGTGACACAAGGTCAACTTTTAAGCAGAGTTTAAAAAGTTGGAATTTAGAGTTTTCCTTCTATTAGACCTGTTGCCATACCAGTATCCATATCTGGAGGGAGAAAAGTTGGATTCATCCATTTCCCAAGAATATTAGCGTTATGTGAAATGCAACCAGCCTCGTGCAAGATTTGAACACGTGTCATCGTATCCATTTATTATGATGATAACCATTACTCGACGGATTTTGTTTCTTAAGAATTAACGCAAATGTATCGAATATTTTTATTTTTTAAACAGAAATCGAACCTCATCATCAGATGCAGATAATTATCATACGCTGGTCAATTCTGTTTGGAAAGGATTAGCATTCGGCAGCGGATAGAGTCAGCCTATTCTAAAGCTCACCGACAGGGCTACTAAAAAGGGGTTTCATGGGCATAACATTAAACTGCATCTATAGTTAGAATCCATTTCTGGGATCTTGTGTGTGAAAAATACCCCTTCATTGCCATTTCTTCCAGCTCCACTATAACCTGGAGTTCTAGTACCTGATATTTATATATATGTGTGTGTGTGTGTGTGTGTGTGTGAGTGAGCGTATATATATATATATATATATATATATATATATATATATATATATATAGGGTGAATCATAATGATGGATCCCATTTTAAATGCTATTTTCTCAGATTATAAAAACGATACAGTGTATTGAATATATTTATTACATAAGGGATACACAGGAGTTTTACAGGTTATCTAAGATTTGAATATTATATTAGGTTTTTATTACTTTCAGGTATTGATTTTGGTGATCTTCATTATGTCATGGAGTCCAAAAGAAATTGCAGATGTAGTCGACGAATACTTTGCCAGCCAAAGATCCATCGTTGCAGCCAAAAGAAAATTCCGACAGCATTTTGGAAAGCGAGAGGCACCGTTCCGAAAGTTGATCCATCCTGCTGTTAAACATTTCCGAGAGAGAGGCAATGCCAAGAAGAGAAAATCCCCACGTCTACCCAACATCTCATAGTACAGAGAACTGAAAATGCTATTGCACAAAGTTCTTTTAAGTCTACGTGTCGATTGGCTCAACAGTTAAATCTTCCGCAACCCAGTGTCAATAGGATTTTAAAACAAGACTTGTATCTGTATCCGTATAAGGTGCAGGTAGTGCAACATTACTTCCGCCAGATAAGGTGCAAAGAAAGACTTTTACTGATTGGTTTGTCAGGGAGGAAGATGATATATATAGCACTTGATTACATCAGATGAAGCTCATTTTAACATGTCTAGTAATGTCAATAAACAAAATTGTTGGTTTTGGGGTCGTGAAAGTCCTGGAATTGTGCATAAAAGGCCTTTGCACAGTGAGAGAGTAAGAGTGTGGTGTGCGGTGACTTCTTCATGTGTGATTGGTCCTTACAATTTGGAGGACGAACATGGTGTAGTTGTAACAGTTACTGCAGAGCGTTACAGCCACATGTTGAATACCTGTTTCCTTCCCGAGTTACAAAGTATTAATATGACAGAGATGTGGATACAACAAGATGGTGCCACTTGCCATACATCACAAGTTTCAATCCACACTTCAAGCAAATTTTCCTGGACATCTCATTTCGAGATTCGGTGATATCCATTGGCCATCCAGATCACCTGATCTAACACCAGTGGACTATTTTCTGTGGTGTTACCTGAAATATCGGGTATACGTAGGCAGGCCCCACACGACAGCAGAACTGAAAGAAAACATCCATAGAGAGATAACAGCTATTCCAGTTGATATGCTAAACCACACTTTACGTGATATGAGAAATCGAGTTCTCAAATGTTTTCGTCATGATGGTGACCATCTCAGGGACATAATATTTAAAGGTTAAATTAGATGTAAAACTCCTGTGTACCAGTTATGTAATAAATATACTTAGTACTCTCTCTCTCTCTCTTTCTCTCTCTCTCTCTCTCTCTCTCTCTCTATATATATATATATATATATATATATATATATATATCAGCAGTGACTCTAGGTTAACAATCTTATTACTCGGGGTTATATTTTTTTACATGATTTACTATATGTATAATCTAGAATATAAGAATAATGACTATTGATATGTCTGTTCTAATTAGAATTCATCTATTATCTGAGTCTGTGCAGTCTTGAGACGTGATAACTAACCATTTTTACAAAAGCAAAAATGATATTTATCTCTATCTATTGTAATTTGGTTAAGCGTTTGTTTCAGCCACCCGTTCAAAAACACGCCACACACACACACACACACACACACAAAACAAGCACTTTGAAGCAGACACATATCTGAGATGGGGTTCGGATCATTTGTACGGAAATCTGATTAAATTTCCCTCATATTATATAATCAATAGAAAAAAAAAACTAATGTCAGATTTTTAGATTAATGTTACATTATGGTAGGAAAAATTATAAAGAGAAAGAAAAGAATAACCCGATCAACTGAAATTCTCACGTTTGCATCAACAAATAGATAAATAAATAGATCCACACTCAGATGGGCTAAAGGATTGAACCTCCAGACAGTATGTCGGCTATCCTCAAAGTAGTTCCCTTTGAAGTTCATGAGAACGGTCGGGTAAGATTAAGTCTAAAGATTTTTAGTTCAGGAGTTTGAAATAAAAAAAAATCAGGTTTGGATTATTCTAGAAACAACCAGAATTAAGTATAATGAGATTTTAGAAATATAAATAGTTTATCACGTCTCGAAGAGAGTTCAGTTGAGGCTAGCGGCCAATTTTGGAACACGTTTTTCTCTGCTCTGCCATGAGCGTGCGGGTTGAGGGTGTTTCGCGTGTTCAGGAGAAGAAAATGTGTTTTTTTGTGGTGCAACGTTTATTCAGTTGACAGGGTTTAGTATAGGTTTGGCTATGGTTAGTGTGTTATCTATTAAAGATGTTTAATATATTAGTGTCGGTGCTAAAGTTATTTCATCTATATTAGTGCTTTATTTTATTATTATTATTATTATTATTATTATTATTATTATTAGTAGTAGTAGTAGTAGTAGTAGTTTTATATTAATTTTTTATGCAAACTCATTCTTTGATTTGTATAAGATATATATATATATATATATATATATATAGAGAGAGAGAGAGAGAGAGAGAGAGAGGGGGGAGAGGGAGTGAAAGTGTTTGTGAAAGAGAGAGATGTGGTTGATATAATTTTTTTGTTCTGCTTTCAATTTAGAATGTTCTTATGCAACCATTGTGGTAACGGGCTCAGTTAAATCGGAACTCTTGATCGAACCACACGGAGCGCAGTCTACTCTTTATACGACCTAAAAAAATCCCCTTAAATGATATATATTTCCACCCCAACCCACCTGATGCGCACAATCCAACATCTTTGTCAAAATACAGAAATAATGATAAAAAAAACAAAAATGACTGTAACAATAATGGAGAAAAAATTGGTTATTGTGCTTATCGACAATAAGCCAAGCGTTTGTTTCTCTTCGGAAAAGCTGAGAGCCATCCACTTCTAAAATGTCCTATCTTCTCGGTAGAAATGTCTTGACAACATTGAAGGAATTCGATGATAGATGAATGAGAAAAAAAATGGATGAAAAATATAGGTTTGTATTTATTGGTTTCTTCATTTCGTCCTCTGAACACTGACAGATATCATTCTGTCCCGGGCGTCGACTGTGTAAAATGGTCATGGCTGACTCTGCAAAATTACCGACTATGAATAAATAGGGAGAGAGAGAGAGAGAGAGAGAGAGTGGGGAAGAGGGAGAGGAGAGCAAGGGACAAAAAAAGAAATATAATGTATGAAGTAGATTCTAACAACAATAAAGTGGGTTATTTTTGAGACGCTTTCTCCTTCACCAAATGAGAGAAGGAATAAAAGAAGAAGAAGAAGAAGAAGAAGAAGAAGAAGAAGAAGAAGAAGAAGAAGAAGAAGAAGAAGAAGAAGAAGAAAAATAACAGGTTAGTATAGAAGAAGAAGAACAAGAAAAAATGTGAAAGAAAAAAGAACGAAAAAACTGAAACGAAGAAGTAAAAGAAGATTGAAAGAACAAAAGAAGACGAGAAGATGAAAATGAAAACAAACAGGCAATTATTGAGGAAGAAGAGGGAGAAAAGGAATGTGAAGGAAAAACGATCGAAAAACGAGAAGAAGAAGAAGAAGAAGAAGAAGAAGAAGAAGAAGAAGAAGAAGAAGAAGAAGAAGAAGAAGTGCAAAATAACAGGTTAGCATAAAAGAAGAACAAGAAAATGTGAAAGAAAAAGAACGAAAAAACTGAACGAAGAAGTAAAAGATTGAAAGAACAAAGGAAGACGAGAAGATGAAGAAGATGAAAATGAAAGGCAATTAGAAGAAGGGGGAGAAGAAGAAGAAAACAAAAGAAAAGAGGAAAAGATGGAGTAGAAGAAGAGGAAAGAAAAAAGAACACGTGAGTATTGAGAAATAATAAAAAGAAAAATGTGAAGAAAAAGAACGAAAAAGGAGAGAGAGAGAGAGAGAGAGAGAGAGAGAGAGAGAGAGAGAGAGGAGGGAGAGAAGATGAGATATATACGATATTCTAGAGAGAAATAGTGTAAGAGAGGTTAAAAAAAAGTTGACGGTGTTGATAAAGAATTGAGCAACGTATTAAGAGAGAAAATGAAGGGTATGAAGAAGAGTTGGTGAATAGAAATATCGGTGATATAGAGGAGGGAGAATAGAACAACGTTTAGAAGAATTGGGGGTAGAAATAGAAAAGAAGAGAAGGTAGGACAGGTGTTAAATCTAACTTCAAAATGAAGCTCTAAAAATGGAGAGAAAAAAATAAGTGACCATTATAAATCGATCAATAGAAATTTGGTATCGAACACTTCCGGGAACACAGACAACATTTCCTTCACCATGACACTTTTAAGAGGGGCAGTAATTGGCTGGAATTCAAAGGGTACGTCCAAAATGGAGATTAATAAACTCCTTCACAGCAACATGCTTACCACTTCAAATGGTCACATACGACCACGACAATTTAGCAACAAATGCATAAATCCATATACGAGATATGTCAAAAATTATCAAGACTAAAGCTGTATTTACCAAGAAAGAAATTGGAAATGATTGAAACTATTATTGTCCCATAGTAATTGTACCAATTTTATATATATTTCTTATTTTTTCTTGATTGTTCTGTTTTGTTTTGTTTACGGCATATCAAGCACGATGGTTCATTTAATGCCGGCAAAGTTTAGCGATAGTTTGGAAGAACATTTTTTAAACTCAATTTTTTTTGTAAACAAAATTTCTATTTAACCCATAGATGGGACCCTAACAGATACTACAAATCCGGATCAGAGTGGACCTGGGAGCAATGGTTACGAAGGGGTGCTCCATATTCCCCAGACCTTCAAAACTTGAACCTCACCATCAGATAGAGTTTAACATCATACCTTGGAATTGAAGACCCTCAGCCACTGCCCTCTAGCACCCATATGATAAAATGGCTTTAGACTAGCCATAATGGCAATGCTGTTGGCATCCTCCCGTCTACGAGAGACGATGGAGTAGTGTCCAATTTTTTGTTTTGTTTTAGAACTACACAGCTCATCCTCCATATGAACCTGCCCAGGCTATGTAGTTAGCCTGTGCAGGTTCATATGGAGGATGAGCTGTTGCCCAAGCAGCATATCCCCCCTCTCCACACTGCGGCTGTGATCCAAAGGAAAGGTAAGGAACCTATGCAGTTAGTGTCGCAGGAGTTGCTGGTAGCTCTGGATTTCAGCATTACACCAACTTTGGGATTCCGGCACCGGATTTGTTTTCGGGGTTTACTCCCGAAGCCTTTCCTTGAAGGGCAGCGGAAGTTTTGCGTCGGACTTTTCCTTGGGTTGCCGACCAAGACTAAAGAGCCTCTTTTAACTCATTTGGGGATTTATGTGAGTAGTAAGTACTCCAATCCTACTACTGTTGGCCTTCCTGAAAATGAAATGGGATTGGGAATACGGTATATTTTGCATTTATATATCAAATAAGCAACAGTATGTTCATATAGTTTTTGGAGGGGGCGGGGGTAAGTCCACTAGAAGCATTTAGATGATTCTAATGTTCATACATTTTTTTACACACACATATACATATGTATACGTGAAATAGGCACATACATTTACACATGTGTGTTTATCCAAGCGCCGTTGAATTATCTAAGTTACGACAGTATAAGTCTACATGCCATTTACTACTATCAAAAGTTCCGCTTTGAGTGTCTTGGAAATCCCAGCTACTGAATTTATCTATTAGTAGATATCTATTGGTTAGTTTGGTTATGGGTAAAAGTGGGGAGTCAGCTAGCACGTGGGGATATGAAATAAAATAAAATAGAATAAGACGTGCCATTTACTACTATCAAAAGTTCTGCTTGGAAACGTCTTTAAGTTATCAAGTTGCAAAACACGTCACATTTCTGTGAACGAAATATGATTTTTATTTCATTTTTGTTTATTTTTTCTCATTTATTTTATTAATTCCTACCTTTCTTTTAGTAATTCCACTTTATATTATTTTATTTCATGTCACCACTTTCTAGCTTTCTAAAGTAGAGGGTACTTTAACCTATGACCAAACCAACATAAGGACAATAGGTTCGGGACAATCATATAGCTGTTAGGGCTTGAGGTGACCCACCGATTGATCAGAGGTGTGGGGGAGGGCTCTCCGACTGCCCGTCTAGCCTACGGAAGGACCAGAGTGGGGTATTGCATGTCATGGACTGCTCATCCACCAGGATTCCGTCCTTAAGCATCACGGGCCGACACCCACAGCCAACAGGTGGCGCATTTGGGGAGGGGGTCACACCCCTCTGCAGAGGTGCTGCCAGTCTTTTCTAAAGCCGACAGGGATGTACATTTCTTATACTAAATGTAACTTTCCTTATCAAACAGAAGCAATAGTATTAACTGATTTGTGTTCAAAGAGTATCGAGACAGAAGCTGCATTTACCAAGACAGAAAGGAATAATGAGATTATTGTTATTTTTTCCCATAATATTTAGTATATTTGTAAATAAATTTCTAATTTTAATGTAATATTCATTTGAAACAGTGTTCAATCAGACAGAAACTATAAATGAATAAAACTAGTTTTGTCCAATGATAGTTGCTGCATGAAAAATCAATAATGGAAAACATCCATTTTTTACTCGGGTATCGAAAACTCAACCGCCCAGTCTGAAAGACTTAGAATACGCTGACTGTATCAACAGCCGCACGTTTACTATCATGTCATGGGTACTTCCCCTAAATATTGAGTACCCTTTAAGAATCAATCACACTTACTGTAAATATTTGTCTTCGTCACTACACCACGGACGGTGTCGTTTTTTTCTGTTTTCCTATTCTTTTTTTTTTTTACTAAGCTTAGTTTAGAACAAATCTAGATGTATGGGCCACCCAGTAAGAATCGAACTGAAAAACTATGTTGTGCTAGTATTTTTGCTAGCCATTAAACTAGACGAGATTTCCGTGATATAAATTCATTGCTGATGAGTTTCTCTATATAAGTCCCTTGAGATGGTTAAAAATTGCTCGGCTCTTATTTAATGGACCCGTTCTGATCAATCTTAATCGAATTTGTCCTACTATGACATTCCTTGATGAACTCACACAACGTTTTAGCAAAAATGACTTCGATGGGAAATAGCGATAAGAAACTAATCGTGAAAATGAAGATTTAAAAGCAATATATCATTAACGAGAATTGTCCTACGCTATATATATATATATATATATATATATATATATATATATATATATATATCAGTAATAGTAGTAGAGGAAAATTATGCTCGCTCGCTCTCTCTCTCTCTCTCTCTCTCTCTCTATATATATATATATATATATATATATATATATATATATATATATATATATATATGAACTGTAATTGTCTATTGCCGGCCGACGTAACTGGAATATACACGAGAATTCCACGTAAAAGACACAATGCACAATGCATATATATATATATATATATATATATATATATATATATATATATATATATATATATATATATATAAATCGATTAATCAAACGAAGCGACAGTATCTGTAGACATGAATTATTTTAAAAGATTAAGTTTTAAAGCAATATACCATTAATGAGACATTTGTATATATATATATATATATATATATATATATATCATATCAGTATTCTATCAGTCTAATGTGAGACTTAGTTCTTCCTTCAGCTCTGTAACATACCAGCCTTGCATTACACACATTTACCTGTGCAAGTGATTCAGTTCAGTTTCCCAATACCATTTGCCCTAGAAAGACTAGAAGACCTAGTCCTTTACATGTATGTACACAACTCTTCATTGTTTACGAGCGTGATGTGACAGAAGATTATTTTTTAAGTGGATTATATATTTACCAAGTGTTCAATTTTTAAGCAGATTTTAATAGGTTTAAATTCAGAGTTTTCCTTCTCCTAGACCGGTCGCCATACCAAGGTTAAAGATATCAGTCTACCTTACTATTTACCAAAAGCTGACAGGAGAATATTATTAATAAAAAATTAAGATTGTTTTTACAATTAGTATTAAATTAGAAAGCGATAATTTGATTGGAATCTGTGATATTTAAACATCGCGGGTCTTTAGATTTTTGTAGTTAGTTATGAAGAACTATGATGAGTTCCACAAATCGATTGATTTTTAATTATTAGATTATATCATTTAATGAGTAAAATTAAAAAAACTAAATTTTGTACTGTTCCTTAATGTTTATAATTAAACATTAAAGTATTATCATTTCATATGCATTCTCGTTTGGTCTCTAATAACGACAATTTAGGTACGCCATGGCGAAATACTTCGTTCGATAATGTTCTTAATGTAAATGGTTAGCAAGCTAGTCATGCAGAACCATTACTACTGAGTAGTGAGTGTGATCTTTGCAGGATGCCCCATACTTGCAACCTTGCATCATATCCTGCCCATGGCGAACGGGTCGGGTAAAAAAGACGTCCATGATGGTGTAAGTAGCGGAAACCGCTACTTATGCAAGCTCATTATCAATGATAGCGAGTTCGATTATCGATGGATACCCCAAACCTACGTGTCAAAATCTACATATGACGAACTGGGTAAATACTTTAGTTGGATCATTTTGTCAATTAAAAGTTTATTTTTCACAATGTAAATATTTTTCCGGTCTTCTTGACTATGGGTCGCGAAATCGATAAATTGGCTCGAAAGATAAAAATGGGTAGAGAAAAATAAATTTTAAAAAATTGGGCCGTGAAATATAAAGAAAATGAAAAATACGTTAGGCTTGGTTATTTTAATGTACACTCCACAAGCTAGGAAGCGACTGCAAGGAGACCATTTCCAGATTCTTAAAATAATATTTTTATCTAATTGGATACATATGATCCACACACACACACACACACACACACACACGCACAAACACCACACACACACACACACACACACCACACACACACATATATATATATATATATATATATATATATATATATATATATATATATATATAAAGGAACGTAGTGGTACTTACGTGTCGTCTTATAACTCTGAAAAGAGATGCCATTAAGCATTGAATCTCATATGCACATTATTATGTTTATAAGTAAGAAATGTACAGACTTTAGTATTTGATCTTTGATGATTAAGTGATATAATTCAACAATTAAACAAAAATCAATCAATTTGTGGAACTCTTCTCAGTTCTTCATAGTTAGTACAAAAAAACTCGTCATGTTTGAACCAACGTAACCTATCACTAGATTAGTCTAGGTGAATATATTTTGCCATACGGTGCCTTCAGTTTCAGTCAAAGATATTTCGACAGCATCATATGCTTACCAGGCCTTTAGGGCCTGTGTCTTTGGCTATTAGACAGGTAAGATATATAATACTTGCGTGAATCTCAGTGGGCTATCCCTCCAGGAAACACCTGTACGCCTCTTCTAGAATTGCCTCAAAAGATGAATGCCGAGGGGATATACGCCATTTTGAACACTGGCCACTACATGAGCTTCGGTTTGTGCGTAGCTTTTGTTCATCTGACATGGTGGGATGTCAGAAAATAATAACTTTGGCAGCATCTGACCAAACCGAAGATAAAAGTGTAATATTTGTGCCTGGAACCCAGAAAAGCTTATTTTCATAGGTAGCACTTGATCCCTCTTCTAAAAGAGGTAGTGCCGGGTTTATTGCCAGCTGCCTGAGGTGCCCCAGAATGGGAATGCCGACGAAATTTCAAGGAAGTTTTAGACCCAACTTGGGCCTTAACTTGTATCACATTTGTCTTTGTGGATAGTGAAATATCCAATTGAATACTAAGTTTGATTGTTGCTTGATTTCCCATACTTGAGACACCTCCTACCCGCACGTTGGGTAAATATCATTTCTACCTTCAGTAGAGTTCGATAAAGCTTAGCCGTGTGTCAATTCTGTTAATAGAAATGTATTGCACACACTATGTTTAAATATCACTGATATTCCGAAATTTGAATATAATGTTAATGTATATTATGCTATATAATATGCTAATTGTTAGAACTGGCTAAGCTGAATGCCATTTTTATCAAGACTCCGAAAGGGTTTTTGCGAGATTCTTACTTGCTACTGGTCACTATTAACCCTTGCGAAAATCTGGATGACTTTGCATGAGACTCGAAAAATTTAGTAAGGATGAAGTTATGAGAGACGCTCTCATTTGTGGAATTGCAAAAATACAATAAAGGTTAGAATATAAAACATTGAATTTACAGGCCGCTTTTAACCATGTTTTCTGACCTGGATTTCTAGCAATGATCATAAAATTAATCTCTACCAGCCTCACATGAATTATCTAGGAAAACCATTTTAATAAATGTTCTAAAAAATTATAGTAACAGTCGACAGGGTGACGGCTATTGGACACGTCACTACACACACACACACACACACATATATATATATATATATATATATATATGTGTGTGTGTGTGTGTGTGTGTGTGTGTGTGTGTGTGTGTGTGTGTGTGTTAACTAAGTCTCAAACATAAATAGAATTTATAAATCAAGCTACACTAGTCTGGAGAGTGTTAATATAACTAATATGTATGTGTGTGTGTGTGTGTGTGTGTGTGTGTGTGTATGTATGTATGAACTAAGTCTCAAACACAGAAAGTAGAATTTATAAATCTATACTAGTCTGGAAAGTGTTAATATATAACAGCGCATCTTCATTTAAAAGATTTTGCTGACTGTTTGGATAAAAGACTGGTGACCTTTGCTGGTCAGTCAGTCAATGTCTAATTGACACATTGACATATATCTCAACCCTAGCTTAGTAATTACACCTTTCTTTAGTGAGGACAACGCCAACAGCTTCTCACCTCGACACAAGATGTTGCCTCGGTTTTACAGCGGTTTTTTTTTGTATTTTATTCCGATTACCTAAGCATCTTTCCGTCACGCCCCACATTGTCATCAAAAGATATGGAAGAAGAAAAAGAAACGGAAAGAAAGAAAGAATGCATGTATGAAAGAATAAGAGCAAAAAATGAAGAAAGAAAAAGAAAAAAAGAAAAAAGGAAAGAAATGAATCAAGGAAGAAAGAAAAGAAGAAAAGGCAAAACTGAAGAAAGAAAGAAAGAAAGAAAAAAAAAGAAAAAAGAAAGAAAGAAAAAAGAAGGGAAAGAAAGGAGAAACGAAAGAAAGAAAGAAGAACAAAAAAGAAAAATGAAAAAAAGAAAATGAAAGAGTCAGAGAATCAAAGAAGGGTGGAAAGAAGGAAAACAGAAATGGAAAAAAAAAGGGGTAAAAAGAGATCGAAAGAAAAGCTGAAAGAATGAAAGGTAGAAGAAAAAATGAATAAAAAGAAAGAAAAATGAAGGGTGAAAGAAGAAAAGTTAGAGGGAAAGAAAATAAGAAAAGAAAAAAAGAAACCAAGAAATTAAAACGAAAAGAAGAAAATAGATGGAAATGAAAATG
The DNA here is from genome assembly GCA_023376005.1 of Doryteuthis pealeii. NCBI lineage: Eukaryota > Metazoa > Mollusca > Cephalopoda > Myopsida > Loliginidae > Doryteuthis > Doryteuthis pealeii. The sequence continues at coordinate 36,113,274 of CM042168.1, read as the reverse complement.
AAAGAAAGAAAATAATGATGAACCAGGAAGAAAAAGAAAAAAAGAAAAAAGAAAGAAAGAAGGATTTGGTCTATTTTCTTTGTTTAATAAAGTAAAAAAAACAAGAAAGAAAGAAATGTAAAAACGGAAGGAAAGCACAGACAGACAGACAGATAAACAGAAAGAAAGGAAGGAAGAAAGAGAGAAATAAACAAACACCAAAACAAAAATAAACAAAGAATGACCGAAATAAAATTAAAATAATAGAAAAAAAAACAAGAAAGAAAGAAATATAAAATGGAAGAAAAGCAGACAGTCAGACAAACAGACAGACAGACAGACTGAAAGAAACAAAGAAAGAAATAAACAGAAATAAACAAAGAAAGGGAAAAGGAAAATAAATAATGAAAACAAGACAGAAATTAAAACCAAAGTGTAATCAAGAAAGCAAAACTGTCATTCAGAAAGACCAAAAAAAAAATGAGCTGTTGATTCTCCGCCCCCCCTTCCTATTGATTGTCTGTCTGTCATTTGAATTTTATCTGGCATTTAAGACAACGAGAAAATCCGCTGCAACTAGAAAAAAAATTTTTCCAAGTCAAAATTATATGAACACATAAGTACTTAAAAAGATCTTGCTAGCATTAATGACGTCATAAAAGAATGGTTAGTTATTTGGTTGGATTTTACGGCATGTCAACCCTTGTTGGGTTATTTTTATGAGAATACGTTTTGTTTTATTCATTTTTTATGGGTACTCAACTTTTTTTTTAAAGTTAATTTTTTTAAGCACATTTTTTAGATTAATTTTTTCTATTCAACGAATAGATGGGACCATAACCAGATACTACCTCGCCGAATCTGAGTGAACTTGGAAGTAATGAGAATGAAGGTATGCTCGACATTCCCAAGATCTCGAACTTCATCATCAGATGGAGTTTAATGATATACCCAGGAGACCAAGACCCTCAACGACTATCTTCTAGCACATAAAAGATAAAAAGGGTTGGGACTTGCCATGAGGGTAATAGGATTGAGACAATCATCTAGGTGAGAGGGCTTGATATGACCAGCCGATTGATCGTAGGGGCATGTGTGTAATTTGGCCCTCCTCCTTGCTGCATTTGGTTTGAATACAGCTAAGTTTCTTCTTTATGTGTCCGGTTTTTTCACCAGCGGGGAGGGCCAATTTGTGGTGGACGAACAAGTCTTTGCTGACCGTTTTTTTATTGATTCGGTTTGGAAGGTTTGGAACATATATATATATAATATATATATTATTATATATTTATATATTATATGGAATAGATATATATATATATATATATATATATATATATATATATATGGAATATATATATATATATATATATTATGGAATAGATATATATGGAATATATATATATATTATATATATATATATATATATGGAATATATATATATATGGAATAGATATATATATATATAATATATATATATATATATATATATATATATATATATATATATATATATATATATATATATATATATATATATATATATATGTGTGTGTGTGTTGAATAGACAGACAAGAGACGTATTGAGTGTGTTTGTACACTACAAAGAAGGGGGAGTATATATATATATATATATATATATATATATATATATATATATATATATATGTATTCTTTATTCTAAACTGATTGATTACATTATCTAAATAAAAAAGAATCTAAAAAAAGAAAATAGTCGTGTGGCCTCACAGATGGATAAGTAAATAAAAAAAACTTACTTCATGCCTGTACCAGACGGCAGTTCTTAGATTTCTCAACAAAAGATTTCAGATTCCCTTGTCCCATCACGATTCCAAGCAATGTTCATTTTCTAAAGCCACCCACCCAAAATTTAGTCCTCCATTCTTCAACTTGATACGCTTAGTCAGTGATTCAATAAACGTAAATTTAACCATATTTTTTACAGCAGCCTCTTTTATCAATCTCTATTCAGTTTATTTTCAACCATGATTTTTTTTGAAGAATTTTCTTTTATGTTAACTTTTCACTTGCAATTTTATTATTATAAAAGGGAGTATACACAGTGTATATACAATAAATTTGTACACGAAAAACTTCAGACATGATTATCTAGTCATTATGCGAAGCAATAACTGTTTATTTGTTGTTTTTTTTTTGTTTTTTTTTTTTTTGCAGCACCAAAATATAGGACTAACATTCTTCAACTGGAAATTTTTAGTAAGTTTGAACAACTTACTAAAAATCTCCAGTTGAAGAATGTTAGAATTTGTGCTTTTATTCATTTATTTTGATTAGTACCTATTTGGCTTTTTTAATCTATGCCAAGAAAGAAATAATCCATCATAAAGAAATACAAAAATAGACATGCCTGAGTGGCAAAAGGGATACTCTGGGAATTGTACAAGAGGTTAACATTTGATCATACGACCAAGTGGTATATGCACACATCATAACCCATCCTAAAAATGAAATTTATAATATTCTGTGGGACTTTGGATTAAATGAATTTTATCAAAAAGCCATGAACAACTGGGGAATCCAATTAAAAGCAGGAGGGTAATCCCTGGCAGAAGTAAAAATCAAAAGAGGTATCTTCCAAGGGGGCTCGCTATCACTAATACTGTTTATTATAGCAATGATGTCACTCAATCATATACTCAGAAAATTCACTAACTCTCAGGAAAAAATAAACCACCTTATGTACATGGAGGACATAAAAATCTTTGCAAAAAATGAAAAAGAACAAGAAACCATGGTACAAACCATCAGCATATATAACCAAGATATAGGGATGGAATTCAGAATCGAGAAATGTGCTATGCTAGAAATAAAAAGGGGGAAAGCAAAGTAATGAACGGAATACAACTTCCAAATCAGGACACTATAAAATCCCTTGAAGAAAAAGAAACTTACAAATACTTAGGAATTTTAGAAGCAGACAATATCAAGCGAACAGAGATAAAAGAAAAAGTTTTAAAATAATACCTCAGAAGAACAAGAAAGCTCTCAGAAACCAAACTCATCTGCAGAAACCTAATCAAAGGAATAAATACCTAGACCGTCCCCGTTATAAGATACTCTGGGCCATTCTTAAAATGGACAAAAGAAGAACTCAGACAGATAGATCAAAGGACAAGGAAATTAATGACGATGCACAAGGCTCTACACACTAGAGATGATAAAAATAGACTATATGTCTCAAGAAAAGAAGGTGGAAGAGGGCTTGCCAACATAGAGGACTGTGTAGAGGCCACAATCCAGGGACTCGAAGAGTACACAAACAAGAGCAAAATAAAGATTACTTATAGCAGCCAACATCAGCAGATTGTATGGACCAACAGAAAAACAACAAAAACTAGAAAACAAAGATGGGAAGAAAAATAATTATATGAATACTTCAAACGATAAATCGGAGAAGTTGCACCTAGACATGGTTAAGAAGAGTAAACCTCAAGAGAGAAACTAAATCACTAATAACTGCTGCACAAAATAATGCCATAAGAACAAAGTATATCAAAGCAAAAATTGATAAGACGCTACAAAACAGTAAATGTAGACGGTGCGGTAACAGAGATGAGACTGTAAATCATGTATTAAGTGAATGTAGCAAACTAGCACAACGGGAATACAAAGCTAGGAACGACTGGGTTGGTAAGGTGATCCACTGGGAATTATGCAAAGGTTAAATTTGATCATACAACAAAATGATATATGCATAAACCAGAATCTGTTCTTGAGAATGAAACGCATACAATTCTCTGGGACTTCGAGATAAAGACAGATCAGCCTATCCCAGCCAGGAGACCAGACCTAGTGTTGATTAACAAAAAAAGAGAACGTGTCAACTGGTGGACTTTGCGGTCCCAGCAGATCACAGGTGAAGCTGAGAGAAAATGAAAAGATGGATGAATACCTGGACCTTGCCAGAGAATTGAATACGCTGTGGAATAAGAGTGAAAGTGATAGCAATTGTAGCTGGTGCACTTGAAACGGTACCAATAAACTTGGAAAAAAGACTGGAGGATCTAGAAATCAGAGGAAGAATTGAGACAAATAGACAACTGCACTGCTGCAATGGGCTAGAATACTCAGAAGAGTCCTGGAGACCTGAGGGACTTGTTGTCACTCAGACCCCATTGAAATACCATCAGCTAACGCTGATGTGAAAAACTCAAGAGGAGTGAAAATAATAATAATAAGTATGACCGGTGGATATACCACAGTTTGATAATTTAATCATTACAACGTTTGACTTGTTTACTTAAGAGCTATTGCTATATATTTCAATATGTAAAAAATATAAAGATCTAGATTTTACTCTGTCTCACTCTTTTTTCTATCTTTCCTTCTTTTTCTCTTTTTCATTATGTTCGATTGAAACAGATTTGCGTTATCATTTCTACGCGCTCACCCCCTCTCTCTATCTTTCCTTTACTCTCTTTCTTTCTTTCTTTCTTATTGTTTTGTGTAGCATGTCTTTTTCTTCCTTTCTTTCTTTATTATAAAAACGGAATGGTCCATTTTTATTTAAGTGACGACACTCGTAAGAAGTAAGAATTTGGCGGCTAAACAACACCATTAATTTTTTGAATTTCAACTTGGACGA
>CM042168.1:36068668-36103668 GCA_023376005.1 Doryteuthis pealeii | reverse complement strand
CTACTAGTTTATTAATACACATGAAATTAATGAAAAATATTTCTAGCAGTTGATAAAACCAAACCAACCAAACCAAACCAAACAGAAATATTTACCTACAAACTATTCGTTCACAAATCATATATAAAAAAAGAAGAACGATTTGGCATTAAATACAAAGGTTGATATGCCAGTAAATAAAATAACGAAGCAAACAACCTACAAAGGGATTTTCTTCTATAAAGATAAAATAGATATACTTATCTACAAAAATGAGATATTCACATGATAAAAAACGAATTTCTAATTTTATCATTTAATTTTTGAAGGTTTTTATTTTGTTATTGATGTTGTAAGTTTATATTCAATACATATTTTTGTGGAGGAAATGTGTTGTTATCAATTCAACAAAATTTAAAATAAAAATAGAAAGTAATAACCATTTATATGAGAATGTTATTTATAGTTTAAATTCGTGCAATTATTGTGCAGCTATTTCATGGAATCTCCACGGGTACGGCTCAAAGCAAAGAATTATTCACTAGATGAACCTATGAAAATTCAGCAATTTAATCAAAAATATCCACCAAGGATTAAAGATCTATATGATACATATATTTTTTATTCATGAGATACACACACACACACACACACACACACACACACACACACACATATATATATATATATATATATATAGATAGATAGATAGATAGATAGATATACATACACACATATCTTTAAAAAAGTAAGCTAACAAGGAAGCGTGGAAAACATTTCCTGTTTACGAATAAGACTATGTAATACCAAATTGAATAGATATCCAGTCTTTCGATCGCTTTCGGGTGTTCCACCGGTCATTTTCAAGATTGGTACAGTTTTTTTTTTTAATATGAGATAGATAGATAGATAGATATGAGAACATTAAAAGATTAAATATTTCAAGTATTTTCGGCTATGACTCCAGCTCTTTTCAAGAATATTACACTTTGTTATTGTGGAATTTGGACCAGAGTAATTTTCGTTTTGTCTGGCCGTAAAAGAATAAAGTTGTCAACTGGTGTTTTTCCGTTTCTGTTTTTTAAAAAGTCCCCATGGGCCACCAGAATATCTAAATGTATAGTAAACTTCATCTAAAGCTATCACGTGACATCAACCGGCTGCTCACCGAGTAATAGTTTAAACTGCCAACTAATAAGTCTCTCTCCTCGAGCTTTGAATTTGGATTTTTTCCTCGACCAATCATTTTTATGCCAAAATATACGATTCATCTCTGATACCTTGATGCGTACATCTTGTACCACACACAGACACACACACACACACACACACACACACACACACACACACACACATACACACACACACACACACACACACACACACACACACACACACATATATATATATATATATATATATATATATATATATATATATACAAAACTGATATTCTATCAATTAGAACTAATGATATATTAGAATTAAAATCCTATTTTGTTGTGTTACTCTCTATCTGTCTGTCTATCCAGTGACGCAATTTAAAACAAAGCTCTTTATCAACATCAAACAAAACTTATTCAGGGTAGAATTTTATGAGGAATCCAATGGTGCTATTTATATTTACCCCCGAATTCATTTGGCATCTGTAGGGACTAAATTACTAGCTCTGTTATGAGAAAATATGAAAAGAATTGAATATGCTGACGGGAATATCTCCAATAAATTTGTAAATTTGATGAATTTCCATATCGAGTATTCTGTTCATTAGATCACATGCTTTAATAATAACACTGTTAATAGTGTGTCTCACTCCCTTTAAAAAGTATTATTATTGCGTCATTGGTAAATGAGGGTTAACATGAACAAATCCCTTAGTAACATTTTTACAATAAGCACGTCGAACTATAGGTACTGCTGTTCAATGGTAAGCAATATGAGATTTAAAAACTGTATAATTAAATTTAGTTAGATACCATATAAACCGGGCAGGGCCGAAAATATACAACTACCAACCAATAAAAATGAACACCTACTTTTCTATTCACACACACACACACACACACATATATATATATATATATATATATATATATATATATATATATATATGAACATGATTTATTATAGTCTGTTTATAGATGTGCTTGTACCTCCGTTTGTCACGCCCTGTCGTCACCTGAAATAAATTATTTTCATTTTGATCATGAGAAAAGAAATGGTAGACAAAGAAAAGAGAGAGGGTATATATATATATATATATATATATATATATATATATATATATATATATATATATATATGAAAGAGAAAGTGAGACAGAGACCTAAACAGACAGGCATACAGACAGATACAGATACAGACAGACCGACAGGCAGGCATGGAAAGAAACCATCAGGGTCGTATCGTATAGTTTATTTCAATGAAATGGAATGGGAAAAAAAGCAATAGAAAATATGTTTGATATGATTGTAAGACAAGAATGCGTGTGTTTGAATGTTACGTCCTGTTGTAATCTTAGATAAATAATGGATCCTTCCGTTTTGATTGTGAGTAAAGAAATGGAAAAATAAGGGCCTGCTACACATCAGAAATAAAAAGAAAGAAAATATAATAAGAAAGAATAAAAGAACAGAGACAGGGGAAAGATAGAGAGGAAAAGGTGTGAGGGTGAGGGCGTGGAAGCGATAACGCTAATCAGATGTATCGTGTGTTTCATTAGAATCGAATGGGAATATGTAAAGATAGTTAAATCAAGATTATTAAACTTTTTACATATTGAAATATTAGCAATAGCTCTTAAGTATACATATCAAACGTTGTAACAGATAAATTACCATACTCTGGTATATCCACGATTCTCGCTAGTCTTTATTATCTTTCTTTTGGTTAAAGATCCCATCAACGAAGCATCCTTAAGTCACACCTATGCACACGTATACACAGGTGCGTGCATGCATACTTATATCTGTATAGATAGACTTGTACACATGTTCGGGGTATTTTTTCTTATATTTCATTCTAATTGTCTTTACTTTTTGTTGTTTTTGTGATTCTTTTCTTATTCCCTCTATTTATTTCGTACCCTTACCGTATCAAGTCTTAAAAACAGAAGGAAGCCAACACTTAGCTCCCCTATCATTTCCTCCTCCCCCGTGCGCCTCTCCCGTCTCCCGTCGCCCCATACCTCACACCGTGTTCCCAATTTTTGTTCATTTCCTGACGTCATGCTTGAACACTTCTGGAGAGGGCCTATTCAACCAGTTTACTCAGGTAATTAAACCCCCAACATCAGAATCATTATGAGAGTTATTGGCACTGGCTTTGTTCTACCATTACGAGGAAAAACGGAATAGAAAAAGCCCCACCCCCCTTTTTTTCGTCATATAAGACGATCCTGTCTTTCTGTTTTTCTATCTTCCTTTTTCCTTTTGTGTTCTTTCTTATCCTTCCCCCCCCAGCTCCCCATGAAAGAATGCCTTTGTGTCGTTATTATGCTCTTTCTTTTTGCTCTCTCGTCTTGTTCCACTTCAACACTCTTTCTTTATACATTCCGTTTCCGGTAAAATTAAAATCTATCTATTCCTCACAGCCTGCTCCTATATATCTATATCAGTCTATTTCTATCTATCTATCTATCTTAATCTCTCTCCCCCCTCCTCTCTCTCTCTCTCTCTCTCTCTCTCTCTCTCTCTCTCTCTCTCTCTCTCTCTCTCTTTATCTATCTATTGTCATTTTTTCTTCGGGTAAATTCAACCTTATTTCCATTTTCTTTATCTATCTTTATTTAATTTCTTTGTTTAATGTCACATCAACCTCTATGGGTTACTTAATGCCAATGACAATGCCATCCCTGTTGAATAACAGTAGTGGTACTATGTAACCCATAGCTGAATGATCTATCCATCTCAAATGTGCATATGGCATATATATATATATATATATAATAATATATATATATATATATATATATATATATATACATATGTGTGTGTGTGTGTGTGTGTCTGTCTGTGTCTGTGTCTGTGTCTATGTGTGTGTGTACGTGCGTGCGTGTATCAGTCTGTCCGTATCTATCTATCTATCTATCTCAGTCTCTTCGTATCTATCTAAATCTATTTCTATCTATCTCCCTATCGATTTCAGCCCATTCATCTCTCTCTCTCTCTCTCTCTCTCTCTCTCTCTCTCTCTCTCTCTCTCTCTCTCTCTCTCTATCTATCTATCTATCTATCTTTTTATCTATCTCTATCTATTGCCTTTATTCTGCATATATTTACACACACACACACACACACACACACACACACATATATATATATATATATATATATATATATATCAGCCTATTCGTATCACACTATTGTTATTTTTACTGGGTGTATTTTTTATTGCTTTTCTGATTCTATCTTGGTTCATTTGTTTCTTCTGTCCTTCTAATTTGCTTATCCTTTTCTTTCATTTCTCTCTCATGTCTTTCATTTTTACTCCATCATTTTATTATTCATACTTCCTTTTTTCATTAACTTCAGCATTTACTCCCCCTCTCTCACTCTCTCTCTCATACACAACACACACACACACACACACACACACACACACAAACACACACACACACATACACACACACACACACACATTGACTGTTTAAAACCACCTCTTTTTCTTCTTTCCTTGTTGTTAGCTTCTCTTCTTCCTATCACTTGAAACACTACTGGTTATTTGTTTTTCTTCTTCTTTCTCTCTTTTCTTCCTTTCTTGGTGAGTTAATTTATTTTATTCATTCTTTTTTAACCCTTTTTTATCTATCTCAGTCACTTCATATCTATCTATCGTTATTTTTTTCCGTCGTGGTTAATGTTGTGGTTGATTTATTTTTCTTAATTTTTCCTTTTTTATTCAGTCTCTTTCCTTTTAACTCTTTCTATTTTTCCTTTCTTTTTTGATTTTGTTTCATTTTTTAAATTTTCTTTTTTTCTTCTTATTCATTTTTTCTTATTCTTTTACAACTTTCCTTCTTTATTTATTTCTTTTTCTATCTATCTATCTATCTATCTATCTATCTATCTATCTATCTATCTATCGAATTCAGTCTTTTTATATCTCTCGCTCAGATTCTCTCTCTCTCTCTCTCTCTCTCCTCTCTCTCTCTTCTTCTTCTCTCTCTCTCTCTCTCTCTCTCTACATATATATATTTATATGTGTGTGTGTGTGTGTATGTGTGTTTGTGTGTGTGCGAGTGTGTGTGTTGTAATCTGTTCATATTCATCTATCTATCTATCGATCAATATAGTCGTATCTATCTATCTATCTATTCTAATTTTTCCTTCGTTGTTTACTACAGCGTTGTTTAATTTTTCTTCGTTTTTCTGCTCTCTTGTTTTTCTCTTTATCTCTTTTTTAATTGGTTTCTATCCTTCTTTGGTTTTTTCTTCAATTCTTTCTTGTTTTCTTTCTTTTTTCTTACTCTCCTTTTCTTTCTTTTTTTTTTCTTTTTCCTTTTCCTCGCCTTGTATCCAACTTTGATCCCCTTTCTCTCCTAATGCACATTTCCCAATCTTTACATATTTCGTTCTTTTTTACTTCCTTCTTTGTATATTTTTTATATCTTCCTTTTTTCTTTCTTTCTTCTCCTCTCTCTTTCTTTCTTTTCATTTTACATTTTTTCTTTCTTTATTCTTTATTCTTTCTTTCTTTCATTTTTCTTTCACTCTTTTTCTTTGTTTTTCTTTACATTATTTCTTTCTTTTATTCTTATTTTATTGTTTGTCATTATTCTTTCTTTTTCATTCTTCATTCTTTTTACACTTTCTTTCTTCTTTATTTTCAGTCCCATCTCTTGCCGGATACACATCCAAATGACGCCGGTGTAAACTAGTCATGATAAAGACTAAATTAAATAATATCGGCTAATTGGTCAGAATGAGCCACACCCTCCAGATCACGTGACTGCGATTAACGTCCATTTTGTTGTAGTTTCGTAAGCGTGTTTTGTAACAATAATTACCCCTTTCCCCTTTTTTTTTCGAATTATTTCTTATCATTTGTTTTCATTATTCTCTATTATTGGTTTTATAATCATTATTTTATTCCTTTTCATTCTTTCGGTGTGCGAATAATGGTGCGTGTGTGCCGGGGAAAAAGATGTGAGTTTCCCAAGGACATGTCTTTTGAGGAAGAAATATATCGCCTATTATGGTTTATTTTGGGAAAACGTCGCGAAACGTCAGATTAACTCGGAATTAAGGAAATTTGGAGAGACGATGAAAAGGGAAAAATCCTTTAAAAAATACAAAAGCTTTTTCGGCAATGTTTAATTTGTTGTTCAAACCCTAGCTGCTACTAAACACACTGTCTCACTCACACAATCTCTCTCCCTCTCTCTCATTATCTCCCTCCATTTCCTTCTCCCTATATAAGTTAGAGTATATATATATATATATATATATATATATATATATATATATATATATATTAAACGTTAAATTAGTCAGAGTAAATATATATATATATATATATATATATATATATATATACTTTATAGTTGTTTATGTATATATATATACTTTATAGTTTATAAAAATAAATGAATTAGAGTATATTATATATATATATATATATATATATATTATATATATATATATATATATATATATATATATTCTAAGTTAGAGTAAATATATATAGTGTCTTACTCATGTAGGTCCTTATAAGTTAATTCGCATATATATATATATATATATATATATATATATATATATATAATATATATATATCATTTTGTTCATATCTATAAATCTCAGTCTAATCATATCTATCTTTGTGCCAGTCTGTCTCTCCCCCTCTCTTCTCTCTCCTTTATATATATATATATTATATATTTATATATATATATATTATATAATATATATATATATTTATTTTATTTATTTATTTATTTATTAGGCAAAGCCAGAATTTGCCGTAACAAGTTTGTTTTGTTAGTTAATTGGTTATTTTGTTTAATGACATATCAACCATTGTGAACTATTTAATGCCAAATCCTGTTTTTGTTTTTGTATATATGATTTGTAAGTGAATAATAGGAAAATATTTTTGTTCAGTTTGGTTTTATAAACTGCTAGAAATAATTTTCATTAACTTCATGCATATTAGTAAATTGGTTGACATATTCTTAATGTTTTATTAACTTCATATGTACTAATAAATTGGTAGAAATAATTATCGTTAACCTCATTTATGTTGATTGGTAGAAATATTCATTCTGCTAATCAGTTCATTTTTTTTTTTTATATTTAATGGTAATTCAAATCTTGTGGATAATCTAATGTCATATTTGTTGTTATAAAACTGGTGGTTGACTACCAGTCATCGCCTTTTAGAAACTATATGGTCAAAAGTGTTGTGAGTTTATCATACGAGAAATTTTAAGAATACAGTCGGAACTTAATGATAGAGGCACTAGGGCTCGACAGGACTAACCGTTTTGGTCATATTGTTGAACTGCCGAAGTCGAGTGTTACATGTCATTGGATCATTTAATAGCCGGGTCATGGACCGCTCAGCCATCACTATTCTCATCCATTAAGGGTTATCACCAAGGTAACCCCATCAGTCTTACACCTCTGCAGATGTGCTCTACAGGTCCAGCAGACTAAGCAGCGTTAACAACGATCTTCGTTGTTTCAACCAGTTTCTTTTTCGCCATACTATAGTCGGCCTAAAAAACGCAATAACATATTTGTGTTGTTCTTTGTCATCAAGGAGTAAAATCAACAGTATACCACGACAAAAAACACCTAGTTGTTCCGGAATAAATAACAGCAAACAGTACTCACCTGCTTTCAAATCATGACAGTGCAACACTTTATCGAATAAATCTGGATAACTAGATACTATTTATTTGAATTTTTGAGATGAGGCTTGATGATTTATATTATTTAGATGTTTCGGCTTGTTGTCCTCATCAACCGTTTCGGCCGATGTGCCTTCCAGCCTTCTTGGTATTTTTCTCGAATTCAGGAAACTTATCGTCGAACTTGAGAATACTATCATCGAACACATGGCACAACGGTTGGCTGGTTGATTATATTTTACAGCCTGTTAACCCTTGTTGGGTTATTTTATGCTAACAAACTTTTTTTTATTCTTGATGGTATTCCAATTTTTTTTTCAAACATTTTTTCAACAAATTCTTAAACACATATTTCTATTTAACCCATTGATGGATCCTTAACAGGTACTACCACTACAGGTGGATCTGGGGGTAATGGTGATGAAGGAGTACTTTCACACTTCCCAGAGCTCCAGAATTGAAACTTCACCATTAGATGAAGTTTAACGTCACACCCAGGTCAATGGCACAACAACATATAAGGGCTGAATTAATACAGTTCTAAGTAACAATCATCTGGGGGTCGCGGGTTCAATCCTGACCACGGACGATAATAAGATAGAATACTTAACATAGCTGAACCCTTGTATCCGCTCATGGTTAAAGGAATGAGAAAAGTCCACCGGTGGATTTAATAAAGAATTCAGTTCAAAGTTCCGTGAACCCCCCCCCCCCCGAGTTCGACAAGAAGGTAACCGAGTTCGACGATAAAGTTCCTGGTTCGTCAGGAAACATCTGAAGAAGGCTGGAGGTCAAATCGGTCGAAACATTGTGTATATAACAATACATATGAGGGCAATAGCCCGAAAAGTTCAAATAATTCAAACTAGATGCTATTTGATTTATTACACCAAGCAACAAGTATAAAAATGAGATGAAAAAATTGTAAAGACTTGATAATAATGACAATACTTTATCTAAGAAATGAACACAATTCAGGCACAATGTATGTAGAATATTTGCCGTATATCGAACCAAACACCCCGGGAAATAAGCTTTCTTTACGATAGCCAATAGCCTTGTTTAAAAATGATCGTTTGATGTTGCAAAGACAGTCGAGGCATGGAAGGAAATTTATCTCCCCCCCCCTATTTCTGTCAAATTATATTTTTATTATTTTGCAGTCATTCTCTAGGCTGTCGAATCATTGGTGTGCATGTCAAATCTCCGAGTTGGCCGCCGCTAGCTAGTTATTTTTTTATATAAAGATTTGCCCCCCCCTCTCTCTCTCTCTCTCTCTCTCTCTCTTGCTGCCCGAAGCCAGGATAGATTCAGCCAGCAGTTATTCGTTAGGAGAGGTTCACCTCTCTCAATTTCACAGTTGAAAAGACCGCAAAATCCAGTCTGTAATCCACACGCGTTTCCTGTCCATGTGTGCAGATGTGTGCCTCGGAAAATATACAGACATGAGGAGTAAAGCCCAAGTAGGAAGTCAAATAGACCTTTCTCAATAGAAAAACATATTTTCTCCCTACCTGCTCTTTTTTTATTATTAAATATCTAAAAATGTTATTCTATAAATTTATCAAATAGTTTTCAGTGGCCATTAATCTACACCTCCGTATTCCCCTGGTAATTTACATGATATTAAACCGTAATTTCGGGGAGCCAGTACATCCGAAGGTAATCCCAAAAGTAGGTCTACAAAGCGATCTTTTGTAGCACGGTAATAAATGTTTACTATGGCTTTGGCATTAAATAACCCACGAAGTTTGATATGTCATTAAACAAAGAAACCAAACCAAATAACCCAGTTATATCAGTAATGCATGTATTAATTCCTGTAAATTGAAAATTTACTTCCTGATTTTCAAATAATTTTGGTTGTAAAATCATTGGTTGGCTGGTTGGTTGGTTTTACGTCAACTCTTTTGGGTTATTTCTTTCTGCACCGGCAGCTGTACCTGTACCTGTGCTTGCCTCACTGTCATGCTCAGACTTAGCTTTACAGACATTTTTGATGAAGCTCCCGATTGACGCTTCCGCCAACTGTAAATTCTGTGCATTTATTCAGTTTTTGAATGCAAAAGGCTTTAAACCGATTGAAATTCATCGCCAATCAATAGAATTGTATGGTCCGTTGTGTGTGGATGTCAAGATCGTCCTCAAAGTATGTAGGGATTTTGCAATGACGAAATTCAACGCTTTCTCAACGACATGGCGGCGAGCTGGTAAGATATGGGCATACACAAACTGCTACAGTTGTCTAGGAAAATGCATCGTGCCAAATGCCGGTTATGTAGAAACATAGATATATGTTGGAACTTCAAAAGGATGTAAACATCATTGACAATAACCAATAAACCATTTCTGTGGTTTCTAAATATTTTGGAGACTTTTGGGATTAACCTGGTACAATTAAGGATTTTACTTAAGTCATTTAATTTTATTAAACAAAACCTGCAATAATCAATGGGTTGAGTGCAGAAATTAAAATAAGCCTCATTTGATCACATTCCATGAGGACTTTGGTCAGCATATGAACTTTTCAGCTGACCCTTGTATACATATATACACGTGTGTGTATGGTTACACATGCGTGCAAAAGTCATATGTTGTATATATATATATATATATATATATATATATATATATATATATATATATATATATATATATATATATATATATATATATATATATATATATATGTATTTTGACCGTTTTAACTTCAAAAATCAAACATTTTACCCTAAAGAAGGACGATTTTCTTTGTATACTTAAATATTTTATAATTTTCTATTATTATTATTATCTTATTTCATATTTAAAATAATAATAATAAATAGAATGCAATGTGTACATGAACAAACTCCTGGCTGAAACACGTGTTGGTACTTCATTAAACTAATTTTATCCATTCAACATTTTCTTTTCTTTATTTATTTATCCTTTAATGTGATTCATTTCCATTTTTCAACTTACAAATACATATATGGAGAAATATATCCATATACCAATTGAAATGATCTGTAAAGTTTGCAATTCAATCCGTTTGCGTTATCAGCATTGTCTTAAACAAAATGCTCATCAGTTTCAACATCTACGGTAACTCAGGCTATTCATTTTTTCATCATTGCCTGGAGTCACGTAAGATTTTAATAATTTGCATAATTAACTGCATATAATTAAGGAAACGTTGACTGTAAAGACACAACAACATCCTGGCTCTTGTCATGGAGTTCTGGGGAATGTAAAGTGACTCCTTCGATGCCATTACTCCAAGGTACAATCAGTTCCGGAGTTGTAGTACCTGTTAGAATCCAATCAAATAGATTTGTTTGATATGATATTGTTGTGATGTTAGTCCCAACAGTAAAAAGAAGTCAAGTCGAGATAGGGTAAAATAAGACAAGTGTATTTACAATCAATGGTACATGTACGACTAGCTTGTCGTTAACGGGAACAGTGCTGCCTTTCCACTTGGTGTCTCACTATTTATAGTGAGAACCGGTGCATGTTCTCCACTGTAGGAACGGCCGGTACAACAGATATTGAATTATAATTTATTGCAATTAAATAGTGTTTTCTTGTTTATGACAATTGCGAACTGTATTGATATATTGGCTATTAAACATAGATATTGAATATAAGTATGAATTTCTTACCTGTTTAAAATGATGGTGAAATTTATTAATAGATTTGCTCTTAAAACATTAATAATGCAATTAAATGTTTCTTGATTAAAATGAGGGTGAAGATATAGTTTTGCATCGTATATAATTGAGGATCATAACTGGAAGACTACCTTTGACATTAAATAAACCAACAAGAGTTGAAATGCCGTAAAAACTACCGACCAAAAATGTTATTAGTAACAAGGTAAATTATGTTATTACAGAAATTATTTGAAAATCAGGAAGGAAGGAACTTTTAGTTTTCAGGAATTAATGCTAGCATTACTGATGTAATGAGTATTTATTTTTGTCTGGTTTCTTTGTCTAATGGCATATCAATCTTTGTGGATTATTTCATTTGTAGAAGAACATTAGTGTTATTGTTAAACCCATAGGTAGGAGATAAGTGATCTATAACTTTCCCAAGAGTATTTGTATCTGAAAGGGAACGTAAGAGCACAATTGGAGTTCAAACTCGCTTACTACACACTACACCATGGGGACCCTCTTCCAAATGGAATATTATATGTATAGAATCAACCTTTTATGTAATTATAGTCAGTCTAGACAAAATTGCGACCAACGGAGAGGACAGCTTTTATTAGAATATCCTAACTGTGCTGATGTCTATAAAGACGATTGTTTTACAACTGTTAACGGTTCTTGCTTAGCATTTCACTTATGGATTCTAGAATACCGGTTATAGAAAATAAAAATATGTAATCAAAGTGGACTTGGCAAGTAATCGAAGTTTTAAAACGCTTCCATTGGAATGGACACTCTAGGTGGTCTATGTGGCTTCTGCTGGCCCGGGAAATTTTTACAATATAATTGGTTGCTTGTCATGGGTTTTGTATAGTGCTTGAAAAGCCATTGGTTAGCGTGTGACCATTTCAAGAGACTAATAATTATTTTTATGCATTTATAATGGCATTAGTTTCAGTGATACGTTTTAGTATTGAGTTTTAAGTTATTACCAATGATATTAAACGATGCCCATAGAAAAGAAGAGAAGGAATCCACAATGGCATAGTAAGAAATTGGAAGAAATGCAGTGAGAGAAAGAAAAGCATAAAGGAAAAACAGAAATAGGGAATGAAACAGAAAGAAGAAAGAAAGAAGGAAATACAAAGAAACGGATAGGAATAAATACATAAATGCAGCCGAAAAGAAAGACAGAAGGACAGAAAAAAAAACGAAAGACAGAAAGAAAGATATAAAGAAGGAACGAAAGAGGTAAATAAATAAATAGATACAATGAAAGACATAAATAACGTAAGACAGACGGAGAGAAAGACAGACAGTCAGAAAGAAAGAATGAAAGAATGGCATAAAAACAGTCATATAGAAAGAAAGAAAGAAAGAAAGAAAGACATCAATAGAGAAAGAAATACCAAGAAAAATACAGTGTTGAGATAAAAAAAAAATCAATTTGAGAAAATCAAAACGAGGGAGAGAAGATACAAAAGAAAAAAGAGAAAAGGAATTGTTTTTTCTTTAACGTTTAGACAAAGTATTTAATATCAATAGAGTAACAGCTAGATATTAAACGTTTACACTTTAGGGAGGATGAACTTAACGAGGTTCTAAAATCAAACAAAGGCAGATAAGTTGGAGACCTCGACGAAACTACCACCTGAAGTATGGAAGACGAGAAATTCGACGACATACTTCTTCAATTATGCAATACAGTATATAAACTAAACACAATAGAGAAATGTATGAGAGGCTGCATCGTTTTCTTCCCGAAGATAGGTGACCTCGGAATCAGTAAGAACTACAGAGGTATAAATCTCACTGTCATAGCTGCTAAGATTTATAATGGTCTACATCTCAATCGCATCTGACCTAAATTAGAGAAATTTCAGATAAATCGATCCACAATTTCTCAGATTCTGATTCTTCAACGAATATTCAAAGAAGTACGAGTAAACACTCGAGTCATTTGACTCTATACACAAAAAAATATGAACTCATGTTGTACAGTGATAGGTAAGTAAGGGGGAACCAATAATTGCTTTTCTCCCGTGGAAACTTACACAGGGACACACGAATGTTGGTCCACAATCAAAACTTTTCCTATAACAGCTATGTACGGACACTGGATGCCACGTTGATGACTTGTCATGAACGATGACCGATAGGGACAGGTGGCGAGAGAAAGAGAGAGTTATAGGTATCCGTGCTATCAACACAACTTGATAATGATGTATATAATAACGTAATATGTTCCCCTTCTACTGGTTTCAACAGTAATTTCTAGTGTCTAATTCATCTATATTTGATTTGAATTATAAAGTGTTTTACCTTAATCTTCTCATGAGGTTCTTATGAAAAAAAATGATTCAATGTAAATCTGACGTTTCTTGCCTTCTTTGAGGATTTCGACTCCAAAAGAATATGAGAGGAAACTGCATTTGATGGTGAGGCTTGGGGAGATACAGTCAGCATATTCTATGCCCCACTGACATTGGTGTTCTGAAGTCGAAGTTTGAAAAAGGATGGTACGGTTAACGTTTTTTAAAGGTTTTAGTTAAAGTAAGCTTCCATCTGTGTTCAGAACTCGTGGTGTTTTTGAAATGATAGGTTTTAGAAATAATACACAATAGTTGTAAATATGAACATAAGAATGAACACGATTCCCCAACGCGCTAGGGTAGAAATTAGTCTCGAAGGGTTACATATGTATAAACAATCATTTCCAAATCTCTCTTTTTTCACTCCCTTACACACACACACACCTACACACATATTATATATACTATATATATATATATATAATATATATAATTTATATGTTATATATAGTATTTATGTAGTAATTAGGGAAATTTGAAAAAAACAACAGGTTTGAATAAGTGAGTGTAAGTTTTTGGCCGCTGTATTGTGTGTTCGATCTATTTATTGTAGATTGTCTTAAGGGCATTGTCGGTATATGGACAGGTGACAAAATTTTTCTATCACAGAATAACGAGAAAAGCAAGTGGTATAGTGATGCCTCTGTTATGATGATCCGTCTGTTGAAAGAATAGATGCTGGTAAAATGGGTGGACGGTTTGAAATATATGATTGTACGTCAAATATTCTCTTTTACGGTGTGAGTATGAGAGTGTGTGATAGTGTGTGTATCGAAAAAAGGCATTGTGCATTTTTAGTGGATTTTGGTTGTGATAAATTTTTATCACCCGATCTGCCATATACAACAAATACCCTGAAGATGATCTAATTAATAGATCAAAAACATTGTGCATAGCGTCGGCCAAAGTAAATCTTCATCAACTTATTGTTGAACGACCTTGTTGTGTTTTTTGCGTAATCTTTAATAAACTACATATCCTGTCGGGATTGTCAAACTTTCCTGGTGTTATTCTATTTCTTCGTATCTCACACGCAGGCTACAACACAATACAGCACACACGATATCAGCATTCATCATGCACATTTCACACACACACACACTCCATATAATATATATATATTATATATATTATTATTATTTATTATAGTGCTATTATCGCCTGAGCGTATATCTCAGATGTACAAGTTGCATATGATCATTTACCTCCTCCGAGCTAATAGAAGGCAGTGATGGGCTTTTGTTAGCATTGGCACGGCGCAGGTCGGGTGGTATAACAGATCATGGTACATCTAATTAAGTTGTATACTCTTATAAAAACTTAAATTACTTTGTCACGAGGCGCTGTCTCGTTGATAGATGATGGGTATATATATATATAGTAGTATATAGTATATATTGTATGATATATATTGTAGTAGTTATATATAGTATGTTGATATATACGTATAAATGTAAGCAGAGTATATCCAAATGACAGGTGTCGGGATGATTTTATTTGGGATCTTCAAAATCTTACTGTATACATCATACTTGTATGTTCTTGGTGCAAACATATATTCATTCAAAGATTTTTTAATACATCCAAAAGAGAGGTCAATGTATGATAATAAAATAAGATAAGATTATATAACAAGCAATATTTTAACTTATATATATATATATATATAGTATATATATATATGATATCTATGTTGGTATATGGGAGTTCGTTTTCTTATGGAATTCAAGTTTGTCCAGACTTTTTAGAATCGGGCCCTGTATATGTTTAAGCAGATGTTTGTACGTATTTTTCGCTGACCTGTGGAACCACGTGTAAGCAACTGCCGCATGAGTCGGTGTGTCAAGTCGTTTTTGCCTGAATCATATTTTTTATCAATTGCATGGAATACACACGTCAATACGCTGGTGTAGAAGAAAAAAAATAAAAAGGGAATCGTACGGGTGAGGAGAGCTCACAGATTTGTTCAGCGAGTCATACACATCTATTCGCCTACCCGATTGTGCGAGAGAAACAAAGAGAAAGAAAAGAAATGAAAATAAAGGACTTTATCTGTGTGAGTAGATTTCGCTTCCATTTTGTTCTTCCAATCTCAGACGAAGGTCCGATACGGGTAGGTTTTTTACACACTCGTCCACGTAAATACGTTTCGATCTTGAGTGACAGCTTCTCCGCTCGGACGAAAAAGACAAGAACATGTTGGAAGATAAGATGAAAAAAAGGTACTGTGAATAAGGAGGGCTAGTTCTGCTTTTTCGGTTATTTTCAGACATTTCTTTTTTCCGAACATTCCGTTAAAAATAAAAACAAAATAAATAAATAAATAAATATAGTTCTGCCACGAAAAAACAAAATAAAAAATTTAAAAAACTGAAATTAACTAGACAAAAAGCAATATAAAAAACGAATATATATAGTATATAAAGGGTATATATATAATATATATATAAATATAATATATATATATATATATATATATATGCTTATATATAATATAATAATAAAACTCTCCCCTGACAGTGTACGACAAGAAGGCCAATTTTAAGCTTGTAACGGGCTGAATTCAGAATTTCTTGCTTCTGGAGTGTGTTGCTGATACCAAAGTTGAAATCACAAGTCTGCGCTGAGGCTATTACCCATGAGTCCGAGGGGTGAATAGTTTGTATTCATTCATGGATTTAGAACTCGGGGCTTGCATCTCCATTTACATGACGTCGATAACATATACATGATGCAAGGAAGGGGCTGTTGCATATACAAGAAAGAATATTGCAGTGCATCTGATGAGCGCGAAGTTAAGGATCTGAGCTATTTGAGAGACCGCAGCACAAGTATTATCTAAGGGGGGGGGGCGAAGTACTTTGATAAAGACTTACCGTGAATTGTTTATAAATGGTAAGTACCGGATTTATTTGTGTATTACAAATTTTGTCATGGGACAGTTGAAACTGTATTGTGATAATGCAAGGTTCGGTTGATTTCTGTTAAAACCTTGTTTGGGGTTATTTAATGCCAAAACGATGGATGGTGTACGTGTGAGTACACTACGGTCGGGTGTAACTTAGTGAATGAACGACGCCAGAGCGCAATCGCTGGGAGAGGTAGTGAAGGGGGTGGTTTCACATTCTATGCCTGTTTGATCCGATGAGAGAGTGGTTATTAGTCCGAAAGTGATGTTATTTATATAGTTGCTGATACGTATTGTTGTATGAGAAAGTGAAATGTTGTGATACGGTTTGATGAAACTTACTCGGACAAAAGGCTCGACTATAGTCTACATGTCCAGATCGTGTGGGATCAGAAAGGAGGCGTAAAAGTCTCGGCGCTTGTGGGATATACGTGTTAAAGTGGGCTGGTATAGGTGGAGCGGGTAGACATTGGGACCAATTTCTACGGTAAACTTATGTTGTATAGGAGCTGTGTGACAAGTTTCGATGTTAATTGAAATAGCTGAGATGGTTGTTGAGCTTTCTTCTGATCGGCGACTTAGGCCCAAGATTTTTGCAGTCTCCAGACACGTTAGCGTTTAACGCTACAGGGACTGCTTGTTCCCCATAAATAATTTGTAAGAAAGCCATAGAATCTTCGAATTAGCTAACGAAATATGTAGGTCATTATGGTCATGTGCTATGCTGGAAAGCTAGTAGATGATGTTAGAATAGAAATCCAGATAATTTAGTAGACGATAAGCTTTTAGATTATGTTTTTATCGTATGTCAAAATGCACTTCAAATGTGTATTTTATTGAAAAAAACAACAGTTTCCAATGCAGCATTTTTATAGTAAAACTATTTCCGGTACATTTATATAATAAACGATTTCTAGTGGTAGATTCTAATTATATTTTAGATTAACATTTGTTAAAGTAATCAAAATATTTTTAAAGTCAGAGTTTTTTTATAATGAGTAACTTTACAATTCATTTTGTTTTGTAGAAACTTTTCCTATGGAATTTTCCTTAGTAAAGTATATTGAGGTAATATATCAGTTCCTTGGATGATGCGCCGTAAAATTTTAAACATTTCATAATGGTGGAGTTTTGAATAGGCCAAAATGCGTTCGAGTTTACTATGATATGATGTATGGGGCATATGGAACGCATTGTGTTTTATGTGTTTCCGACGGTAGGTGTGGTCGATCTAAGAGAACGCTTTCATAGGTACAGAGCGGTGATCTCAAACTCAGTCTAGTGAGTGACTTACCGGGATTGCTCAGTTTGAGTGATTGACACAAAGTAATCGAATGTTTATGGAGTATTATTTGTTGGGACCATGCGCCATAGGGCTCGAAGTAAGGGATGGAGGCTCTAGCGTGGAGTTGTTGTTTTGTCGCATGAGTTGTATAGGGATTGGTTAGGTGAATGGTGTATGTCATAGTACGTGGTTAGACTTGTGTTGATAAGGTGCTCGTTTGCTTAACGTGTAGTAAGCAGCCGTACGTTCAGGATACATGTGAGCTCTAGGTAGAAGTCGTATCTCGGGATGAGACTAGTAGCAGAAGGTGATGTATCTGAATATGTTATCAGGCGCTTCGTGATAGATAAGTTTTTCTCAAAGATAATGGCACTTGTCGCAGAATGATGTGCGTCTTAAGTTGTAACTTAGAGAAAGGAATGGGTGAGTGAGCTTGGGCGATCAAGAACATTGTTTCTTGATGAGCCTTCGCGAGGGGCTGCGATAATATACCTTTTCATGCTATGGGACTATGTGGTCTCCAAGCTCGCAATTGGTTGATAGATGATTTGTATTCGCGTATATGAGATGAAATAAAGCTATTTCTTTGTAATGGTGGGATTCTGTTACACAGTAATCGGTCTATCGAGATGCACGAATAGGTGTCGGGTGTAGCTTAGATACGAGATATACACTGTATAGTATTGGGGTAGATATAGATGGGCTTGAAGTGCTGGAGCAACGCCTACGAAGGTACGGTATCGTGGACTGTGATTCGAATTGTCATTTTACCAGAGGTTCGTTCGATAGTCTTAATATACTTTCAATTCTGAATTAGTACCTTTAATAACCCAGCATATGGTTAAATACTACTACACTGATTCTTCTAGTATAGGGGATTGGTTTTTTTTGTCTTATTATTTACGACTTGGAAAGTTCCTTAAAAACGCATAAACTATTCAAATGCATTTATGCAGATAAGATAGCGTTCTGTTTAGATAAATGAGGTAAGTTATCAAGTCTCCTCACTTCTAGTATAGTTGCTACGAGTAATCATTGTTGAATTAATTTTCTTTAGTTTAGCGGTGTGTATTAAGAACTAAAAATCATTCTGATTGTTTATGATATTTCGTTGGCATTTTATTGTACGGCACTGTTATTAGTAACAGCATGTTGTCGCGGTGGGTGTGTCAAATCGTGAAAATAACAAATATGTGATTCGTGCATTACTGACCTGAAAGAGATTGATATGCCGTTAAACAACCAACCAACAAACAAAATAAAGAAAAAGTTTTCAACAGCAAACACGCGTGGTGCACCGGCCCCAACTTATGATCATAACTGATCGAACCTGAAAAGAAAAAGAATGGAGCTACTATCAACCATTTACCTAACTCTTGCGTCAGACAGGTGACAGTTTGAAATCTGGAAGTTTTTACCGCTCACACACATACACTCACACACACAACACAAAATGCTATCATAATTATATATATATATATATATATTATATATATTATATATATATATATATATATATATATATATATATATATATATATATATATATAATATATAATATAATATATAATATATATATTTATATATATATATATATATATATATATATATAATATATAAATATGGGTCGGTTTAGCTCAGACAGTAGAATATCCGCCTGGTAACAATAGGGTTCCTGTTCGATACTGGTTCCCACCAACTCAGCACATGAGTAGCAGATTAGGTGACTGATCTGTATGGTAAAGTAGGAAGCTGACGGTAGGTGTGGTGTACCACATCAGAAAGCAAATCTCACTGTTCTAGCACTAGTAAAAAGGGGATAGACTCCCCTCGCTGTCCGGTTAATAGGCAACTCCGCTAAATTTACTTATATGTGAATTTAATGTCACTTTCTGTTTCATATAGTATATATATTAATATTATATATATATATATATAATTGATAATTTGAATCATATTACCACGACCAGACAACTCGGCAAACACCATTTGCGACATCCGGAGCACTGGACAGCTGTTTCGACCTCCTTTGGTCTCATCAGCAGTGCATACCACAATCTCCGCCACTAGAGATTGAACCAGTGGACCACAGCGTGAAGAGCGGGGACTTAACACACTGGGCCACAAACGGAGAATGCCAAATCATCTAGTCAATGGTAATATTAATTCAAATGCGCAGTCACTTAACCTATACTGCCATGTATCCCATCGCAGGATTACAGAGGGCAAGGGCACCTCTAGGACAACGACTTCCCAATTCGGGGCCTGAATCCCCAGAACGCAACCTAATGGGAAAAGGGTATATATTGAATTTGTCTGGTCGTGGTAATATGATTCAACATTATCAATTATATATATAATTCCTCTATCAAAAAAAAATTCATTCAAAAAAAAATTCAATATATATATTATATATATATATATATATATATATTATATTGGTTAGGAGGTTGATTTAGAAGGCCATCACAATGCAGTTTGGAATAAATAAAAATATAATACGGTAACAATGGTGGTGTGTGTTGACCTGTATTTTTTTTTTTATATTTCTTGAATTTTCGAGGTAATACCTCTTTATCAAAAGAATTGAACTGAAGCAGTACAGCTATGGCATTTCTTCCTAAATGAATTTTTTTTTTTTTTTTTTTTTATTATTATTATTTTATTTATTCCAAACTGCATTGTGAATGGCCTTCTAAATCAACCTCCTAACCAATACATACACAATGCTTCAAGCAAATTATGAAAACTCTCATATATATATATATATAATATATATAATATATATATATATATATATATATATATATATGGAACAGAATCAGCGAGAGAAATTAACTAGCCAGGTTTCACAGTAAAGGATATTTTAGAATTATCCAGAAGATCCTTCAGGTGAAAGCTAGGTAGTTCATTTCTGTTTCTGATTATGTGACCTAAGTTGGCTCCACAAGTGCGTATTGAGTACTTATATATATATATATATCACTAAATCTCCGGTAAATAAAAAGTTCTAGGTGATTAAAGAAGTTTATGCTGACAGTTTTCTGGGAGATGAAAGGATATCAAGATTGATTCCCGTGAAAAATGCACAACTGTAAACAGTGTTTTCTATTGCCAACTTCTAAGCCAAAATTACACGCATTTATTGAATGACCCTTGTATATATATATATATATATATATATATATATATATATATTATATATATATATATATATATATAAAGGAGTGTTATTTATATTGAGCTAATCCGAAATTACTTCATCCATCCACTTGCCTGTTCAAAAATGTCCTCTAAAGAAAGATAAATAAAGGCGATCTTCTTAGTCTTTATTCAGAGACATCTTAAGATTGTTGTTATTTTGTCAGTCCGGTGGATACAATAATTTTGTCCGCTACGGCAGCGGCATCTCTTCTTTCCCTCATTGCGAACTGATTTCACGGCCGATAGGAACATCGTCTACAACAGAATAGGGATTTTTTCTTGCAATGATATTGACATAAGGCCCTTCCAGCAACGTTCTTTTCCCAGTTTCTTTCCTCCAGTCCCCCCACATCGTCATTTGCCTGGGGATCTGGCAAAGCTGGGAGGCAAGAAATAAGGAAGGTGGAGAGAAGATGGAGATAGCAGAGCAGAGGTCGGATGAAGTGATAGAATTAGGATGCGTGAAGGAAGCCATAGGCAACTGAATATTTGTCATTATGGGAACCGAAAAAAAGTGAGAGAGGAAAATTTTAAGGGGAAAAAATAGAGAAAAGAGAAGGAAAAAGAGGTTTTGAGACTGAGTAGAAAAGAGGAAAATGACAAACGCAGTGGAGCCATTAAAGAAAGAAAGAAAGAAAGAAAGAAAGAAAGAAGAAAGAAAGAGAAAGGAAGATAGAAACCGACCAGAAAGAGTGAGGAAGAGTAACTAGAAATCAGAGGATGAGCTTTTAGTAATAAGCAAATATAGAAAGAGTTTAAAAAGTGTGCAAGACAGGAAATAAAGATAATGACGAAGAGGAGAGCAAAACAAAAAAAAAAAAGACACAAAAAAGTAACAATGTTGATTTCGAAACAAAAGAAAAAAAGAGAATGACAGAAAGTGAGAAAGCTAAAGAGAAAGAGAATGAAGGAGAATAAAAGAGATGAAAAGTAAAAAAGAAAAATAACGTCAACTTTAAAGTAGAAAGAAAGAAAGAAAGAGAGAGAGAAAGAAGAAAAAATGAGCGGAAAAGAATCGTAACAATGAGTGAGAGGGGGGATTTTATTAAAAACCAAAATGGAAAGAGTTTAAAAGAGTGGAAGTCATGAAGGGACTCATAAAATTAACAGAAAAAGCAACAACAACAACAACAACAACAAAAAAAAACAAGGGAAATAGTGAGAAGAAAGAAAAGGAATGAGGAAACGTAAAAAATTAGAAAGAGGGTCAAAGAAAAAAAAGAAGTAAAAGATGTAAACGCGGCTTTGAGGAAGGAAGAAGAAAAGAAAAGAAAAGAAAAGAAAAGAAAGAAAGAAAGAATGAAAGCGAGAATGCTGAGAGCAATGCGAGGAAAAAGAGAGTAAAAGAGAGAAATAGAGTTGAAAAAGAAGAAAGAAAGAAGCAGAGAGAGGGAGAGAGAGAGAGAGAGAGAGAAGAGAGAGCAGAGCAGAGCAGAGCAGAGCAGAGCAGAGAGCTGAGAATATTGTAAAGGAGAGGAATATAGAGGTAAACTAAAGAGATATATAATTGGCTTTGAAGAAGAAAGAAAGAAGAAAGAAAGAAAAAAGGACTGAAAAAATGATCTACAAAATAAGGACAAAAAAAATTGAGAAAGAAAGACTAAACTAATTAACAGAGAATTGGAACAAAAAGTACAACAAAAGAAAAAAAAACGAATAATGGTGGTTTGCAAAAGAAACCTTGAAAAAAGACTGACAGACAGACAGACAAACAAATAAACCCTCAAGAAGGAACATCTTTTGTTTTAGCGTTTACATCTTTTCAATACGTTGTGGGCGTGGGTGGGCGGGGGTAGGTCATTTCTAAGGAATCGTTTTTTTATTATTTGCTTTTTTGCTGAAGACCTATCCCTTTTCTGCGAAGCGATTTTTGGCGACATTTTGTTCTTCAAATGTTTTTATTCAATATCCTTAGTTTAAAAAAAAAAAGAGGGGGAGGGATATTTTGTTTTACCTCCGTGTTATTTTTTCATGGAATAAGGGCTAAGGGGTAGGGAGACAAAATTAAAGGCTCACAATTAGAAAACTGAACAGATAATGATGGATCTAATCCAAGGGATCTAATCCAATTCAAAATATCAATTCCTCGTTTTAGAAAGCGCGCTTAGCGTAACGGTTACTGTTGTAGGAAAATGGAATCAGTGACCCGTGTTTTAATCCTGGAAGAGGCTGTTTGCGTTTCACTTTGTTCTTGGCATGAATACATATATTCTCCTCTCAACTATAGCCCAGCTATGGATTAAATAGTACCACTACTGTTCTTCTATAAGGATGGCTTTGGCATTAAATAACCCGTGAAGTTTGATATGTCATTAAGCAAAGAGACCAAACTAAACCCGACAAAAAGTAAATAGTAGAGCAGACTGGTCGTGGAGATGGAAAAAAATCTGATTTCAAGCCCGCTGTACTGCGCATAGAAATTGACCTTGCGTCGCATCTTGTCCGTAGTGAAGGGGTTGGGTAAATTCATACCCTATGATGGTAGGGTGATGAGGTCACATAAAATAAAATAAATATCAGGAGTTTATTCTAATAATGAATGCATTTGAACTTATGCAGAGACCAGATACCTCATATACTAATCATTACTGCTGATTGTACTACTAATTCATTACTCCCCTACTTGGCTTTAATAATTCTTCAGTAAAAAATATTTCAACAATATGTCTATAAAATAATAAATAATAAATATGAAAAATCCATAAACATGGCTCTCTCTTAAACATCCCATCATTTCAGAAATCTCTACCTTCATATACTAATTATATAAAAATAACCAATAAAGCCATTATTATCAGTTTCAACTAGGCACTTCATCATGGTATAATGTTTAACGAGTTATCTCTCTATCTATGCGTAAGTAGGGAGCAGACTCTGTTCTTTAAACATGGTTAGGCAACCAGTCTAGGTGAACTAAAATTCGGAATTCAAACCAACTTTACTCAGCTTAAGAATTTGACTTTGTGTCAGATCCTGCCCATGCTAGAGGGATAATTACTTAATCGTTTTAAAAGTTACCACTGCACAAAAAAAAAGGAAAAGGGGAGGTTATATAGTTGATTTTACGGCATGGCAACCCTTATTCAGTTATCTAATGCCGAAGTTTTTTCCAACTAATTATATGGTTTCAAGTAACTATTCCGATCATCATATGTTTGCAGAGATATATGGTTTCAAGTATATTAAACAGTAAATAATAATAATAATAATAATAATAATAATAATAATAATAATACAATTAATAATAATAATAATAATAATAATAATAATACAATTAATAATAATAATAATAATAATAATCCTTTGTAAACAGTTATAGCTTCAAGTAACTAGTCTTAATACAAGTTATTTGCAAATAGTTATATAGTTTCAAGTATTCCTATCTAATAATAATTTTGTACACAATTATATATATATATATATATATATATATATATATATATATATATATATATATATATAAGAAAGATTCTGTATATCTGTCTGTTTGTTTGTACAACGACCGAGCGCATGTCTTATTATTAAGGATAATTGAGTTAAATAAAATCCAGACACTTCTTTTTTATCCACGAGGGGGTTAAAATCTTTTCCCTTTATTTTCCATGAGGAAACCTATAAGCATATAAGAAGGGTATAAATCAATGATATATCAAACGAATGATATATATTAAAGAATGATTAGAAATAAAACAAGTTTATAAAGGATAAAACTGAATAAAAAGCAAATAAAAGACAAATAAAATAAAAAATACAAACAAGAATAATAATAAAAATACACAACTTAAAAACAAGTAAAAATAATGGAACAAATATAAATGAAAAAATTTTTAATAATCTATATATAGATATAGTTATTTTTAACGTTTTAACTCCTGAGTAATGCTGAGTAGCACAGCTTGTATAAATATATAGCACACCCAAAATAAGCCTACCCCTTATAGATATCTATGTAAATATATTTATACTAGACTCACTGAAACATAAATTCCCTACACATACATTCACAATCTATTGTGATGACGGTCTTTGTATTTCACGTGACTGTTGCGGAAAAAAAAATTAGCTAGATTACATAAATAGATGATCGCACACCTACAAAATATGGGACTTAAGATAACCATAAATACTAACCTAACAAACGTCAATTTCCTTGATGTTAACTTAGACCTAAAAAAGAATACATATATAAACCATATCGCAAACCAAATGAGGAGCTTAAATATATAAATGTAAATTCCAACACCCACCATTAGTTTTTAAAAGCCTAGTCCCTAATATTAGTCGTAGAATCTCTGATTTGTCATCAAATAAAGATATTTTTGAAAAAGCAGCTCCTTATTATAATAAAGCCTTAAACGACAGCGGGTTCAAAGAACAAATCTCCTATATAGATAACATACCCAAACAAATAAATCCATCAATAGAAAAAGAAAAATAATTTGGTTCACCCCCCCCTTTTTTTTCTAGAACAGTTAGAACAAATGTGGGTAAAAATTCCTGGATTTAATAGACAAGCACTTCCCACCTCAAAATAGATACAATAAAATATTTAATAGAAACACTATAAAAGCCAGTTGCTCATGTGGACACTCTATGAAGTCCCTAATTACAACAAAACCTAAACCTAAACTAAACCCCACCTGTTCATGCAGAGTTAAGGAAGACTGTCCCCTGACCCAAAAGTGTAATGTTAATTTTGTTGTATATGAAGCAAAAAATACATCTACCTGTAATAATCATCCGAAGACCAACGAAATATACGTGGGAATGACACAAGGCAGTTTCAAACAAAGATTTTACGCACACAATGAAACATTCAGGAAGAAAGATAAAAAAGATACTACAACTTTAGCGAGTAAAATATGGAAGCTAAAAGAACAAAATATACTATACAAGATAAAGTGGAAGATATTAGACCAGCCCAAATGTTACATAAATGGTTCTAAAAACTGTAATCTATGTGGACGGAAAAATTCAGAATTTTAGAGTCTTTAACATCAACAGATAACCACCTGAACAAAAAATCAGAAATCTTCAGGGCATGCCCACACAAGAAATCTGCTATAACAGCATGTCTTTCTAGTCTTACTTGGATCAGTTAATGGTAATGGTTATAAGAAATAGACATAGCGACCAGAGATAAAATCTTGGACGAGGCTGGTTGCATTTCTTATAGCGCCCATACACATGGCAAAGGTATGCATCCAACTATTCTCCCTTCAACTATGGCTAAATAGGTTAAACTGGACTAGGAGAATGAAAACTCTGAATCCAAATCTGTTAAAGTCCACTAAAAATGACCTTGTATCATATCCTGCTCACGCGGAGTGGTTGGTAAATGCATACTTAGATGGCCGTACTACCGCTTGCACACACCATCCATCACTATCGGTCAGCTAGACGGCATCAAGTGTTCGTAAAGAGCTGATGAGTGTAGGTTTGTACTGGTGTATCTAAGTTTTGGAGTCCAAAGGAGAATGCTACATGAGTTCGTCCCTGCTTCTCCAGTAATGTTCAGTATATCTTGGTTATCCTACTTGGTTTGTTTTTGAGATGGGAGGTAGGTAGCTTCAATATTGCTGTTGTATAGGGTACTGTTTACATTTGTTCAAAAGAGCTCCTAACATCCTTGTGTATTTCCCCTCTAACTTTTTCATGTTAAATAAAATAATTTTAGTAATAAAATTATAAATAATACCAATTTGGATTGTTTAATGTTATAATAGAAATAATAAAATCCGGGTATATATCAACCTTTTAGCTTATGGGCGAGGCTGTTTGCATTTCACATAGTGTTTGTATACTTAAAAAAACGTATGCATCCAACAATTCTCCGTCAATGGGTAAATAGTTGGATATATTGGTCTATTTAACCTTGGTATAGCAACCGAACTAAGAAAAGAAACATTCTGTTAGATTTGGCTGTAAATTGACCTTGTGTCACATCCTGATCAAGTGGAGGGGTTTGGGTAAATGCATAATTTGATATTTTAAGAAAAAGTGACCGGCATACTGTAGTTTCGATTTATAAAGAGAAAATCAAAAGTTTATAGTTGGTATTTCCCAACCCATTCGCCACGTTTAGGGTGTGACGCAACGTCATAAGTATGGGGCATCAAACTAACTATTCGTCAAGTGATAGTATATAAATAAGCAATTTCAAAGAAGATACTCACGTTAGATAAACTATTTGCCAAATCCTAATAAGAACATCGGCCTCTCCTTTTTCTGTAACAACATTCCAAACAGAAACGGAAATTTCGTCTAAAAAATCATCTCTCATTTTACCAACGACATGTAAATCAAATTTATAGACGACTGGATATTATTATTTTTCATGGCGTGAGTTTACATTTGTAAAAGAATCTGTCAGGTTTTGATGTTTGAGGAAGGGCCGTCGATTTTATAGATGAACATATCACTCAAGACGTTGAATTCCTCAAAGATCAGACCACCTATAAGGTTGACTTATGTTACAACCAGGATGCCAAAATTATTGTACACTAAAAAGAACTGTGAACCAGTTTTGTCTCTGTTTGAATAACTTGGTTTCCATTTCCCTGAATCTAATTTCTAGACTATATCTATCTATCTACCTATCTATCTATCTATCTATCTATCTATCTATATATATATATATATATATATTATATATATATATATATATATATGTGTGTGTGTGTGTGTGTGTGTGTGTGTGTGTGTGTGTGTGTGTGTGTTTGTTTGTGTGTGTGAATGATATCAAATGTTTCTCTGATAGGATTCAACCAAAATTGAGAACACAAACTAAATATAAAGATTTTGCATATATATATATATATATATATATATATATATATATATATATATATATATATATATATATATATATAACAGTGTATGTACACATTTTACATATACGGAGAATAGCATAATCAAATATATGAAAACCCCTAGTTTATCAGAAATAAATGTATTTCGGCTACCTTCGCCACTTCATATCTGATTTCATAATGGACAAAAACTACATTTTAGGTTTATTTGATAGACCTAATATGTAATTCTTGTCTATTATAAAATAAGAATTGAACAGCTGAAGGTGACCGAAATATTTTTTACTGATAAATTAAGGTTTATATATATATATATATATATATATATATATGTGTGTGTGTGTGTGTGTGTGTGTGTGTGTGTGTGTGTGTGTGTGGAGGTACAGAATGTATATGTATTTTTGAAAGTAATGTAAGGAAATAGGATCTCTATTCCTCTTTCAACCAACATCTCCTAAGGAGTTTCTAATTTGATACAATATTTTATTACATCAAAACCTAAATTCTTGCACCCGAAGGGTGCATATATTTGCTAGTATATAGAAATTAAGGTAGAGAGGACATGGAATTATAAGATTATAAAAAGGTAAATTAAAATTAACCTGGAGTTGTACCTATCAGAGCTTCATTGGTGGGTCAGGTAGAATTCTTTTAAAATTGTTTGAGAGTAATACTTAAAATCATATAACTGTGTGGAAATTATTTTTATCAAAAATAGTTACTTGATACTATAATTGTTTACAAAAGATTATTATTAGATACTTGAAAACTTATAACTGCCAGCTATGATAGTTATTTCTTTCCATGCTGTCGAGGGTCCTTAGCTTCTTCAATCGATTGCTAGAATTTAGGGTTCCTAGTCTTGCATTGTGGATGTCCGTCCACAGCTTACCAAGCAAGTTTGTGCAATAACAGTCTCTTCGTGCCCGGTAGTTGTTTGTCTATATAACACCAAACTCCAGGAAATTTTGTGCTGGTGGTTATTAGGGCCTCTGTAGCACATGACCAAACATGGACCACTGTAGTTGTACCGTCCTTGTTGATAGTGGAATAATGTTGCACATCTTCGACAGAGACATGCTGACTGCATGGATTCCCATAAAGCTCACTTACTCTCTCTCTCTCTCTGTCTGTCCTCTCTTCTCTCTGTCTCTCTGTCTCTCTCTATATATATATATATATATATGTAATTTTTATTTTTTTGTGGAGAGAAATTTTATTTATATAATTTTAATTAATCATGACAAGCAAATTCGGCGAACACCATGTGCGACGTGAGGAACACTGTACAGCTGTTTCGACCTAATTTTGGTCTCATCAGCAGTGTATACCTACGATCTCCCCCCGACAGAGATCGAACCAGCGAACCCAGGACGCAAAGTCAGAGACTCTACCTCTAGGCCAACCGGACATATATATATATATATCTTACCAAATGTCCCTATCGGACATCGCAC
Source organism: Doryteuthis pealeii (assembly GCA_023376005.1). NCBI lineage: Eukaryota > Metazoa > Mollusca > Cephalopoda > Myopsida > Loliginidae > Doryteuthis > Doryteuthis pealeii. The sequence goes on along the minus strand of CM042168.1, from coordinate 36,074,156 downwards.
CCGGCAAGTTCTTCGCACAGCATCCGGTGTACGTACAGAGTTGATGAATGCAGGTTCTTACTGGTCGGTCAACATTAGTATGTCCATGGAAACATCACTTGTGAGTTCGTCTTTATTTCTGCACAAGTGTCCGGCATGTCTTTTTCGTCAAACTTAGATTGTTTGTGTGATAGAAAGTAAGTGGTCGTACAGCTGCTTTTTCTGATGCAGCCTCAAGGATTTGTCCAAGATAGCACACAGTTTCCTTGTAGTTTTCTTCTAATTTGGTATACAAACGTTCCGTTCAAGTTACAGTGGTGCAGCCATACAGTAGCACTGAGGTGGATTCTACTTAAAGAGTTCTCGCTCGTCTGAGAGATCAGATTTCCCATATCAATTATCTACCAATAGCTTTCTATGTCTTTCTTATACGTTTATAACCGTTGCTTTCTGTAGATGAGATGTTCCTACCTTAGTAGGTCTACTAATTTCAGAGGTTTACCCTATGTGCAAATAAATAATAAACAATTCAGTCTAGATAAATGACGCAGAAATCAAATAGTAGTAAAAAATTAAATGTGACGATATATGAGGCGTCGGTGTCAGCACATTAATCGAGGAAACTTTAATGAAACCAAGTCAAGTGGAACCTTCACTTGATTTAATGAACCTTTTGACGATTTGACAAGACAAAGGGGCGAAAACCACATTCAAACAATACGCATTTTCATCCGGCAACCAGTAGTTGGGCAGTCAACCAAGGCGTTCAGGTTAGCTAGGGTTCCTGATGAGAAAATTCGTTGCCCCATCTCTCTACCCTGAATCTGTGTTAACTCGCTGTTCGTGACAACGATATTCACTAAAATTTGTCTTCTGAGATCTTTTCTTCCCACGTGTGCTTTTTTTTTGGTGAAATTGGCCATTTCATCTGATTCTGTGTCCAGCCACAGGCGATGACCTAAGAAGCTGCATCTACAAGCCAACCAGATGGTGGTCTCTAGATAAAGCCGTTAGCGTTGTGGCTTAGGCCAGAATCCAGTTTCTTTGTAGATGCATTTTCTTCGATCATTACTTGTGGCATGACACACAATCTGATGAAATAACCGATATCGTCTAGAAAATACACGTAGTCAAGCTTGAATGACAAATTATTGTAGATTTATTTGACGGCATATGGGACGACTTTTTTTTCCAAAAGTTTGGCTCAAAAATTGCCCTGCGTCTTATACATCGTAGGTGAAGTGAGACCTTCCGTAGGCCTAGGTTAATATTCTCTATGATGCTCACTAACCCAGCTTACGCTCGGTACTTTTACCTGCCCTAAACTGCCACATTGCTACAGTAAAAACTTTTTTCTCCTGAATCTGATCTGCTGAAATGGGGTGCTTCTTATATGGCCCGTGCGTCTTATATGCCGTTAAATGCGGTAGTTTTATTGACAGTAAAAGCTCGGATTAACACCCAAAGAAACACCCATCTCTCTCTCTCTCTCTCTCTCTCTCTCTCTATATATATATATATATATATATATATATATATATATATATATATATATATATATATATATATTTAATTAGATAGCCAATTTAGTTTAGTTAGCTATCCCGGCTTACTTATTTGTTTCTTTCCATCATCCATCCGTCCATCCATCCATCCATCTATCTACCTATCGCAGCTTTAAATCTATCTCCGGACATATACCTCTATCTCAATATTTACGCCTATGTACGTTCATCTTGTTATTTATATCCACAAATGCAGCATCCACACACACACACACACACACACACGACACACGCATCCCCCCCCACACACATATATATATGTGTGTGTGTGTGTGTATGTGTGTGTGTGTGTGTGTGTGTGTGTGTGTGACACAAGAACAAGCGTCGATATTTTTCGGTTGAGTGATCAACAATTTGCCACTTGAGAACGCTCGAGTTATTGATCTGAGCCAATATTGATTGGCGATAATTCACTTAAATAATTCTCGGCTCAATTTGATGCCGCCGAACTTTTGACGTCAATTGAATTTCTCAGACAGAATCAAATCTTGATGACAGAGAGAGGACAATCACAACTTTAAACCTTTAATCCTTTAATAAACTTCATCAAATTTTTCACCTTCCATTACCAGCGCATTTCCCGCTCAGCGAACAGCTTCACAACGCGTCTAATTTAGTTGAGACGTTAGAGATTAAAACCAAATACAGACACACACACACATATATATATATATATGTGCGTGTGTGTGTGTGTATTTATATGTGAGTGTATATATATGTGTGTATGTATATATATATTTATATATATATATGTATATATATATATATTCGTGAATATATATACATGTATATATATATATATATATATATATATATATATATATATATATATATATATATATATATATATATATATATATATATATATATATATATATATATATATATATATATCTATTCTAGTTTTCCAACCCTCGTTATCGCAACATAAAGGAGCTATTTTACACATGAACGAATTTTCAGTTGGAAGAATTTGATCTTGAAACGTTGTTCGTGACTTGATCAGTTAAACGGAAAGTGTATGAAGTGCAAGACAATTTTCTCTGATTCAGTTTAAACTACCTCCGTTATATAACTTGAAGAATGATCTTATCTAAGATGAGTTTCAACTGCGACATTGATCACCACGGATTGACATGCCGTTAAAATCAATCGATGAATCAATCATTTTGATATCATATAACTGTGTGCAAAAGAAAAAGAAGATTATTATGAAACAACAACGGCAAAAAGTGTAAATATGAACATCTAACGTAAATAAAAATGATTCCGTAACCTTTTGACACAACATAATCTTAAACAGGTTGACCTACAGTTATCATTGAAATCAATATTCTATAGTGATTAAACACAGCAAGGTTTACCCAGTGATTTCCTTTTGGGTCGATGCATCAATCATTTTGACATATACTGACTTCTCCGCACGAGTAGGATGTGACACAAGGTCAATTTTTAAGCAGAGTTTATCAAGTTTGAATTCAGTTTTCCTGGTTGCCTGGTTGCCTAACCAAGGTTAAAGACCCTAGTCTCTCCTACTATTTATCCATAGATGTAAGGATGATAATTTGGATGAATAATTTTCCCAAGGGTATTAGCGCTATATGAAATGCAAACAGCCTAATCTAGGATTTGAACTCGTCTCGCCGTGTCCATTTCCGACGTTGATAACCATCCCACCACGCACCTCCATGATATCATATGCGTGCCCCCGCCAAAAAATCTCTTGAGACACAACTACGTAAAAAATATAAATATGGTCATCTGACGTAAGAATTACCTAACCTCTAAGCATAGAATAGACATTGACCTGCTATTAAAATTAACATTGATATTCTATGGAGGTTGAACACAAAATGTCTACCATGTGATTTCCTTTTTAATGCTGCACCTGTCACGCTGACATTTCCAAATGACAACAATATATGCTTTTTCTGTAGAGGGAATAGGCGGGTTCATGCCTCAAAACAAATCGAAAGTCATTAAAAAATAATCTAATCATTTACCCAGCCCCTCTAACATGAGCAGACTGTGACACAAGGTTAATTTTCTTGAGTTTAAACTATCACGTTGATTTACATAAAAACCATTCGGTGAATAACTCACTGTCTTGAATTTTGTGTGTCGACCTACAACGAAATTCTTAAGAAATAACCACGGTGTTTTCGAATAAGTTTTAGTTAAAAAACATTCCACAACATAATATAAACTGAAATGCCAAGGAAATTATATGATTATTTAGATTACATGAGATTATATATATTTACCAACCTCTCTGCAGGAACAGGATCCGACACAATGTAAATTTTTAAGTGAAGTTTAACATATCCGAATTCAGAGTTTTCTTTCGCCCAGACAATTTTCCATACCAAGAGTTCCATCTACCCTATATGTACCCATATCTGAATGGACAATAGTTGGATGAATACCTTTCCCAATGGTCTTTAGCTCTGTAAAATACATACATCCTTCCTTGTAGACTTTTTGCCCTAAATGGGCTGAAGGAGCCAATCTGCCCTATTATTTACCCATAGCTGGATTGAGAATATGTTTCATGCTTTTCTCAAAAGCGAAGCACAAACTGCTTCGCACAGAACTTGAACAGTGGTACTCGTTTCCATTTACTTCAACAATAACTGTTACACGAAGCGTGCCTCATTTTATTTTTAACCGGAGTAAAACTGATCTGAATTCAGAGTTTACCTTTTCCTTGACTGGTTTCTTTACAAAGGCAAAATAAACCAATCTGCCCTACTATTTATTCATAGCTAGTGAGAGAACAGATGGATTAATACCTACCCTATGGGTATTAACGCTAAGAGAAGCACAAATAACTTCCTCCATGATTTGAACTCGGTAGCCAGTTCCATTTCGTACAAAAATTACCTATATTATAAGCTCGCTTATTTTTTGTTTTAAGCATACCAAGGTTAAAGCCACCAATCTGCCCTATTATTTACTCATAACTGGAGAGAGACGAGGTATCATGCCTTTCCCAAGGGCAATAGTGCAATGTGAAACATCTAAATTTGTCTAGGCTTTGAACTTGTCACCGATTCAATTTAATACAACGATAACAATTACACTAAGCGTGCCTTCTGGTGTGTGTTTGTTGAAGGTGGGTGGTAGACATAGGTGATGGGATATTTTCCCAATCATAATTATCATTATCTCGCGCTGAGAGAACGGATTCCCATGACTCTCGCGCACCAAATCCCAATCGGTCATCACTCCCGGCAAGTCCTCCTCACGACATCTAGTATCCGGACCGAGCTATTTAATGTAAGTTTTTGCTGGTCATTCCACTCTGAAGGGTCCATGTGTTGTTATCCACAGGAGAACGTCACTTTTGAGTTCGTCCTCACTTCTGCTGCCAAAGTACATTTTACCAATAAGTAAAGTCGGCGGGGCGGCCTAATGTCGATATAAGCCAGACAGTGAGGGAGTCTATGCCCTTTTCACAATAGTTAGACCAAGGAGATTGTTTTTGCGCCTAAGATGGAGCGCCACACCTACCATCAGTTCCTCACTTTACCGCACAGATCCCTGTGCTACTCATAGGCTGAGTTGGCGAGGGCCGGTATCGAACCCGGAACCTTGTGATTCCTAGAAACCGGTTACCGGTGTTAATTGGTGATGAGCCTGTTCAATTTTGAAGTAGAGGACCGTTTAGCAATGGTCTCTACAGTAGAACATCCTGAGGCATGTGTGCCAGACAAAACAAATTAGACAATTAACAAGAATGTATTCCCTCAGTCAATACGAATCCGACAGTGACACAACACGCAAGTTCATCCAATGGCGTCTCTCTGCCGGATGAATAGCCCTAAGAGACAGATGCTATTCTCACATGCGCAGTAAAGTTTTCTCTGGTCAGTAGCCAAGATACATAAAACTGCACAAGCGCTTCTCGCGAATATTCAAAACAACTAGTCAACATATATATA
>CM042168.1:36058668-36066168 GCA_023376005.1 Doryteuthis pealeii | reverse complement strand
ATCGATTGATTCTTCAGGGTTACTTTAGTTAAATTAATCGAGTTTTCGATTAATCTTAGATGGTATAATATATCTTTAAAATGTATTATACCATCTAAGATTAATTTAACTAAAGTAACCCTGAAGAATCAATCGATGTTTCTTCCATTGTTAAAATAATTTTTTGCTCTACATTGTATTGAGCACTTTATTTGTTTTTTCAACGGATACTGTGCGCTTCCAACGATCGTACTCATACCCACCGTAAGTTACTACTTATACATTTACAAATATATATATATATATATATATATATTATATATATATAAAATTCTGAGGTCGGTCGTTGATTGGGTTTGTGGCAACCCTTGATGCACCAATTCTTTCCTATTGACTGTGCCAAAAAGCCAACTACCAGGACACATAAGAATATATACATAAAACCCGACTTGTCGGCTGGGATGTATAATACTCCCTTGCAGAGGGGTAAATTTTCCCCAATGGGACTACCTGTTGGAAATGGGTGGTGACCCGTGATGTTTAAGGGTGGAACCCTAGTGGCTGAGCAGCCCATGACATGCAACACTTTAATTCGGCCCCTATATGGCCTAAGTAGGATATTAAACCCACTCTGTTTGATGGTGAAATTCCAATTCTGGAGCTATGGAGAAGTACCCCTTGATCACTATTACTCCCAGGTCCACTCTGACTCGGAATTTTAGTACCTGAAGGGTTCCATCTATTGGTTATATAGAATAAAATTATCGAGGCGCTTGGTCTAATGGTTAGAGTCGTAGGGAATGGACTCGTCAAGCGAGTTCTGCTGGCATTTCACAAATACCCTTGGGAAAGGTATGAAGATTAAATAGTGGACTCTTTAACCATGGCTAGGTAACCAGTCTAGGAGAAGGAAAACTCTAAATTCAAACAAGAAATTGACCTTGTGTCGCAAAAATATATATATAGAAGTGTCTTAAAAAATTGAGTACCCATCAAGAAGGAATAAAACAAAATTTCTTCGGCATAAAATACCCCAACAGGGGTTGACATGCTGAAAAATCAAACCAACCAGCCAACATAAATATATAAAGCTTGGAAAGTATTTAATCTAATACTATAGATTTAAAAAATCTAACCATTATAATTTTTATTATGAAATACCGATTTTTCTGTAGACCTACAACAATATATATGAATCAGAATTAACTTGTGCCGACAGAATGGATTCGCATTCCTCACTCTCATCACCCCTCTCTACCGCAAAAGTCTTCCTCATGGCATCTAGTGTTTGCTAAAAGCTGTTGAATGTAGGTTTTTGCTTGCTTGTCAACTGGTGTGTCCATGTTTAGGTGTCCACAGGTGAACGTCACTTATGAGTTGTTCTTACTTCACCAGATGTATCTTGTTTGTCTTGTTAGTCTTACTTTAATGGTTTGTGTGATATCCGGTATGTGGTGATACAGCCGTTTTTGTGGGGTGTTGTTTCCAGGACAGCACGCAGTATCCTTGCAACATTTTCCGCAAGCGTTTCGTTAAAGTGCGAATTCACATCTGACAATATGTGAAAAATATTCGTTAATAACACCAAAGTTCTATATAAAGAATTTTTTAAATGCCGAAAGATCCTTGAAGAAATTAATATTACAAACAATCAACCAAACATAGATAAAATAGCATTGAAACGACACTAACATATTAATCATCTTCAATAAAAGATGCTAACCAAAGTACACCCTGCAATAGTACCTCATTCTGACACAATAAATTTAGCAGCTAAATTAAACAAAAAACTTGAAGACGATCAAGATTGAACGCAACTTGGGGTACCTCCTCGATAAACTGGCCCCCGACAGAAAAATAACAAGAAAGATTGAGAAAAACAAAAGATCATAAAAATGATAAGTTCCGTAGTCTTTAACATATCCCATATATATATATATATATATATATATATATATATATATATATATATATATATATATATATATATATATATATATATCTCCTGTTATAGCATTACTATTTAGTTAAGTTTGTTGTATTTATTTATGGACATAGATTGTTATGAATTATTTAATGCAGGAATCCAATCCATTTGTAAATGTTTGATAATTGTCGTAATAATTTATAATCTTAACATTTCATTGCAATCATTTTTTATCGCACATTTTTCTACTCATCTATATATTGATATGCCTGTTATAATCATGCAACACTCTCTGATTAAAAATGAGACCGTCCAAATCGTCCAAGATCAAATGCAAAAATGTAAATCCTGAGTATCTTCTGTTGTTTATCCATGGAATTCTTATTTTTATGAGTGCCGTCACCTCAGCTAAACAATGGTCCATTACGTTTTTTATTATATAGAAAGAAAGTGTCATACTACACAGAAAAATATTTTTAAAAAGAAAGAAAGAAAGAAAGAAAGAAAGAAAGTGAAAGAGAAAGCAAGGGGATGATAGCGCTAATCTGTTTCATTCGAACATAATGAAAAGAAGGACAGAAAGAAAAAAAAGTGTGAGAAAGAGTTAAATCAAGATTTAAGATACTTTATTACATATTGTACTATTTCGCAATAGCTCTTAAGTAAAAAATATGAAACGTTTTAATAATTAGATTATCATACTGTAGTATATCCATAGGTACTGCTAGTATGGTCTCAATTAGATATCAATATCTGGTGGTAATGGCAACAAGGGAGTGACTCCACACTTCTCAGAACTTCAAAACTGGGGCCTCAATACCGGGTCATATCCATTTTTGTGTTTATAAGAGAGGTGACACGTTACCCATCTCCAGAGGATGTAGTCAGCGTATTCCGAGTTTCACAAACAGGGCAACATTCTTATTCCACTATTTTCCACATATAAACACGTGCACGTGCACTACTCTATGAACGGGCATCCCTACCACACCCACACGTTGGTATATATTTGGTCATGAATAGCCCAAACTCGTTTCTAATCTCTTCTGACTGAGTCGAGTTGCAATCGGATATAAGACAAAAGATTGCTTATCTATTTTCCTGGCCACCAAGATAAGACGACTAAAAGGTAGCCGAGACATTGCCGTCAATAACGTTCAAAGAGAACCTGGCCTTTCTTTTGTTCCTTCCTCTCACACACTTCGCGCCAACCCGGACTTTCCCAGAAAGTTAACAAAACACAGAAAATCTCGACTCAGCAAAAAAATTATAGATCAATAGCAAATAATAGAAAAGGGAACAGGAAGAAAAGTAAAAAAAAACAACTTACACACACACACACACACACACACATATATATATATAATATATATAACCACAATGGTATCTTATATATATATATATATATCATATTATCGACCATAAATAACTCTCAAATCCAATATACCAACATTGTATCATCTCTCCTAAAACATTATATATATCTACCCCTTTGCGCGAGTAGGACGTGACACAAGGCCAATTCATTAAGCGGATTTTAAGAGGTTTAAATTTAGTGTTCTCCTTCTCCTAAACTAGTTGTCTAAATAAGGTTGAAGAACACAGTCTTTTCTACTATCTACTCATAGCTGGAGGCAGAATAGTTGGATGTATACTTTTTCCAAGGGTATTAGTGCTGTGTAAAATGCAAACAGCCTCGTCCCGAATTTGAACTCTGGTTGTCCAGTGATTTTCTTACGGCGATAAACATTACACAACGAACCGACTAGAACATTATAAAATCAAAGCGAACATTGTTAAATATTAACCTTTAGTAAACTATACAGCATTGAATCTATGTACCTAAATATAGAATTGCATTAAAAGTTTTTACTTATTTTTCGAATATATATATATATATATATATATATATATATATATAATATATATATATATGTGTGTGTGTGTGTGTATATATATATATATAATATATATATATATTATATATATATATTATATATGAAAAGTAAATGGAAGCGAATCCGACTATGAATTAAACATTTTTGTTTGTTTTTTCTAAAAATGTTTAATTCATATATATATATATATATATATATATATATATATATATATATATATATATATATATATAAGGGTTTCTTATACTTATATTTGGTTATCTTTCTCTTAAGGTTGGAGGTATTGACGAACACTACGCGTCATTTAACGTTGGACCTTTCTTCATTCATATACGGGACAAATAGAATGGATGACTGGAACCTACCTGAATCATGGAAGAGAATAAATTATATATATATATATATATATATATATATATATATATATATATATATATAATATATATATATAACCAAAGTTAACTACCTGGGTTTCAAAGAAAGGGATCTTCAGAAAAACTCTATCAGTTATTGATTCAGTTCTCTAAATCGTCCTTACGTGCGTATTGATATTTGTTGCTATTCCAATTCCTTTTTTTTTATTTTGAGACGTAATTAATATTGTGACTCGCCCATTTTCCTTTTTTTTCTCTTTCTTTCTCTGATGAGTCATTTTTAACAAATACCTACGAATATATCAAATTTAAGAAACGAAAGAATGAAAGATATAAGTAAATAAAGAAAAGAAAACAAGCAAAAAATAAACCAAAAGAAGAGATAGAAAGTAAAAAAGAATGAATAACAAGAAAAGAAGAAAGAGGAAATGAGGAGAGAAGGAAGAAAGGAAGGAAGATTACAAGAAAGTAAGTAATGATAAGTGGAAATGAAAAGAATAAAAAGATAAAAGAGAGACAGAAAATTAAAAAAATGAAAGAAAGAAAAATGTATTATTAAAAGAAGAAAAGAAACAGAAACCACCGGATAAGATGAAAGAAAAATGAGAATCAGCAAGACAAAAATGAAAGAAAGAAAAAGAAAATAAGGAAGACACCGAAATAAGAAAAATGAAAGAATTAAAGATTAGAGAATAATAATAAGAAGTATTAAAGAAATAAAGTAATTAAAAATAAAAGGGATAACGAAAGAAAGAAAGCAAATGGACATAAAATATTATAGAAAGTAATAAAAAGATTAAGGTAAGAGAGACAGAATGTCTCTCTTACATTAATCTTTCTGTAAGAAAGAAAGAAAACAAGAAAAATTGAAAGAAAGAAAACGAAAAAAGAACGAATGAATAAAGAAATGAAGAAACAATGGAATGATAAAAAAAGAAAGTAAGAAAGAATCGAAATGAGAAAAGGATAGAAAACAAAAGAAATAATAAATGAAAAAAGAAAAAGATTGCAAGTTTAATAATATTCTAGACAAAACGTAAACCGTTGGGTCACCTATTCAGTTCTGGGTAGATAATTGAGAGTAGGGAAAAGTGAGTTTGCAAAGCGAATAGAAATTTTTTTTAAATAAATCATTTTGTAAACTTTATAAGAAAGGGAATGTTTGACCTAATTGAAGCTAGGGGTTGCTGTTTGTGAAATTTAACATAGAAATACATTTCAAATTCTCCCTTCTCTCTCTCTCTCTCTCTCTCTCTCTCTTCTCTTCTCTCTCTCTCTCTCTCTCTCTCTCTTCTCTCCACTCCCAGAAAAACTAAGATCATATAACGAGGGGGTAATCAAGAGATGCACAGAGGGGAAAAGGTGATAGGCAGAAAGTAAAGTAAGAGATTGGTCAGTTTTTTACTTAATTGAAAATTACACTAATTAGAACCAATTAAAACGGAATTTTCTTCAAACATAATTCAATCTTAAAGTAAGAAATAATTTAGTATAATTTTCCTGTCATTAAACTAAACAGTAAAAAAGCCTTTAGGAGACAAAAGTTGATTTGCTCAGCTTTACTATAATAAAAGATAACCTTTGAAAGGAAAAATACAGAACCGGAAAAGATTGCTAGCAAGTAAGAAAGGAAGAAATGGAGAAAAAAGATATGAAAACACAACAACAAAATAAATAACATGAAAGAATGAAAGAAATGAAAAACATAATAAAATTATAAAAAAGAAAGAAAGAAAACAGAGAACAAAACAGATGTAGAAAAAAAAATTAAATGAAGGGTAAAAAAAGAAGAAAAGTAAAGAAGAAAGAAATGAAGAAAGAAAATGATAGAAAGTTTAATAATATAACACGTAAGATGGGAAAACCAGATAACATCGGAAAAGAATACCAGTAAGAAAGAAAGAAAAAAGAAAGAAAGAAAGTATGAAAGAAAGGAAAAAGAATGAAAGAAAGGAAAAAGAATGAAAGAAAAATATATTGTAACATTAGAACAATATGAAATTATAAAAATACTGAAAGAAAAAGAAAGAAACGAATACAGGAAAAAGATAGAAAGTTTAGTAATATAGAAAGTAAAATATATAAAAGACGAACAGAATCGGAAAAGAGTGTCAGCAAATAAGAAAGATAGAAAGAAAGAAAAAAACGAAAAAAAGAGAAATAGAGAGAAAATCCCAAGAAAAAAGTGAAAGAAAAAATGAAGGAAAAAAAAAGAAAAATGAAAGAATGAGCGAAAAAAAAGAAAGAACAAAATAATAAAAACAAAAGAAAAAATTATATAGAAACATTAATAGAAAATGAAAGGATAAAAAACGAACGAATCAATGTAAGGAATGATATATAACTTTAATGATATTTTTAGGTTGATGAAATCAAATCTAAACGGAGAAAGATGTCAACGTTTGAAGCAGTTTGCTGCAAATTTGATTAATGTTTCATTTGTAATACTTAAACTCTCTTAAAGATGATCTTAATTTTAAATTAGAATTTGTTATGGCGCCAACAGTTTTTAATTACGCAATACACATAAATATACACATTTCACAAAACATAAATCACTTCACCTTAATCATTATTATGCGTGACACTTGTATGAAAATATATAATCTCTGTTGGTTTCAATCTATCTATCAATCTATCTATTACTAAAATACTCATTATATATATATATATATATATATATATATATATAGAGAGAGAGAGAGAGAGAGAGCAATAGTAGAGTTTATGAGTTTGTAGTGTGCCAGGTTTTTGCTGTATTATTAGTGAAGTGCTTAATAGAGCAAGGGCATATATAAGAATAAGTATATCTTAGTGTATTTACCTATGTTTATTGTATGGGAGTAATTTTGAAACCCTGGGTTTCATACCTTTCGATATTCCCTCAGACAGTATATATATATATATATATATATATTATATATATATATATATATATATATATATATATTTCCCTGTCTATCTATCTATCTCTCTATCCATGAAAAAACTTGCACGAATATATATATATATATATATATATATATATATATATATATATAAATGCATGATATCAAGTATTACTTTGATAGGATTCAACCAAAATTGAGAACTCAAACGTACATAACGAAACATCACAACAGTAAAATCGACGGTGATATAATAAAAAAAACGGATTTGATGAGACGGCAAAGTCAAAATAAATTTATTCTTTAAATGTTATATTCTTTTTATATATATATATATATATATATTATATATATATATATATATATATATGGGGTATCACCATCAGGTGAACGGACCATTGCTTTTGTTCTTTTGTGACTTTGTATAGCATCAT
>CM042168.1:36051168-36056168 GCA_023376005.1 Doryteuthis pealeii | reverse complement strand
GCTCTACTGTTTTTCGAGACATTAAAAAATCAGCACGGATTACCATGAATCTTTCCTACCAACCTTGCTTGTCAGGTATTCTTCTCAGCATCCAGAATCTGCACAGAGCTAACAGACTATGTTTTTTTCTGTGCAGGAGTTCATTAGAGAACGTCACTTATGAGTTTGTCCTTGCTTCTCCAGCATTGGTTCAGCATGTCTTGTTCACATCAACTGATGGTTTGTGTAATAGATGATCCCAGTTATTTTCTTGTGGGATGTTGCTTCCAGGATTTGGTCAACACAACACACAACATCCATGTGCAGCTAAGAAAAAACTATTCTTTTCAAAAATTAAAAGAAACGTTAAAAATGATCATTCTCTCTCTCTCTCTCTCTCTCTCTCTCTCTCTCTCTATATATATATATATATATATATATATATATATATATATATATATTATATAAAAAAGTAAAGTCATCAGGGCGGCCAATGTCGGTATCAGCCAGACAGCGAGGGAGTCTATCCCCTTTTCACTAGCGCTAGACCAAGGAAATTATTTTAGCATCTAAGGTGGAGCGCCACACCTACCATCAGCTCCTCACTTTACCGCACAGATCCCTGTGCTACTCATACGCTGAGTTGGCGGGGTCTGGTATCGGACCAATAACCTTGTGATTCCTAGCCGAACACTCTACCGACTGAGTTAAACCGGCCCCAAATATATATATTATTAGAGAGCTATTGAACATTTGTTAAAAATAACCGCAAAATAATTGTTTTCTCATTTAACTTTTGTTCTTTTTAGCAGCAAGACGAAACTTTCATATGAATTTTACTAAAATTCACTTGTAAACAAAATAAATAAATAGATACATAAATTGATTCATTGGGAATAAATATATGTTAGAACATATTTCTTACTACATAGTGGTATCTTGACTAACGAGTAACCCAACTTACGAGTTTTCTGAGTTACGAGCTATCACACGCTCGATTTTTTGCTTTGTGTTGAGAGCTAAAATTGGAGGTACGAGCGAGCTTCTGGTAAGATTATGTTAATACGTTCCCTTAAGACATTTAAGTGTCCAAATTTATTACGGCCAAGATAAATATTATTAAACAATCAACATAAAACCATTTACATTCTATTTTATGTTTTTATACAGTGCGAAAAAATTAAGGTGAGGGCTGGAATGAATTAATCGCATTTCCATTTATTTCAATGGGGAAAATAAATTTGACATACGAGTAAATTGAGTTATGAGCTGAATGATTTAAACTCGTAAGTCAAGTTATCACTGTACTATTATCAGTGATGTTATTTCATTCACCTCGTTTTCGTTCAACATCCTCTCCAAAGACAAAAGTTTTAATGACTTGTTGATTTATAGGTTCCGGTACATCAAGACTCAAGTAGGTAGAATTTTATTTAACACATACACATGGCACACATACATCCCTGTCGACTGAACCTCTGCGGAGGGGTAAAATCACCCGATAAGGCCACCAATTGACTGTGGGCGGCGACCCATGATACTTACGGACGGAATCCTGTCAATAACATGCAACACCCCACTTTGGCCCTTACTTAGGCTAGACGGACAGTCGAAGTGGTCCCCTTCCGATAAGTCTATCCCTAGCACCTATATGATTGTGCTTACCCTATTACTGTTATGCCAAACCTACAGCCCTTTTTATCTAGACGGCGGTGGCTGAGGGTCTTAGTGCTCTGAGTATGACCTTAAACTTCATCTAGTGGTGAACATCCAATACTCGAGCCCTGTGGAGTGGGCAGTATCTCTTCATTGCCATTACTCCCGGGTCCACTCTGACCGATGTGGTAGTACCTGTTAAGGTCTTATCTATGAATTAAATAAATCAAAAATGATTTTAGAATGTTTAAAAAAACATTGACTTTGAAAAAAAGCACTTGCACTAGATGACTTACACCAAAGGACTTTTCCCTTCAATATAATTCACACTTTTCCTTTATTCATAGATATTTGCTCTCTCTCTCTCTCTCCTCTCTCTCTCTCTCTCTCTCTCTCTCTCTCTCTCTCTCTCTCTCTCTCTCTCTCTCTCTCTCTCTGGTATGAGAACAGAAATTAAGTTAATTATGCATTTGTCGGCGGTTAGTCACCGGGAGCAGACGTTTGGGTCTTTGCTCCTAAGATGCCGACCTCTCACTGCGCGGTTATAACCATATTAGGCTGTAGGTTCTTAATAAAGTCTATAAAAAACAAAAAAAGGTTTGCTTTATTATTAACAAAGAAATGAATAGACAACCAGCCCAAAGATGAAATCAACCCAAAGAAGAAACCAACCCACCAAAAGAAGAATCAGTCCAGGAAAATGAAGATGGCGACCAAACAAGTAAGAAAAGTAAGAATCCATCTTGTCATCCCCTCACCATTATATACCCAGCAGATTAATTGGGTATATAATAATACGATTACATTTTCAATTGTATTCACTCCAGTAATTATCAACCACTGTCAAAGTATTCTATCTTTTTACCATTGCATGAAACTTATAGTTATGAGAATAACATGACGAGATGAGAAAACAGGAATTCATTAGGTTTTATATTTCTTTACTGGTTAGAAACTGAGGACTGTTTTGATTTAAGGAAAAAAGTTACGAGAAGACGAGTTAACATATCTAGGTAACAGTATCTCATTTACAAAATGTAGTGACATTATATATATATATATATATATATATATATATATATATATATATATATATATATATATATGTATATATATATATATACGAAAGATATTTGAAAATAAAAACAATATATATATGCACTGTTGTTTTATGGAAGCCCAGCTCATCGTAGATGATTTGATAGACGGTACCATGACTAATCCACAGGGAACAAACTGCCTCATCGATGATAACTCAGTGGTTTGTCTAACCATCTCTGGAGCTTGCTGAATATTCTCATCAGTGGTGGATGATCACGAGTATCCTACACCCTTGTCTTGCGTTACGCTTGTCCTGCAACTTTTAAACTTCTCCATCGACGCATACACATACATACGCGGTTATGCACTGTCCCCGTATTGTGCTAAAAGTTTACCATCAGTCTCCTTTCAACCAGAGAAACCGGCTCACTGCTCTTTGTTCTTCCTTGGTGCATACTGCTAGTATGTTTACTCTGTAGAGACACAAGCAAAATGGCACAATCAGGCTCAAACTTCCACCCCGTGACTACAACAGTGCCAACTAAAAACACGCATGCATGAAACGCAGTGTGACAATAAGAGACATATGTCAAGGTGAAGATGCGGATGATTTTGTATTCTCTCTCGTATATATATATATATATATATATATATATATATATATATATATATATATCATCAGATCGCTCTGGCAGCACGGATATATATGAAAATCTCTCCCCAACCATCCCTATCGGTGATCAGCCCCCGGATGTCCTCTCTAGAATCCGCACAATGCAGATCGATACAGATCCTTAGTGTTCGGCTCCCTATGTGCAGCTGTCCACAGGAGAATGTCACTTATGAGTTCATCATTGATTCTCCAGTAGTACACTGCGTATTCTGTTTGTCCTACGCGAATTACTTGTGTAATGGGGACAAGTGGCTTTACATCTGCTACCTTTCTGGGTGGGTTTTCCCCGATTTATTTACAACACGCAGCATTCTCGTGCAACTACCATCGAACTTATTCTTATGTGCTTTGTATCTATATATATATATATTATATATATATATATATATATATATATATATCCGTTTGACTCTAATCACTGGGTAAGCAATAGAGTTTGTTTAATGTTCTTTTCATTGAGCGTTGAATTGAATGAAAAGAAACATAAAGAAAGTTTAATGATTGGTGAAATACCTGATTTGATAAAAATATCGTGAATGAGAATTAATTAAAAAATGGAAATAATGAAGGTGTGAAATCAATTAGAAAGAACGAAAAGAAAATATGAGAAATGAGAAATATGACGAAATACAATTAATTCAAAATTTTAATGAATGGAATAAACAAAATTAGAAAGAAATAAACAACAAAATAATGTACAACAATGTAGAAACATTTTAGTAACGTTTTGTTTGGTTAGTTGTTTCGTTTTACGGCATATCAACCCTGTCCCGTTCATTTAATGCCGAATAAGCCATTTTTTAATAAACAAAGGACCCTGGTTACTTACACTACCTACTGTTGCTTAGGTGAACACTGTATCATTCTGCATTAAACATCAAAGTAAGAAAGAAAAAAAAAGAAAGTGAAAAATGTTATGGGAGAGAATGAGTTTGGATTCTTTTTTTAATAGCATATCAACCTTCGTGAATTATCTAATGTAAAAGTCATCCTTGTAGAAAAACAATAGTGGTACTATGTAATTCATAGCTGAATGGAGGAGGGGGCTTATACCTTTCCGAAGTTATCAGTCCGAAAGTGAACGTAATATGACAATTGGAGTTTCTAGTTACTAATTAAATATCAAATTCTCCGACATTTCACGAATGTCTATCTACAGGTACGTAGCTGCCCTGTTGCAGTTGGCTGTAGAATACACCGACTGCACCTCTACAGAGAGAGAAAATACATGTCCGCAAAGAGACCACCTGTTGGTTATAAGTGGCAACCCGTAATGTCTGAGGGCAAGATCGTTGAGACTGAATGGTCAGTGAACCTGATACTAAGTGGTGTCGTAACATTTACACGGGTGGTCGAAGAGACCCAACCCGATCAATCGGCTGGTCATGTCAAGCCCTGATCCCTAACCTATTCTTCATATTGGCAAACACCCAAACTTTTTATAATATGAGTGATAGGCGGTGGCTGAGAGGCAACCATCAGTTTAATACACATGAAGTTATTTCCTCTAACTTATAGATACACATGAAGTTAATGAAAAATGTAACATAAAATATTTGTACAAATTTAGTGCCCCGGGTTTGACACTAAACTGCATCTAAGGATGAGGTCCCAATGTTGGAGCTCTGTGGAGTGAAGTGTACCCCTTCAT
>CM042168.1:36043668-36046168 GCA_023376005.1 Doryteuthis pealeii | reverse complement strand
CTCCTGCAAAAAGCGTTGCTGGGCCAACACAATACTTTTACACAAACAAATTACCTGTGTAGTTTATCTTATAAGCTTCGACTGATTAAATGGCTGTTAGTGATGATGACAGTGGACAAATGTTATATACATATCTATATCTATATCTATATCTATCTATCTATCTATCTATATATATATATATATATATATATATATATATATATATATATATATATATTACTGATAAAGAGAGTTGGAAGAGACTAGTTGGATAAGGTTGAAGGTGTACACCTATTCTTTATGAAGAAATGATTATGTGTTCATTTTGGATAAAGAAACAACTGTTGCTGTTGTCGTAGTTGCTGGGTCGGTAAAGGTAATGTTATCGACCTCACCAACACCGATTCTAAAGGTATGAAGGGTTTCTGTTGCACAACGGTCACGTGTGTTTTTTTCCTTTTTAACTAGAAAAGACGGAGCTGAAACGGTGTCACTTGAATAGGTGTAAATGGGGACAAATGGACATGCCACTCCAGTTCACACTGGACTCGCCGGTTGCAATTTGGCAAAGAGCGCGCACCCCGTGGCAAATCGACCGCTCGATCTGGACGCCTTTGTTTGCCCATAACTGCACGTTCGTTTTCTGTTTTTGTTCAAAGGAAAGGGTACATCTCTCTCCCTCCCTCTCTCTCCCCCCTCTCTCTCTCTCTCTCTCTCTCCTCTTTCTCTCTCCCCCTCTCTCTCTATCTCTCTACTGGCTGTTCCTTTGTATCACCGACCATCACCAGTTCACAATCAATTTCGCATTTTCTGTATACAAGCGCAAGCATTGAAATGATTTTTTTCTTTGAAAGCGGCAAGCGAAATCGGATTTTTCAGCCCGAGCGTTTTTCAGTGTCCTGCATCAGTGACAGGTTTTGCCAATCCTTGAAATAAGGAATAGAAAGAGAAATTGAAATATATGAACCACATGGGATATATAGATAGGTGGGTAGATAGATAGATAGATATAATGAGAAATATTAAATGATCGAAAGAAAAAAAATACTTAGATATAATTCTCTGAACAGTTTTGAAGAAATTGTGGCAGGGAATAGATTTTGTAGATATTAATCAGATATGCGCGCACACACACACACACACGCGCACGCACGCACACACACACACACACATATATATATATGTGTGTGTGTGTGTGTGTGTGTGTGTGTAAGTAAAAGTCGTCGGGTGGACAGCAAGGGAGTTTATCCCCTTTTCACTAGCGCTAGACCTAGGAGATTGTTTAGGCGTCTGAATCGGAGCGTCATATCTACCACCAGCTCCTCACTTTACTGCACATATCCCTGTGCTATTCATATGCTGAGTTGGTGAGGACCGGTATCGAATCAGGAACCTTAAGGTTCCTAGACGAACACTCTACCGACTGAGACAGTCAGTTTCCTGTTTTAAATGTAAATTGCCCTTTACCTCTATTAATATATACATATGTTATATAGGTGTGTTTAGCTATCAGCGAACAGAGTTCAAATCCTCTTTTTGCTTTATTCTACTGACTTAGAAAGGCATGATTTCAACAAAATTTTTACATTATTTATTTTGGTTTTGGGTGCATTCAGTTGTTTTTTTTATTTTTATTTAGTTTTTATTTTGTAACATTTTTGTTAGTTCTCTGAGCTTTTTTAAAAATTCAGTTCTCTTGGTTTTGTTTGTTTTCCTTGTTATGTAGAGCTTTTTCTATATTCTCTCTTTTTTCTCTAACTTCTTGTCTCCCATGGGAACTGTATGTTTGCTCGTTTGTTTTAGTTGGTATGGTCTGGCTCCATTTCTATGTGAGGCGCGAACCAAAGTTTTCATATTCTTCATTTGTTGAAGTTCTCGGCAGTTTTTCTGTGAATACAGAATTTTTCTCACAGTTACCAAGGTGTGATTGTATATTCACAGTTGAAATCAAGGACCTGTCATATCGTACGTTTTCCCAGCTGATTCTTTGTTCTGCGCAGACTCGGCATATCATTACTGAGCGAACTAGCCTTGGCCCTAACACCTTTGTCCACTGGCCAATGTGTCCAATTGGACAATCCAGTGTGAATTATAGGGTACTTATAAACGTTAATGTCTTGTTTTTAGTTAGATATCTACCTATTTACTTATGTATGATTTTTTTACCTTAGACCATATTGATTCGTGTTGTGCATTCCCATCCTAAAATGTTGTCTTTTTACTTATGGGATCCATATTATGATCATTCTATGAGTCAGGCTCAGTATGATAGGCCTTGTAGTGGTCTCTAAGCTAGACCGAATAGAAAGGAAACACACTATGGAAACCATAGATACATTAAGGAAAAAACAATGGCCTAGTGGATAAAGGAGTAGGTTAAGAATTTTAGTGACAGTTATCTCTGACTCGCTGGTTTCAATCTGGTCAAGGCGCAGTTAACATAAAATAATAATCACACAGCTTAAGGCCTCTACCCCATTATGGTTAGCGAATGGAACAGACCATCCTCTCTCTGTTT
>CM042168.1:36033890-36043568 GCA_023376005.1 Doryteuthis pealeii | reverse complement strand
CGTGCTATAGTCTTTCTTTACGCTGGGAATGATATGGTACACTTCTGGTAATGAGGTATGCCGCAAATGCACAGTATATAGAATCTCATCGTATAACGGTCTACTAATCGAGTTTCAATCTTGTGAGCTCAATCTCTTGGCAGCCTCGTAGTTTGAAATAACCCTTCACTGGCCATTACTCCTCAGGCATTCTACCCGGAATGTTAGTGTCAGACACGTGTTAGGTCCATACGTAAATAGATAATACCATGAATTTTTTAGAAACATATCGTATAAAATACCATTAGCGGTCATAAAATTGACCTATGCCACTCTAAAAACTATCACCACGAATCCAACCATAAGTCAAATCCCTCTTCAGTGAGAACGCATTCCGCAGGTCCCTTTTACCGTCCTGCAGATTGCAGCCAACGCGCCCTGGGTTGGTTTATGGGCGTTAGTGCTATTCTACATTCATGATATTAGCCGTGAACAACACAGCTGAGAATCCATCTTAATCCTCCAGTATCTGGAAATATCCGAATGTGTAGATTATCTGCAACTTCACAGTACTAGAGCTATTAACTTCCTCATGAGGCTTAACATCGCATAGACACAGGAATACATCTCTCTTCTGAACATGTTCGGTATGAAAACTGGCTGAGTCTACTCATGATTTTTACAATAGACTCGTACCGGAACCACTTACATATTATCCGACGCACTCGCCTGTTCGAGAACGACTGAAAATCAGCAACTCTTTCATACTCTCATATCCTGTTTCAACGACAATCACTAAAAATGACATTGAGCGGTTGTTTCCGCCACCTTGCCATTCGTACGTGATACGCTGCATTCGCTCGTATGTGGTCAGCAGTACTCCAGGCGGCTAAACGATACGAAGTCATTATCACTAAGAATCATGAAACAGGAAATCACAATGGTCACTGTCTCAGTTTCCTCGATCGGTCTGCGGGCATATATTAGTGAACTCTAACATATTTAACTCTTAGCGGGGTGAGTCCAACTGTCCGTTCGACATGTTAAAATTCACTTCTTTAATAACAAGTCTCCACAATCAATTACAATCATAATATCCATAATTTTCTGTATTTCCAGTCACTCAAGTCAGAACAATCCGAGGAAACCGACGAACCTTTTTACTTCAGTGCATATGTTGTGAGCTAGCAGTGTTGCTCTCTCGTCGAGAATCCACCAATAAAGTTGCCCCTTTGACTGCATCTCTCCACCGGGCGTCTTTCCTTCTGCTGGCATTGCGCTCAGGCCTCCTAACCAATCTCATAGACACCAAACACGCCTCGCGCCCCACCTTCTAGTACCTAAATTAGATTATAAATTCCACGACGGCTGATTTCCTACCTGCTAAACAGGCTTCGTAGCTAAATCGTTCAAAAGGCAAGCATGTTATAAAGATGGCTACTCTCCCGTCAATTTTCACCTCATCACGCTACTCTGTCGACACCCGATCACTTAAGATCTAGATGGCCATGGATCAGCCAACCGTGCGCACTCTAAACCAACTCTCGTCGGTAATCTTTTCTTATTCTCCCAGACCCGGCAATGCCCCGACATAGAACGTTGGGGCTAGTCGGTAATAAATATTAAACTCCCCTAACCCAGACAACCCGTTTGAAGATGTTCGCCACCTTTAAAAACAAAACCACATTAATCTACACTATAGCCATAAACTTTGCGTTCTCTGTGTCGTATAAATGTCCTTTTGCCAAGCGCCTAACGGGACACGACCCCGTTGTTTTGAGCAGAAGTGCTCTAAGTCGCCCGACTCGAAATGAAAAGTGTACATCGGGGATGACTTTTATACGTCAAAGTGTAAAAACAAAAAAATAAATAAAAATTCAAAGAAAAAAATGGATGCAGGGCCGTGGCTTCGAGAGAATTTCATTTGTAGATAAGAGACCGGTCTGTGCGAGCGGAAGTGGATTTTATTTCGAATTCGACGCCATTATTTCTTTTTCATATATTTGCATTGTTGAGAATGAAAAGAAAACGACGGCGATCGTTGTGGGCGGCTTTGGCGGCGTGACGGTGAGAGCGCGGCTGCCTTATGCTATGTAAAAAACCACAAAATAAAAAAAATTATAACACATAATCCGGGTTAGCAGCCAATCGAGCTGAAGGGGGGGGAGGAAAAAACTGGTTGTGGAACGACCAGTGGCAAAACTTCAACGTGACGGAAATAAAAAATACACACCCACACATCCATCCATAAATACATACACCAACACGCGCACCACACACACACACCAACACACACACACACCACACAACATTACATACATATATATATATATATATATATATATATATATTTTCGATATCTCTTCCTTTAGAACTTCATTTTCGAGTACGAATCCACAAGTCTACCTATAAAACAAAATAGATGCAGTTATTTCGAGGAAGCATGTATACAAAACCAATATATGTAAATAGAATTACACCACGCACACTTCTTTCTTTTATATTTGTAGTATTTATGAAGCTTAACATACGTGTGACATAAACTATATAATGGGATGAAAGCTTGTACAGTTGTTACGCAATCTAATTATGAAGCCTTCATAATATATATATATATATATATATTATATATATATATATATATGGTATATATATATATATAATATATATATTATATATATTATATATTAGCAATGGAAAGGAGTAACCTACTTCAGTTTCATCGATTGCTTCTTCAGGGTTACTCTTTAGTATAAATTAATCGAGTTTTTCATAATCTAGGATGTATAATACTATTTTATTAATGTATTATACCATTCTAAGATTAATTTAATAAAGTACCTAAGAGATCAATCGATGAAACTTTCCATTGTAAAATTAAGATTTTTGCTACTACATTGTATTGAGACTTGTATTTGTTTTTCTTTCTCAACCTTAACCTCTGGATATTGTGGCGCTTCAACGATCGTTTCTTATACCCACCGGTAAGTTAATACTTATACATATATATATATATATATAATATATATATATATATAAATTCCTTGAGGTCGGCGATTGATCGGGGTTTGTGGCAAACCCTTGATGCACCAATTCTTTTCCTATTTTGACTGTGCAAAAAGCCAAACTTACAGGACACCATAAGTTAATATATAAAAAAACCCGACTTGTCGTCTGGGGATGTATAATACTCCCTTTGCAGAGGGGGTAACAATTTCCTAAATGGGGCCACCTGTTGGCAATGGGTGGTGACCCGTGATGTTTAAGGATGGAACCCTAGTGGCTGAGCAGCCCATGACATGCAACACTTAATTCGGCCCCTATATGGCTTAGGTAGGACATTACCTTCTCTCTTCTCTCTCTCTCTACTCTCTCTTCACTCTCTCTCTCTCTCTTCTTCTCTCCTCTGATGGTGAAATTCCATTCTGGAGCTATGGAGAATGTGAAGTACCCCTGATCACATTACTCCAGGTCACTCTGATCGGAAATTTGTAGTACTGATAGAGACGTCTCCGATCTATTGGTTCATATATTAGAGTTTCTATAAAAAATGTGTCAAAAAAATTTGAGTTAAAAACTTGAGTACCATCAAGAAGGAATACAAACAAAATGTCTTCGAATAAAATAACCCAACAGGGGTTGACATGCTGAAAAATAAACCAATCAGCCAACATAAATATATAAAGCTTGAAAACATTTTCATCTAATTGATTTTAAAAAATCAAACCATTTTGGGGTCATATATTTTTTAGTATGAGATACCGATTTTCTGTTTAGACCTACACAATATATATGAATCAGCATTTAACTTGTGCCGACAGAATGGTTCCCATTCCTCACTCTCATCACCCTCTCTACCGGAAAAGTCTCCTCATGGCATCTAGTGTTTTGCTAAAAGCTGTTGAATGTAGGTTTTTGCTTGCTTGTCAACTGGTGTGTCCATGTTTAGGTGTCCACAGTGTGAACGTCACTTATGAGTTGTTTTACTTCACCACTGTATTCTTGTTTGTCTTTGTTAGTCTTACTTTGATGGTTTGTGTGATATCCGGTATGTGGTGATACAAGCCGTTTTTGTGGGGTGTTGTTTACAGGACAGCACGCAGTATCCTTGCAAACATTTTCGCAAGTGTTTCGTTAAAGTGCGAATTCACATCTGACAATATGTTTGAAAAATATTCGTTAATAACACCCAAAGTCCTATAAAAGATTTGTTTAAAAATTGCCGAAAAGATCCTTGAAGAAATTAATATTACAAACAAATCAAACCAAACATAGAATAAAAATAGCATTGAAACGAACACTACATTATTAATCATCTTCAATAAAAAGATGCTAACCAAAGCAAACCCTGCATATAGTACCCATTCTAACACAATAAATTGCAGCTAAATTAAAAAAAAACTTTGAAGACGATCAAGATTGAAAGCTCTTGTTGAACGCAACTTGGGGTACCTCCTCGATAAACTGGCCCCCGACAGAAAAAAATAACAAGAAAGATTGAGAAAAAACAAAAGATCATAAAAATGATAAGTTCCGTAGTCTTTAACATACATATATATATATATATATATATATATATATATATATATATATATATATATATATATACACAATATATATATATTATAACATACATACATATATATATATATATATATATATATATATATATATAAGTTTCCCTATTATAGCATTACTATTTGTTGGTTTGTTGTATTTATTTAATGGACATAGATTGTTATGGGTTTTATAATGCAGGAATCCAATCCATTTGTAAATGTTTGATTATTGTCGTAATAATTTATAATCTCAACATTCCATTACAATTATTTTTTATCGCACATTTTTCTACTAATCTATATATTGATATGCCTGTTATTATCATGCAACACCCTCTGGTTAAAAATGAGACCTTCCAAATCGTCCAAGATCAAATGCAAAAAAGTAAATCCTGAGTATCTTCTGTTGTTTATCCATAGAATTCTTATTTTTTATGAGTGCCGTAACCTCTGCTAAACAATGGTCCATTCCGTTTTTTATTATGTAGAAGGAAAGGGAAGAAAGTCATACTACACAGAAAAATATTTTTTAAAAGAAAGAAAGAGAAAGAGAAAGCGAGAGGATAATAGCGCTAATCTGTTTCAATCGAACATAAGGAAAAGAAGGACAGAAAGAAAAAAGTGTGAGAAAGAGTTAAATCAATATTTAAGATACTTTATTACATATTGTACTATTTGCAATAGCTCTTAAGTAAAATATAAAACGTTGTAATAATTAGATTATCATACTGTAGTATATCCATAGGTACTGCTAGTATGGTCTCAATTAGATATCAATATCTGGTGGTATGGCAACAAAGAGGTGACTCCACACTTTTCAGAACTTCAAACTGGGCCTCAATACCGGGTCATATCCAAATCATTCCTTTTTGTGTTTATAAGAGAGGTGCACGTTACCCATCTCCAGAGGATGCAGTCAGCGCGTATCCGAGTTTTTCAAACAGGGCACATTCTTATTCCACTCTATTCCAAATTAAACACGGCACGTGCACTACTCTATGAACGGGCATCCCTACCCCACCCACACGTGTATATTATTTGGTCGAATAGCCCAAACTCGTTTCTAATCTCTTCTGACTGAGTCGAGTTGCAATCGGATATAAGACAAAAGATTGCTTCTATTTTCCTGGCCACAAAGATAAGACGACTAAAAAGGGTAGCGAGACATTGCCGTCAATAACGTTCAAAGAGAACCTGGCCTTTCTTTTGTTCCTTCCTCTCACACACTTTCGCGCCAACCCGGACTTCCCAGAAGTTAACAAAACACAGAAAATCTCGACTCCAGCAAAAAAATTATTAGATCAATAGCAAGTAATAGAAAAGGCAACAGGAAGAAAAGATAAAAAAACAACTTATGCATATATATATGCTATATATATTATATATATATATATATATATTATATATATATATATACTATATATAACACATGTGATCTTATATATACTAGCAAAATATATGCACCCTCCGGGTGCAAGTATTTAGTTAAATTTTATACTAAAATATCATATTTAAATTAGAAAGGCTTAATGAAACTGATTAAGAATGCAGATAAAAAGATTTGGAAACAGAGGGGGATGATGGAAAATAGAACAACTTTGAACTAACTCTTCCATCATTACATTACTCCCGTCTTTCATTGGTAAATTTTCCTATTTAACTATTTAGTTAAGATAGGAAGTAAAGAATAATATTACAGTTATCTTCTTGTTAATGGATTTATTTTAAGATTTATCCCCAGATTTTGCTCAAATTCAATAAGATAAAACCAAACAATTAGAAATCAATAATACTAAGCATATATTTATTAAAATCAAATTTTTAAGATCAATATGCAATTAGCCTTCCCATTCACACTGTGAACCGCTATTTTGTGTATATATAAATACAATTGCATGTTTATTAGTATGTAGATATTGTTAACAGCCTTAATGATGTAAAACAAATTTTACTAATAATTGAGGTTTAAATAAAAAATAAAATCATGGAGAATGTGATGTAAATAACAAAGGAAATTGTGACTTGTATAGTAATATAGTTTCGGTTACAGACATACAAAACCACAATCTCCATTATAATAAGATATCATATTATCGACCATAAATAACTCTCAAATCCAATATACCAACATTGTATGATCTCTCCTAAAACATTATATATATCTACCCCCTTGCTCGAGTAGGACGTGACACAAGACCAATTCATTAAGCTGAGTTGAAGAGGTTTAAATTTAGTGTTCTCCTTCTCCTAAACTAGTTGTCTAAAGAAGAGCACAGTCTTTTCTACTATCTACTCATAGCTGGAGGCAGAATAGTTGGATGTATACTTTTTCCAATGGTATTAGTGCTGTGTGAAATGCAAAGAGCATCGTCCCGGATTTGATCTCTGGTTGTCCAGTTCATTTCCTACGGCGATAAACATTACACAACGAACCGACTGGAACATTATAAAATCAAAGCGAATATTGTTAAATATTAATCTTTTTTAAACTATACAGCATTGAATCTATGTACTTAAATATAGAATTGCATTAAAGTGTTTGTACTTATTTTTCGAAATATATATATATAATATATATTAATTATATATATAATATATATAATATATTGTGTGTGTGTGTGTGTGTGATAATTATATATATATATATATAATATATATGAAAAGTAAATGGAAGCGAATCCGACAGTATGAATTAAACATTTTTTTGTTTATTTTTTCTAAAATGTTTAATTCATATATATATATATATATATATATATATATATTATATATATTATATATATATATTATATATATAGGGTTTTTGAATACTTATATTTGGTTATCTTTCTCTTTAGGTTGGAGGTATTGACGAACACTACGCATCATTTAATCGGTTGGACCTTTCTTCATTCATATACGTGATGACAAATAGAATGGATGACTGAAACCCACCTGAATCATGGAAGAGAATAAATTGTTTATATATAATATATATATATATATATAATATATATATATATATATTAACCAAAGTTAACTACCTAGGTTTCAAAGAAAAGGGATCTTCAGAAAAACTCTATCAGTTATTGATTCAGTTCTCTAAATCGTCCTTACGTGCGTATTGATATTTTGTTGCTATTTCAATTCCTTTTTTTATTTTGAGACGTAATTAATATTGTGACTCGCCCATTTTCCTTTTTTTTTCTTTCTTTCTCTGATGAGTCATTTTAACAAATACCTACGAAATATATCAAATTTAAGAAACGAAAGAATGAAAGATATAAGTAAATAAAGAAGAAAACAAGCAAAAATAAACCAAAAGAAGAGATAGAAAGTAAAAAAGAATGAATAACAAGAAAGAAGAAAGAAAGTGGGAAATGAGGAGAGAAGGAAGAAAGGAAGGAAGATTACAAGAAAGTAAGTAATGATAAGTGGAAATGAAAAGAATAAAAAGATAAAAGAGAGACAGAAAATTTAAAAAATGAAAGAAAGAAAAATGTATTATTAAAAGAAGAAAAGAAACAGAAACCACCGGATAAGATGAAAGAAAAATGAGAATCAGCAAGACAAAAATGAAAGAAAGAAAAAGGAAAATAAGGAAGACACCGAAATAAGAAAAATGAAAGAATTAAAGATTAGAGAATAATAATAGAAGTATATAAAGAAATAAAGTAATTAAAAATAAAAGGGATAACGAAAGAAAGAAAGCAAATGGACATAAAATATTATAGAAAGTAATAAAAAGATTAAGGTAAGAGAGACAGAATGTCTCTCTTACCTTAATCTTTCTGTAAGAAAGAAAGAAAACAAGAAAAATTGAAAGAAAGAAAACGAAAAAAGAACGAATGAATAAAGAAATGAAGAATGGAATGATAAAAAAGAAAGTAAGAAAGAATCGAAATGAGAAAAGGATAGAAAACAAAAGAAATAATAAATGAAAAAAGAAAAAGATTGCAAGTTTAATAATATTCTAGACAAAATGTAAACCGTTGGGTCACCTATTCAGCTCTGGGTAGATAATTGAGAGTAGGGAAAAGTGAGTTTGCAAATTGAATAGAAATTTTTTTAAACAAATCATTTTGTAAACTTTCTAAGAAAGGGAATGTTTGACCTAATTTAAGCTAGGGGTTGCTCTTTGTGAAATTTAATATAAATACATTTCAAATTCTCCCTTCTCTCTCTCTCTCTCTCTCTCTCTCTCTCTCTCTCTCTCTCTCTCTCTCTCTCTCTCTCTACACTCCTAGAGAAAATAAGATTATATAACGAGGGGGTAATCAAGAGATGCATAGAGGGGAAAAGGTGTTAGGCAGAAAGTAAAGTAAGAAATTGGTCAGTTTTTGACTTAATTGAAAATTGCGACTAATTAGAACCAATTAAAACGGAATTTTCTTCAAACATAATTCAATCCTAAAAGTAAGGAATAATTTAGTATAATTTTCCTGTCATTAAACTAAACAGTAAAAAGCCTTTAGGAGACAAAAGTTGATTTGCTCAGCTTTAGTATAATAAAATATAACCTTGGAAAATAAAAAGACAGAACCGGAAAAGATTGCCAGCAAGTAAGAAAAGAAGAAATGAAGAAAAAGATAGTAAAACACCACAACAAAGTGAAATAACATGAAAGAAATGAAATAAATGAAAAACATAATGAAATTATAAAAAAAGAAAGAAAAAAAGAAAGAGAATGAAACAGATGTAGAAACAAAATTAAATGAAGGGTAAAAAAAGAAGAAAAGTAAAGAAGAAAGAAACGAAGAAAGAAAAGGATAGAAAGGTTAATAATATAACAAGTGAGATGGGAAAACCAGATAACATCGGAAAAGAATGCCAGTAAGAAAGAAAGAAAAAAGTAAGAAAGAAAGTATGAAAGAAAGGAAAAAAGAATGAAGAAAAAATATATTGTAACATTAGCACAATATGAAATTATAAAAATACTGAAAGAAAAGAAAGAAACGAATACAGGAAAAAAAAAAAAAGTTTAGTAATATAGAAAATAAAATATAGAAAAGACGAACAGAATCGGAAAAGAGTGTCAGCAAATAAGAAAGATAGAAAGAAAGAAAAAAAAACGAAAAAAGAGAAATAGAGAGAAAATCACAAGAAAAAAGTGAAAGAAAAAAAATGAAGAAAAAAAAGAAAAATGAAAGAATGAACGAAA
>CM042168.1:35981390-36028890 GCA_023376005.1 Doryteuthis pealeii | reverse complement strand
GCTGTAGGTTCTTAATAAAGTCTATAAAAAACAAAAAAATGTTTGCTTTATTATTAACAAAGAAATGAATAGACAACCAGCCCAAAGATGAAATCAACCCAAAGAAGAAACCAACCCACCAAAAGAAGAATCAGTCCAGAAAAATGAAGATGGAGACCAAACAAGTAAGAAAAGTAAGAATCCATCTCGTCATCCCCTCACCATTATATGACCAGCAGATTAATTGGGTATATAATAATACGATTAAATTTTCAATTGTATTCACTCCAGTAATTATCAACCACTGTCAAAATATTCTCTCTTTTTACCATTGCATGAAACTTATAGTTATGAGAATAACATGACGAGATGAGAAAACAGAAATTCATTAGATTTTATCTTTCTTTACCGGTTAGAAACTGAAAACTGTTTTGATTTAAGGAACAAAGTTATGAGAAGACGAGTTAACATATCTAGATAACAGTATCTCATTTACAAAATGTAGTGACATTATATATATATATATATATATATATATATATATATATATATATATATATATATATACGAAAGACATTTGAAAATAAAAACAATATATATGCACTGTTGTTTTATGGAAGTCCAGCTCATCGTAGATGATTTGATAGACGGTACCATGACTAATCCGCAGAGAACAAACTACCTCATCGATGATAACTCAGTGGTTTGTCTAACCATCTCTGGAGCTTGCTGAATATTCTCATCAGTGGTGGAGGATGACGAGTATCCGACACCCTTGTCGTGCGTTACGCTTGTCCTGCAACTTTTAAACTTCTCTATCCACGCATACACATACCTACGCGGTATTGTGCTAAAAGTCTACTATCAGTCTTTAGCACTACTCCTTCCAACCAGAGAAACCGGCTCACTGCTCGTTGTTCTTCCTTGGTGCATACTGCTAGTATGTTTACTCTGTAGAGACACAAGCAAAATGGCACAATCAGGCTCAAACTTCCATCGTGTGACTACAACAGTGCCAACTAAAAACAGGCATGCATGAAACGCAGTGTGACAATAACAGACATATGTCAAGGTGAAGATGTGGATAATTTTGTATTCTCTCTCGTATATATATATATATATATATATATATATATATATATATATATATATATATATATATCATCGGGTCGCTCTGGCAGCACGGATATCTATGAACATCTCTCCCCAACCATCCCTATCGGTGATCAGCCCCCGGAGGTCCTCTCTAGAATCCGCACAATGCAGATCGATACAGATCCTTAGTGTTCGGCTCCCTATGTGCAGCTGTCCACAGGAGAATGTCACTTATGAGTTCATCATTGATTCTCCAGTAGTACACTGCGTATTCTGTTTGTCCTACGCGAATTACTTGTGTAATGGGGACAAGTGGCTTTACATCTTTCTGGGCGGGGTTTTCCCCGATTTATTTACAACACGCAGCATTCTCGTGCAACTACCATCGAACTTATTCTTTATGTGCTTTGTATCTATATATATATATATATATATATATATATATATATATATATATATATATCAGTTTGACTCTAATCACTGGGTAAGCAATAGAGTTTGTTTAATGTTCTTTTCATTGAGCGTTGAATTGAATGAAAAGGAACATAAAGAAAGTTTAATGATTGGTGAAATACCTGATTTGATAAAAATATCGTGAATGAGAATTAATTAAAAAATGGAAATAATGAAGGTGTGAAATCAATTAGAAAGAACGAAAAGAAAATATGAGAAATGAGAAATATGACGAAATACAATTAATTCAAATTTTTAATGAATGAAATAAACAAAATTAGAAAGAAATAAACAACCAAATTAATATACAACAATGTAGAAACATTTTAGTAACGTTTTGTTTGGTTAGTTGTTTAGTTTTACGGCATATCAACCCTTTGCGGTTCATTTAATGCCGAATAAGCCATTTTTTTAATAAACAAAGAACTCTGGTTACTTCCACTACCTACTGTTGCTTAGGTGAACACCGTAACATTCTGCATTAAATATCAAAGTAAGAAAGAAAAAAATAAAGAGAAAAATGTAATGGGAGAGAATGAGTTTGGATTCTTTTTTTAATAGCATATCAACCTTCGTGAATTATTTAATGTAAAAGTCATCCTTGTAGAAAAACAATAATGGTACTATCTAATTCATAGCTAAAGGGAGGAGGGAGCTTATACCTTTCCGAAGTTATCAGTCCGAAAGTGAACGTAATATGACAATTGGAGTTTCCAGTTACTAATTAAATATCAAATTCTCCGACATTTCACGAATGTCTATCTACAGGTACGTAGTTGCCTTGTTGCATTTGGCTGTAGAATACACCGACTGCACCTCTACAGAGAGAGACCCGTAATGTCTGAGGACAAGATCGTTGAGACTGAATGGTCAGTGAACCTGATACTAAATGATGTCGTAACATTTACACGGGCTACACGGGTGGTCGAAGAGACTCAACCCGATCAATCGGCTGGTCATGTCAAGCCCTGATCTCTAACCTATTCTTCATATTGCTCTTATGGCAAAAACCCAAACTTTTTATAATATGAGTGATAGGCGGTGGCTGAGAGGCAACCATCAGTTTAATACACATGAAGTTATTTCCTCTAACTTATAGATACACATGAAGTTAATGAAAAATGTTACATACAATATTTCTACAAATTTAGTGTCCCGGGTTTGACACTAAACTGCATCTAATGGTGAGTTCCCGATTTTGGAGCTCTGTGGAGTGAAGTGTACCCCTTCATAATGGTAGTACTTGTTAGAGTCCCATCTAGAGATCTATTTGCAACTTAATGTAAATTATTTTTCCAGTATATGGATACACGTGAAGTTAATAAAAATATGACATTAACATATTATTAGTATGAAGTTTGCACATGTTTAAAATAATTCTGAACTTAAAATGATCGTGAACTTTATTAAAAAATTGGCTCTTAAACTATTGATAGTACAATTAAATATGACATTTTGTCTGTTTAAAATGATTCTGAAGTTTATGAATATATTGGCTCTTAAAATACTGATACTGCAACTAAGTATATAGTGTTTCGAAGTTTAAAATGATTGGGAATTTTATGAATACAATGGTTCTTACAACATTCATATTGAAACTAAGTATAAAGTTTAAAATGATATTCAACATTATAAATATACTGGCTCTTATTATTGGTTATTAGAATTAAGTATTAGAAGTTTACCTGTTTAGAATAATTGAGAGCATTAATTCATTGGCTTTATCAATACATTGGCTCTTATAACATTTATATAGCAATTCAGTAAGGCTCTACTTCTATAAAATGATTTTGAATATACATTTTTGTTCCTTACATCATTGGATATTATAATTAATTCTTAATTCTTGCAACTAAGTATGCAATGTTTACCTTAAAATGATTAAAGCCTTATTGATAAATGGGCTCTTAAAATATTGGTATTGGGACAAAGTATGAAGTATGAAGTATTGGACTGTTTGAAATGATGGTGAAATTTATTAATACATTGGATCCTAAAACATTTATATGGTAACTTTGTATGAAATGATTTGTTTAAAATGATGGTGAATTTTGTTGAATACATTGGCTGTTCAAGTATTGATATTGCAACTAAATATGAAGTGTTTACCTGTTTAAAAATGATTTTTTAAAAGCTGTATTAATGTATTGGCTCTTAATACATCGATATTGCAACAAAGTATTAAGGCTGTGATTGTGATTTTTTATTAATAAACTGTTTTTTAAAGCATTGATATTGCAACACAGTATTAAGTCTTTACCTTTTTTTTAAATGGTTGCAAAAGCTATGAACTCATTGGCTCTCAAAACGTTTTCCTTTAAGTAACACGTTTTGTCATACGTTGAAATAATAAAAAATAGGGAGACAATCGAAAGTTGTTGCTTTAAAATCCTACATTAGAGGAGTCGATGTAGTCAATGTAATGGACTGTGACAAACTCCAGTCACGCTATTACGTTCACTTTCGGACTAATAACCTTGGAAAATGTATAAAACCATTCATATGTCAATTACGGGTTAAATGGTACCGCTACTGTTCTTCTACAAGTATGACCCGGGCATTAACTAACCGCAAAAGTTTATACGCCATTAAACATAAAAAAAACAACCAAAAAGGTACTATCTACCAATTAATCTATCTCTTTCAGTTTGCCCCTGCTCTCTGTATATATATATATATATATATATATATATATATATATATATATATATATATATATATATATATATGGTGATGAGGAACATTCCATGTGGGGTTCAACTAGAATAATACAGGTCATTCGTAGTTAGAGCTCGATGTATTTGCTCCAGGTGTGTGAAGAAACAGAGCATTGGAAGGAACAAATTAAGGAAAAAAAACCTTAAATTTGCTTCATTAAGCAATCAAATTCAACTGCAATATGCTTAGCTCGTATCACCATCTTCAGACATAGAGTAAACACACACAAACATATATATGTTTCATTTGGTTGCTATCTATCTATCTCTCTCTCTCTCTTCTCTCTCTCTATAATATATATATATATATATATATATATTATATATATTATATATATCAATCTGTTTCTACTATCTATCCATCTTGTTCAGTATGTTTCTATCTATCTATCTATCTATCTATCTATCTAGGTATCCCTTTCAGTCTATTCGTATCTAACCAAGGCTGAAGAGTCCTGTCTACCCGACTATTTCACCCATAACCAGTGGAAGGAGATTCGGGTTCATGCTTCTGGCAAGTCCATTACTTCGAAATAGACATGCAAGGATTTGTAGTCAGTTCAGCTTTTCTATTTCAAGTGCAGATAATCATTAGACAAAACCACCACCAATAATTCTCTGACTGGCATTGCCCCTTCTTTACAGCCCCCATTTTTACTCCACCCCTTTCTAGTACAGGGTTGTACATACCACCCCCTCTAACAATGTGCTCTACTTTGCATTAGTTATTCTGAGCATTCAATCACGTTTGAGCAAGATACAAACATATAGACATTGGTCATTAATTCAGAACTTTATTTGGAATGTTATTAAAGCTAAAAGTTTTTTTTTAATGCCGATAAAATAATAAATGTAGAATTGATTTAAATTCCCTATTGTCTTTTATCAAAGCCGGACTAATGCGGCTGCTGTGCCGACACATACAAGATTCTATCGGAAAGATAAGGTTTAAGTCGAAAGACGTAGAAAACATAGAAAGAAGAAAAAAAACAATGATAAAAAACTA
This sequence comes from Doryteuthis pealeii, assembly GCA_023376005.1. Classification (NCBI taxonomy): domain Eukaryota; kingdom Metazoa; phylum Mollusca; class Cephalopoda; order Myopsida; family Loliginidae; genus Doryteuthis; species Doryteuthis pealeii. Next base: position 36,023,640 of record CM042168.1, on the reverse strand, counting down.
ATTTGCATATCAGACAGTAAAAAAAAGACAAACAGAGAGAAAAAGAAAAAAGAAAGAAAGAAAGTAACAACGGAATATATAGAAAGGAAGAAATTAATAAAGGAATATAGTAACGATGAAGAAAGAAAGAAAGAAAGAAAGAAAGAAAGAAAGAGAAGAAGTAAGCCAAAAAATTGAAAGACTGAAATAAAAAAGAAAGAAAGAAAAAAAGGAAGAATGAAAGGAATAAAATAAGAGAAAAGAAAGACAGAAAGAAAGAAATTAAATTAAAGATACAGAAAAAAGAGAATAAATAACAAAGATAAGGAAAATGAAAAAAAAAGAAATAAAGGAAAAAGAAAGAAAGAATTAAAGAATGAAAGAATGAAAGATAGAAAGAATGAAAAACCGGAGTGGAAATAAAGAAAGAACGAAAGAATAACAGTAAGATAGTGAGGATAAAGTAAAGAAGATCAAAAGAAGGAAAGAGAGAGAGAGAGAGAGAGAGAGAGAGAGAGAGAGAGAGAGAGAGAGAGAGGTAGAGTAGAGAGAGAGAGAAATGAAATAGAAAGAAATGAAGTATAAAAGAAAGAAAGCAAAAAAAAGGAAAAACAATTATAAGGAAATATCTAATTTGCATATCAAACCGGCTAAAAAGACTTGTAGCTTGTCTATTCGTCCTTAATCATCTATCAATTTCTTTTCTTTTTCTCTAAATCTTTCCTTGCTTTTTTGTTTTTTTCAATGTTTAAAATATTTTGTGGTTTTTTCTTCTTCTTTTTTTTTTCCTTTTTATAATTTAATTTCTGGTAGCTGGGGAATTTGGTTGCGTAGAACTGTGTCGAAAAGTCAAACGGAAAGACAGGAACCGGGGGTGGGGTATGAGGCGATCAAGAACGAATCACAAATGAGAAAAGTGTAAAAGAAGATTAATACTCAAACCCTTGCCCAATTCAGCACCAAACCTAACCCTACAAATTATACAGGAGCATGTATAAAAAGTTAAAAAGTTATATATATATATATATATATATATATATATATATATATATATATATGTGTGTGTGTGTGTGTGTGTGTGTGTGTGTGTGTCTGTGTGTGTGTGTTGTGTATATATATATATATATATATATATATATATATATATATATATATACAATTCACTTTTTTATCACAATCCTGTAAGCTTTTTTGTGTCATTCGTTTCTCTCCTGGCTTTTATCATTCAATGATAAAGTGATTCTATTGTTCACGGCCCGTCTAAAAAAAATATCACATCAACCCATGATAACATTGTCAGTATCATTTGGGTTTATAAAACGATTCTCCTCGGCATAGCCCGGCCATTCATTTCTGTCTGATTGACTCATCCTAGCATCAGGGTAAAGTGTTTACTGTTTACTTTATTGGAGAGGGGACTGATTTGTTCGAACGATTGTTTAACTGGTATTAAAAAAAATTTAACATCTATATACATTTTCACTACAAATCTATTTTCCTTGTAGCAAAAAGATATTTGGTTGCAAATATAATTTCCTCATTTGGAATAAATATGATAATTCAAGGTGAAGTGATAACAAGAATATTTTATCGCCTAAGCAAACTTAACAGAAGAGAATCCAAACATGACATCCGATATAAAGGAAGAGCTTATACAGGGTTGTATAAGCGAAATGTCCTTAACTGGTGCATTGATACTTCTCTGCTAAAAGGTTTTGATTTTGCCGGTTCTGGTTTTATAATGCTGCTCGCTACGGCACCTAGCGTCTACTGGCAGATACGGGAGGTAATTACCTCTCATGTCCCCTAGCATCAAATTGGTGAATTATGGCAAGTAAGGAATGCAATGACTACACCCTTTTTAGGATAATAATAACAGAACTAAAAAGAAAGTAATTAGCCAAACTTAGCTTACTTTGAAATAAGGAGCCTAGTCAAGATATGACTCAACAATGAAAGGCATTAATCTATCTCTTCTCCCTCCAGCTAAAGGTATTGATTGGGTTCGCTAGCCTTGATTAGACAACCAGACTAGGACAATTTTAGGACAAACAGTGTTATTTAGCTTAGGTAATCTAGGAGAAGGAAAACTCTGAATTAGCACTATTGTTACATAATGAATAGACATAGACTATCAATTTTTAGCAAGAAGTATAGACTAATTTGAAATAACGGTAAAACTGTGGAAAATACAGTACAAAGCGTAATCTCAGTATCGTCTGGGAACATGCCCTCTCATTTGCTTAGAAAATCACATGAGCAAGTGACTCTGGGAAAGTGGAATTTCCAACGGCGATAACCGTTATGCATGAGAGTTTCTTAACTATCTTTACTCAGTTTGTGTCACAGTCTGTCCATTGGTGGAGGGGTTGGGTAAATGCATAAAAAGGAAAAAACAATTCCCTTGTAAAATGCTTGGGGAATCTGTAGCATACTGGTGCACTATTCTTCTGTTATCACCTCCTGCAAAAAGCGTTGCTGGGCCAACACAATACTTTTACACAAACAAATCACCTGTGTAGTTTATCTTATAAGCTTCGACTGATTAAATGGCTGATAGTGATGACAGTGGACAAATATTATATCTATATCTATATCTATATTTATATATATATATATATATTATATATATATGTATATATATATATATATATATATATATATATATATATATATATTGATAAAGAGAGATTGGTAGAGAGACTAGGTTGGATAAAGGTTGAAGGTGGACACCTATTCTTTATGGAAGAAATAGATTATGTGTTCATTTTGGATAAAGAAACAACTGTTGCTGTTGTCGTAGTTGCTGGTCATGGTAGAGGTAATGTTATCGACCTCACCAACACCGATTCTAAAGGTATGAAGGGTTTTCTGTTGCACAACGGTCACGTGTTTTTATTTCCTTTTTAACTAGAAAAGACGGAGCTGAAACGGTGTCACTTGAATAGGTGTAAATGGGGACAAATGGACATGCCACTCCCAGTTCACACTGGACTCGCCGGTTGCAATTGGCAAAAGAGCGCGCACCCCGTGGCAAATCGACCGCTCGATCTGGACGCCTTTGTTTGCCCCATAACTGCACGTTCGTTTTCTGTTTTTGTTCAGAGGAAAGGGTACATCTCTCTCCTTCCCTCTCCCTCTCTCTCCCCTCTGTCTTTCTCTCTCCCCCTCTCTCTCTCTATCTCTCTACTGGCTGTTCCTTTGTATCACCGACCATCACCAGTTCACAATCAATTTCGCATTTTCTGTATACAAGCGCAAGCATTGAAATGATTTTTTTCTTTGAAAGCGGCAAGCGAAATCGGAATTTTCAGCCCGAGGCGTTTTTCAGTGTCCTGCATCAGTGACAGGTTTGCCAATCCTTGAAATAAGGAATAGAAAGAGAAATTGAAATATATGAACCACATGGGGATATATAGATAGGTGGGTAGATAGATAGATAGATATAATGAGAAATATTAAATGATCGAAAGAAATAAAATACTTAGATATAAATTCTCTGAACAGTTTTGAAGAAATTGTGGCAGGAATAGATTTGTAGATATTAATCAGATATGCACACACACACACGCGCGCGCACGCACACACACACACACACACACACATATATATATATATATATATATATATGTGTGTGTGTGTGTGTGTGTGTGTGTGTGAAAGTTAAAGTCGTTGGGTGGACAGCAAGGGAGTTTATCCCCTTTTCACTAGCGCTAGACATAGGAGATTGTTTAGGCGTCTGAGCCAGAGCGTCACATCTACCATCAGCTCCTCACTTTACTGCACATATCCCTGTGCTATTCATATTCTGAGTTGGTGAGGACCGGTATCGAATCAGGAACCTTAAGGTTTCTAGACGAACACTCTACCGACTGAGACAGTCAGTCTCCTGTTTTAAATGTAAATTGCCCTTTACCTCTCTTAATATATACATATGTATATAGGTGTGTTTAGCTATCAGCGAACAGAGTTCAAATCCTCTTTTGCTTTATTCTACTGACTTAAGAAAGGCATGATTTCAACAAAATGTTTACATTCATTTATTTGGTTTTGGGTGCATTCTAGTTGTTTTTTTTATTTTTATTTAGTTTTTATTTTTGTAAAATTTTGTTAGTTCTCTCTGAGCTTTTTAAAAATTCAGTCTCTTGGTGTTTGTTTGATTTTCCTTGTTATGTAGAGATGCTTTTTCTATATTCTCTCTTTTTTCTCTAACTTCTTGTCTCCCATGGGACTGTATGTTTGACTCTTTGTTTAGTTGGTATGGATCTGGCTGCCAGTTCTATGTGGGCGGCGACAAAGTTTTCATATTCTTCATTTGTTGAATGGTTTTCGGCAGTTTTCTGAAGAATACAGAATTTTTCTCACAGTTACCGAGGTGTGATTATATATATCACAGTTGAAAATCAAGGACCTGTCATATCGTACAGTTTTCCCAGTCTGATTCTTTGTTCTGCGCAGACTCAGGCATATCATTACTGAGACGAACTGCCTTAGCCTAACTCCTTTGTCCACTAGGCCATGTGTCCAATTGGACAATCCAGTGTGAATTTAGGGTACTTATAAACCTAATGTCTTGTTTTTAGTTAGAATATCTACCTATTTACTTATGTATGATTTTTTACCTAGACCCATATTGTTTTTTTTCCTTAATCTAATCTAGTCTTTTTAATTATGGGATCCCATATTGTGATCATTTCTATGAATCAGCTCATATGATAGGCTGTAGTGGTCTCTTAAGTAGACCGAGCATAGAAAGGAACACACTATGGGAACCCATAGATTACATTAAGGAAAAAAACAATGGCCTAGTGGATAAAGGAGTTAGGTTAAGACAATTTTAAGTGACAGTTATCTCTGGACTACGGGTTCAATCCTGGTCAAGGGCAGCAGTAACATAAAATAATAATCAACACAGCTTAAGGCCTCTACCCCAGTTATGGTTAGCGAAATGAGAACAGCATATCCCCGTAGACTGAATAAAGGATTAGGTTCAAAGTTCCGTGATGGCTCCCGATTACGAAAAGAAGGTTCCCGAGTTCGAAAAGAAATACATGAAGAAGGCCGAAGGCACATCGGCCGAAACGTTGTACAGATAACAATGAAGATGAGGACAATAGTCCGAATAACGTAGATAATACTAATCATCAAGCCTCATCTCAAACATTCAGATAAATAGGGACATAATTGTGCTTGTATTTGTCTAATTGAGCATTCGTGTCTCCCACAATGATCAGAGCATTATGTTTAAGGGTGTACAGCATCCTTAAACATTTCATTGTAGAATGTCGTAATGTCCGTTTCCTCACTGTTAGTAGTGGGGTTGTAGCACAAAACAATTCTTGTGCAGTGGTTGACATTAAATGTGGTCCACATGCTCCTCAGTTGGATTTGCTCTACGCTGTTTAGTAATTTTAATGGCTAAGGACTGAAGAACATTCTTACTGTTTTTATGGCGGCCTTGACAGAGTTTTCGATGCATATGCCGAAAAAAAACTCGATCCATTCCTAGCCCCATGGTATTCTAACATTAGTTTACGATATATATACACACACATATATATATATATATATATATATATATATATATATATATATAACCATATCTAATATTATATATATGCTAGCAGTGTTGATTTCTTTAGAGTTTGTCGTAGCAATTTAAATAGATCGTTTGTCGAGAAAATCAGCAGGAAATTCTAGTTTGTCGATGGGTTAAAGAAAACAAACAGTAGTGGCCACCCCTAGAGGCCAGTCTTCATCTGTTGCAAACCCCGTACAGGCCATTAGTTGGCTAAATAGAAATGCAGGCCTTTAAACACGTTATTTCCCCCCCTCATCCGGCTATAAAAGCAGCTTCACGTATCGCGTTGAATGTCTGATTAGTTTGCTCATACCCGTCACGTCGAACCTACTTTACTTCGATTTGAATAGAGACAAAATGAAACATTGCAAATGGCCGTCCTCAGCATCGTGCCGGCATTCCCGCCCAAGCATAATGGTTAGATTTCTCTTCCCCTAAGGAAAATCTCACATCGACAACAGAGGTTCCGTTGAGATTAAAATAAACAACTCGTTGCAACTAAATCGGCATAAAATGATGATGTGTGGAAAAAGTTTAGCGTTCATCGTATCGATTTCTGTTTTCTATAATGTTAATGTTTGCCTTTGTTATTTCTTTCTATAGAATCTATCACTCGATTAATAACAGCTCGTTATTCTTTGTCTGATTGGAAGAGACGATCTAGAGTCTTTATCCATCAAGGGTTGCTCTTCTATCGTAAGACTGCTTATACTACCTGGGGTTACTACGTAGTAACGAATCTAAGAAGTGTATTAATCTTAATACGACGGTAGAGCCAAAGGTAAATTCTCGAAAATATCTTAAAATCACAGAAACGTTTATTGTTCATTGTCAACGATGTTTCCATCATTTTATGTTTGAACATGTATGTATTCTTCGACATAATCCCCATTTCGGTCTATGAATTTTTCTAGACGCTGTGTAAGTTTTTGAATGCCCTTGTCATACCAGGTCGCCGCCATTGAGGAAGCGTTGAACCTCCTCATCATTGCAAACTCCCTGCACCACAGTTCAAATAACTCCCCATGCTGACCTCTTTTTATGGGGTTATTTAAAAGTGTGAATATATGAGCGCGAGAATAGTATTTCTGTAGAAATACGAGGATTGATTCCAGAAATCTTAAACATAGTCTTACAATGAGCTCTAATTAAGGTGCGACATTTTATCAGTAAAAATGGAAGCAATCTACAAGAATATCAACCTAATAAAATCCGGTTTTATTGGATAATAGAAAATAATAAATCCCTAGTATCTCTGATTTTGAAAAACGATTAACTTTATCCTTAAAATATTCGGGTGTATTTGTTTATGGGTGTGTATATGCGAATGATTTCCAAATTTATGACAAAAAAATAACTGGAAAGCCTAACAAAAACGGCCAGGATCTTCAATAATTGGAATGGATAATAGAGTTGTGAAATGTATGATTCTGATGATATATAATAGAAAAAAAAACGAAGGAATCGAATAATGCAATCAGGAAATAAGAAGAAAGCTCCTAAGAAAAACACAAGCGGTTCAGTATTTTTGAAGCAGATAAAATCAAGCAGTGCAAGATTAAAGAAAACGTAGACAAGAATATATCAGAAGAGGAAGAAAATATCAAAAATATAATAAAAGTAATATTTACGATATTTCTGAACTTTATTAATACATTGGCTCTTAAAACATTGATATTCAAACTTATATTAAATAATAAGACTTTGACATTAAATAACCTACCAAGTTTGCCATTAAACTAAAGAACCAAATCAATCCTTTAATTGATTGTGAAATTTATAAATCCCTTGACTTTTAAAACATTGATATTGCAACTAAGAATGAAATATTTACGTATGTAAAATTATTATGTAACATTATTAACACATTAGCCCTTAAAACATTTATATTGCTACTAAGTGCGAAATCTGACGATTTGAGATGAGGTTTAATATGTATTATTTTGATTTTCTCATTTTCTCGTGATATATAAAAACACAACGTTTCGCCCGTTGTACCCTCTAGCCTTTTTCAGGTGTATATTACCTTTTTGAAATTGTTCCTTGAAATGAAAAGCGTAAAATCCAATGGTATCAGTTATCTTTTTAATAATCGTGACGCTTCCGGATTGATGAGCGTACATGGATAATAACGTCATTGTTTAAATGGGATCTTCATACACTCTTCAAGGCCTTGTTTTCTCAACAGAAAAAAGAAACAATTAAAATGATTTCCCAAAATGAAACATTGCTTTGCTTAAGCGGACAAGGTGCAGCAGAAGAAGGCTGGAGGGTACAGCAGACGAAACGATGTGTTTTTATACATCTTGTTAAAGATGAGGAAAACAGTTTGAAAAATCAAAATAGTAAGTACGACGTGTTTACCTATTTAGAATGATTGTGAACATTATTAAGGTATTGTCTCTTTCAACATTGATACTACATCTGTGTATGAAATGTTTACCTGTTTAAAATGATGCTGAACTTTATAAATACATCTGCTCTTTAAAACATTGATATTGCAACTAAGCAAGCGTTTGCTCTTAACGTTTAGCACTAATATCCTTCGGAAAGGTATGAATCCAGTTATTTTCCCTTCAGAAAATGGGTAAATAGTGGGTCAGACTGGGCTCTTTAATGTTCGTATGAGAACTGGTCTATTAGAAGGAAAACTTCGAATTCAAATCATTTAAACTTTGATTTCAGTTGCATCCTGCTCGTGTGAAGGGGTTGGGTAAATAAATAGATGGGATATCTAATAGGTGCTATCCCCCCTGGTCATACTTGATAAGTGATTAATGGCAATGAAGGGGCACTCTACATTATCCTGATCTCCAGAACTGTAGCCCCATTACTATGTGCAGTTTTATAGTATAAAGATACATGTTTTCGTGGGGAGGGTGTCTGAATACCCTGTCTGGGACACAGTCAGCGTATACTAATCCCCGCCAAGGGGACGATCTTGTGGGATGAGAACTAAAAGTCCGCAAAGCAAATAAAACCTGATGAGAATGCATAAAGCTTCGCACCTGAGAGACGAAGTTGGCAAATTATTTGTGAAAATAAAAAAGGCCAAGTCAGCATTAAAAATTGCGTCGACACTGCAATCAAAGAAATTGCAGATAAGACAACAAGAGGAAGTAATAAGGACACACCCAAAAGTCTGCAAAAAGAACTAACAGGAAGAATAATAGAGAACAAAGAAACACAAAAAAGAAAAAAAAAGAAGGCTCAGTCTGGGAATTTTAGAAGTCAAATTCAAGAAAGTACAGAGAATATTTAATCTGAGAGTTGTGAAACTGAGTCGTTCTTAACAGACTGTAAATACCTTTCCAATGCATTCCTACAGTAAATGCCTTTCCAATGCATTAATACAGTAAACATTTTTCCAATGCTCTCCAATAGTAAAATCCTTTCCAATTCATTCCTATTTTCCAGAAAACAAATTAATAAAGAACAGAGAAAACTTGATATGTAAAACGTCAGTTTAACCCATTTGGGGTTATTTTATGCCTAGATTGATTTATTTTAACGGCATGTCAACCCGTCTGTGCAAATTATTCATATTAGATACGAATAATTGATATATATACATATTTACCGATCCCTCCGTACGAGTAGAATGCGACACATTATACAGGTTTTAATTCAGAATTTTTCTTCTAGATTGATTACTTTAACCAGTCCGCCCTACTATTTTGCCCATAGATGGAGGGAAAATATAAACTGCTTCGCTTTAGCATTGAACTCATCTTGTCTTGTCCATTTCCTACAACGTTAACTATTACACCACACGAATACTTGATATCATATAACTGTGTGAAACACTTTTATGACACATCTACGGAAAGAACGTAAATATAAACGCAAAATGTAGGGATTCCGCCTAGGTACCACAAGTTCAATACCGGTACTCCTCAAATCAGAGCATGAGTAGCCCAACTTAGATATGTGTGCTAAAGTGGGGAGCTGATGGTAGGTGTGGCACTCCACCCGAGACACAAAAGCAATCTCCCTTGTCTAGCGCTATTGAAAAGCCAGAGCAATATCAAAAATATATTATAATTATGAAAATGGGGCAGAACAATGACCTACGATTCTCATTTCCCGTGCTCTCTCTCTCTCTCTCTCTCTCTCTCTCTCTCTCTCTCCTCTCTCTCTCTCTCTCTCTCTCACTTTCTTTCTCACTCTCACACATGCATATATATATATATATATATATATATATATATATATATATATATATATAGAGAGAGAGAGAGAGAGAGAGAGAGAGAGAGAGTTGAGCAAAAACATCTGATACTTTTAGTGTTTTAATATTTAAATGTAAGAAAACACCTGGTGGGTTTTTTTTTTTGCCATGTATGTATTTGAACAATTTCAAGATTAAAACAATTCCAAACATGTGGAATAATCCCAAACATATCTATAATTTTGCACCTAATTAATCTGAAGTTATGTACCTTCACAGTGTTTATATAATCTATTTTTAAAATTCATTTAAAAGTTAGCATGTTAACTTTTCCTTTGGGATTATCCACTGATTAAAGCAATGTTTTTCAAGGATTAACTTTCTTATTTACTTGAGAGTAGAATTCAGGATTATGTCCTCCTGAGTTTCTTTTTCTTTTTTCGGTATTTTGCTACTATCACAGATGTTTAGAATCTTTCAAAGTTCAATCATCACTCTTGGGATCTTCTATTATTCCAACGTTAGTAATTTCAGGTGCTCTCGACTTTCCTGGTTGTGGAGATGTTTTATCAGCTGGGCACGTTTTGTTGGAGGAAGAAGCTTTAATTCTATAAGATTGATGTGTTTCTTTACATAAAGACACAAGAATTGGATGTTTTAATATATTTAAATGTTCTTTTCATTTTTCACGTCATAGAATTTTCATTAATTCAATTCGATTAGCATAGAGTACGTATTCACCTAACTAGTTTTTTCACGACACAACGTTTTTCCACGACACAAAGTCGCTAGTATCGACCTTCCAGCGAGGACCGAACTTGCTATCCGTAGTTGTGGATTTGCAGGACAAGCTTGCTGACTATTGCACCTCGATTAGACGCATTTTTATACCCAACCAGTCCGCCAGGGGTGGCATGTGATACAAGGTCGTAAGTAGCATCCAGTGAGGATCGATCTCGCTATTTAGTAGTAATAGATATCTTAGACCAGCTTGTTAACCATAAACCACGGACACCTTCCGCCATGAACAAGTATGCCCGTGACATATTTTTATAAATTTTTTTTATTTAATTAAGAAAACGCAACACTTCTGCGACATAATCCCACAAAAATAATTTTCTCTGTATCAACAAAAACAATAACAAACAAACTCTGTGGCCAAAAAATTAGATTTAACAAATTTCATTTTCAAAAGTCAGTAGCAAAAAATGAAATTTCAAAATTCCTGTAACCCTTATATAAACTCAGTGATGGAAATTAAATTGCAACACTCCTGTAACGGAAAGATAAATTTAAAAATTAACAAAAAAAAAAAAAGAACTCTCTGTCGAAAAATGTAATAGTAAAATAAAACAAATTGTAACCAAAATTAAAATTGCAACAACGCCTGTTAAAAAATCAAAACACTATGTCTAAAAATAAAATTGCAAAATGTCTGCAACGAAGAAAAAAAGAAAGAACATTAAAAATGAAATTGCAAAAGAAAAAAAAGCTATAACAAAAACGAAAATTGTAACACGCCTGTAACAAAACACACAAAGAAACAAACAAACTCCGTGACCAAAAAAAAATTAGAAAAAAAACATGTGTAACAAAAAGAAAAGAGAAAACAATTAAGTTACTAAAAATGATATTACAAAAAAAAAAGTCTGTGCAACACTTCTGAATACCCACCCTCGACAAAATCTAACTTTGACCAAAAACAAAATCCTATAAATGTATATAAGTGGAGTACATAGTCTTGGACTGTTACATATTCCAAATAAGTAGAGTTTGGAAATAAACAATACCTAATAATATCCGTTTTATAATGTTACCTTATCAAAAAAAAACTTTGTATTTTGGTTTAACAAAATTAACTTCATATTAGATATCGTTAGGCTGGTGTATTTATGTATAGGCGAGAATGTATGTCAGTAAAATTTTAGCTCTGCTTCTTTTCTTATACGCAAGGCTAGAAGAAAGAATTAAACTCGTCAATCAAGGTACTACTGTATTGTTTTCTAATATATAGTTATGTTGTTTTTTATTTGATATTTTTAATTGTTGACATTCTTTACATGTTTGTCGGGATTAAATTTTCAAAATGTCTTTTTTACCACACATTCTATGTTTTCTTAAATCCTCAGGAATTATCCTATCTTCTTCATCTATCATTTCTCTGGGGAGTTGGGTGTCATCTACAAAAAGGTTTTTTTTTCGTTAAAATAATTATGAATGGGAAGCCCGTATGTTGAAATCTTTTTAACAGACCCACAACCGGAAGACAAAGAGAAAGAAAGTTTTGAAAAGAGAATGGATAAATGACAGAAACGCAAGTACAAGAATATCCCACCCCCTTCCAGTCCCCTTCCCGCAAAAAAACGATAAGAAAAAGCGAAAAAATATGATCCATATTGGGAAGTCGAAAGTACATATCAAAAAATGAAACAAAAATAGAAATACGAATAAGTTACTTGATTATTGATGTATTAGACGCGTCTTTATTTCTAGAAAGGAAACAGAACTATGAGATATAAATTGGGGTGGCATTAGCCCCAAGACATTGAAAGTGAGTATTTATCACATTTAAGATGCGGGGCAATTTTGTACTGCCCCCCATGTCGAAGTAGTGGATCTAGGCAAGGGGGAAAGTGAACCAAAGAGAAGGACAGAGAGAAATATTGAAAACATGTAAAATTGAATAAGGAAAAGACAGAAAAACAAAAAATATAAAAAATATAGAAAAGTAGACGCAGAAAAAAGAGAGAGACTAAAAAGGAAGGGCGAAAGAAAGGAAAGAAAAAAATAAAAGAAGAAACTAGAAAAGAAAAAGAAAAAAAAGAAAGAAAGAAAGAAAAGAAAAGAATAAGCAAAGAATAAAAAGAAGGAAGGTCGATAAAAAGAGTAGGAAATGTTAAAAACATGATACAAAAGAGAGGCAAAAACGAAAGTAGAGTAGAAACAGAAAAAGAAAAAAAAAGAAATAAGATGAAAGAAAGAAACAAACATTCAATGACATAATTAAAAAAGGAAGGAAATTAAGATATAGAATGAAAGAAAGAATATGCAAAAAATTGTAAAGAAAAAAAGAAAAAAGAAAGAATGAATGAAAGAAAGAAAAAACAAACAATCAACGAAAGAAAAAGGAAAGAAAGGAAAGAAAGAAAAAAATCATAGATAGAAAGAAATAAGCGAACAAACAAGAAAAGAAAAAATAATAAAAGGAATAGATAAACAAAATGGGAAAAATATTAAGATATAAAGAGAGGGAAAGATCAAGAAACAATTTGCAAAGAAAGAAAGAAAAAAAGAAAGAAAGAAAGAAAGAAAGAAAAGTAGTATAAACATGAAAAAAAAAAATAACGTTTGAAGACGTGGAAAGAAAAAAGAAAGTAAGAAATGATGGAGGAAAGAAAAGAGAGAAAGAAGGAATGGGAGGAAGAGGAGAAAACGAAAGCAAAACGGAAGAATGAAAGAAAAAGAATACAAATATTTAAAAAAAAAGGTTAAATGAAAGAAAATAAGAAAGCAAAAAAAGAAGTCGCGGAAAGAAAGAATGAAATAAATAAAGAAAAAAAGAAGTGTCAAGGTGAAGAAAAGTCGAAAACGATGGGATTATCCGAGGCATTGTGGCTAGCATGTGGAACTGTAGCATGGTAGTAAGCAAGTTCGAACTCCAGGTGCGTTAATACCGTCATTTTGGAAAAGTATGAAGCCCCTCATCCCCACCCATATTTAGAATAGTACTACTGCAGTTGTTATACAAAGGTGCCTTTGGCTTTGAATAACCCAACGAAGGATAATAAGTCATTAAACAAAGAAACCAAACCAAATCAAAACATGAAAGCGTATAAAAAAAAAGTGTCGTAACAAAAAGAAAGAAAGAAAGAAAGAAAGAAAGAAAGAACAGTGGTTAGCGAGCAAGCAGAGAAATAAAAAAAAACAAATAAGATATAGAATTTGAAGGAATATAAAACGCGGCGAAACAAGAAGGAACAAAAAGGTGATGGTATATAAGGAGTGGCGGTGGAAGAAAAAGAAAGAAAGGAAGACAGAAATACAGAGGGGAAAAAAAGAACAATATTTAGCGAGTTAGCAGAAAAAGAAAGGAGAGAGAGAATTTGAAGACATAAATGACAACAAAACAAGAAAAAAAAACAAATATAAAAAAAACAAACAAAGAAGGAACTAAAAAAAAGAAAGAAGAAAAGTAAAAGAGGGAAAATGTATGACTTTCAAGGAAGGCGCACCGGAAATAAATAACGAAAGAAAAATGTTTCGAAAGCTGAAGATAAAAAAAAGAAAGGTGAAATAGACTTTGAAGATATGAGGCGCGCAAACAGAAGAAAGAAAGAAAGAAAGAAAGAACGAAAGGAAGGAAGGAAGGAAGGAAGGAACAAGAAAGAAAAGTAAGAGAAAGAATTTCTATTGCACAAAGAAAGAAATAACATAATGACATAATGTGCGAACACACAAGAAACAAATAAAGAAAAAAACGAAACAGATAAGAAAAAGTAAAAGAAGAAAGAGTTATGACACACAAGGAAAACGCGGTGCAAGAAAGAAAGAAAGAAAGAAGGAAGGAATTGAAAATAAATAAAAAATAAATAAAGAAAGAAAGAAAGAAAGAAAGAAAGAAAGAATATAAACTATAAATTTCCGTCACACGAAAAGAAAGAAAAAAAAAAGAGCCAAGGAAGGAAAAGTAAAAAAAAGAAGAGTTATGACACACAAAGAAAGTACGGCGAGAGAAAGAAAAAAGAAAAGAAAGAAAGACATAAAGTACTGCCACACAAAAAGAAAAAATGAAACAAAGACGGAGGAGTAAAAGAGAAAAGAATTACGACACAAGGAAAACACGGAAAGTGAAAAGAAGAAATAACATAAAAAGATAAAGTGCGGTCACACACACAAGTAATAAAGAAAAATAAAAAAGAAAGAAAGAATGAAGAGTAAAAGAAAGAAGGGTTAAAACACATGAGGAAAGCATGAAAGAAAAAAAGGAAAAGAAAGAATATTAAAATATAAAATGTGTTGACACAAGAAAGAAAGAAAAAAGAAGAAAGAAAAGTTGAATTATATAAAAAAAGGCAGCAAAATAAAGAAAGAAGAACAAAAAACGGAAGACAATGTATTAAAAATAAAAGAACAAATGGAAATTTCGTAAAAGAAAAAAAATAATAAAACAAAAATGGGAAAAGCAGAAAAAAATAAAAAATTGCTTCGTGAAACTGGAGATAAAAGTTATCTCGCTAATTCCGACTGTTATATTGTGTTCGTGTGAGAATATCGTCTGTTCAACAAGATCAACATTCCTGGTCGATACCCTTGAAAATCAAGGCGAAGAATTTAAGAGATTCAAGGCTGAAGGATTCTCTACCCTTGACTAAGAATCCTGATAACTGTAGTGGCAAAGGGGATGGGAATAACAAAAAAAAGCACAAGGTATTTCTATCTATCTAGAGCACTCTCTTATTCGTTCGTTTATCCTGACTTTTTTTTTAATATTTGATATTTTTGAGTTAGCCTCAAAAGAAGAATCCGACGGGGTATCAATGGAAATTCCTTCTTTTATTGTTGCGTGTTCAGTTTGCCTTATCTCTGCCCCTGAGAACACGTTAATGTGGACCCCAGTAATATCAGAAAATATTTATAATATTTCTTTAATAGAAACTAGAAGCGACAAGGGAGACTCGGTAAATAAAAACGGTTATCTCCGGCAAAGACGGAATCAGCGAACAGAGATCGAATACTGGTGAAATTCTGGGTGTTTGCGTTACTGTCCCACATAAAAAGCATCCGTATATATCCACCTAAATTTTAAGTCTTGACACTGGTACACCATGCTGATAGACAATGGTATATATTTTTTAAGCAGGTGTTATTAAACAACACGGAACATTTCTTCTTCATTATTTGAATTTGCATCTTTTCCAGTCTTCTGGATCTCTCTGATGTTAGGATCCAGTTGAAATAGGATTCTTCCCATACTTGTCTGCCCAAGCGCTTTCGACCGCTTCTTCAGTCGTCATCATGGGGTATATATATATATATATATATATATATATATATATATATATATATATATATATATATATATATCCTAAATAATGTGTTTTCTTAATAAATGATATCTGACGAAATCTCGGAAGAGTAAAATAATGAGATCTCATGGGTCTTGTTAATTCAACCAGGCAATTTCTAAATACTCTGTTCCACTTGCGTCTTTGCTTAGTAAATTTTTCCCTATCCTTAATACGCGTTGATTTATTCCTATCGTTCTCTCTTAATTGCGATACTCGAGTTACAGCAATACAAATATTATATATATATATATATATATATATATATATATTAGTTCTTAGTTTTTCACACCAGCATTAGCTGTTGGTATTTCCCTGGAGTCTGGGTGACAACAAGTCTCCTCGGGTCTCCAGGACTCTTCTGGGTATTCTGGAAGATTGCAACAGTGCAGTAGTCTGGATGGTCTCAATTCTTCCTCTGATTTCCAGATTTTCCAGTCTTTTTTTCCAAGGTGGCTCGCTTCACGCAAACACGCCCCGCATGTCCATGTCTCCGGCTTACCTTCGCGATCATAGCTAGCGGTGCCACCGGATTCTGCGCCGCGACCCTGCCGTCGTCTTTGAAGTTAGGCGTTCGATCTAACAGTCATTATTATTATTATTATTATTATTATTATTATTATTATTATTGAGATTGTCTGTCTGTCTGTCTGTAACAGAATCTACGCCACTGCTTACGTCACAATACGCTCAGGAATTGTAGTTCATTTGCATACTGGTTTTAACATAACCTGGTTTAATGAATAATAACTTGGTATTATTGATCTCGAATATTATTTTTTTTGTTTATTCTCCAACGAATTAAAATCAATCCTATAAATGATTTATATGGAAACCAATTAAATTATAATAAAAATAATTATAATATTTTATATGCATTCTTATTTAATTTCGTTAGTCTTTCTAATTCAATATATTTCATTACATTAAAACTTAAATACTTACTTATGCTAGTATTGATAATATAGTTTGCAATATCTATAACAGACGCAATATAATAGATAGAACATTGTCCGCAAACTGGTGATGAATGTAAATTTATGCATGCCAGGCCACACTGGTGTGTCCATGCGTAGTGGTCTTTAGAAGAACGTAACTTATGATTCAGTAGTGCCAACATGTCTTTTTTGTTTTGCTTGGATGGTTTGTGAGATAGGAAGTAAGTAGCCGTACAGCAGTTGTATTGTGGCGTGGTCCTTCCAGGAGTTGATCAAAAATACCACGCATCATCCTTATATATATATATATATATATATATATATATATATATATATATATATATATATAAATAATATATAATAAATTTAGATTTAGTTCTTAATTGCCAGTTGAGGTAAAGTGAAAAAAAATATTCGTTTTTACAAAGAAGCTAAGAAATAAAAAGGTATCTTTATTTATTCGGGGAAGAATCCAGTATTCATTTATTCTATGAATATTTTCTTTCTTTTTTTAAGGTTTTAGTGTTTTAAGTGATTAAAATTAATTCAAACGATAAAAGAAGTTAGAAATTTGCATATTATAATATTTTAGGAATTGTTTTTTTGTTTTTTGTTTTTTTGTTTTTTGTTTTTTTTTTACATTTAGAATATTATTTAGAAAAAAAGTAACCCTAAACTCGTGAGTCGTTTGAAACATAACTTTATTCAAATGTGTCTTTATTTGTAGGTGGAAAACCCAGTATACCTTTATTACACGTGCGTTTTGTCCTTGCTTATAAAGAAATGTGACAGTTCCACAGACTGATTGGTTTTTAATTATTACATTGTGTAATTTAATCAGTAAAGGTCAAAACCTAATTTTGTTCTTTTCCTTATTGTAAACATATTAAAGAGTATGCGCGATTTTAATCCTCAATGCCATCTCTTTTCTGTGTTAATAAGTCAACACATAAATTTCAAAACAAAACTCCTTTATATGTATATATAGATGTAATAATAATAATAAATGTAATGAGATTGGTCCTGCTAATAAGAAATTAGCATAACCAGACAAACGCTGCAACAAGTAGGACAGTTGAAATATATGACCTTTTTTTTGATCTCGATTAAGAAAGGACATGTTTTTCATTTACACCGTCAATATCCGGTTGTTTTAACAGACGGTTTTTAAATTTTTTTAAATTATAAAACTAACCCTAACCCCTAACCCTAACTAACCTAACCTAACCTTAACCCCTAACAAACAACCGGATATTGACGGTGTAAATGAAAAACATGTCCTTTCTTAATCGAAATTAAAAAGGGGTGCCTAAAGGTCATATGGTCCGGACAATTGACATGTAGCCTGAGCTAGAACTACCACTACTACTGTACTGAAAATCATAACAAAACTATTTCAGAAGTCAGATAATACCAAATAATACTTATTTAAAATTTAGTAATCGAAATATAAAAATACTCATGCAAATACTCTATGCAGTATTTTTCTATCCAACTAAATTGTCGACGAAATATCAAGACAATCACTTTAGACTCTTTCACTTATGTAAGTTAATCACATTTTGTGTTGAATTTGTATTGCTGGTTACTCTATCATTTATGTTGAAAATCCTGGAGGCAAAATGGACACGTCTACTCGATTTCACCAATCAATTCATTATTTGAAGCCAATGGTTATATTGTTACATTTTGATGGGCGGCAAACTCGAAACATCAAATTGCTTACAGTCACAATTATTGCTTTTGTATTTCATAATAGTACAAGTGTCAATAATCGACATGAAATTAACTTTACACTGGAAAAATAGTTTGAAAATTAATCAACTGGTGTAGCGTTGAGGCTTAGACCAGTATTTGGTTGGTTTATAGATACCGCTTCTTAGATTACACATGAAAATACACATGAGGACAAAAGATCTCGGACGACAAATAATAGTGAATATCCTTTTATTTTCAGCAACAATTCCAAGTTAACACAGACGAGACTAGAGAGAGAGAGACAGAGAGACAGAGAGACAGAGACAGAGACAGAGAGACAGAGAGAAGTAGTAGATTATTTTAGCTGTGACTCTGACTAGCCTGAACATTTTTGTTTGACAGTCCGACTCCTGACTGTGGACTGATATGCATGTTACTTTTTATGTGGTTTTCCTCCTCTTTGTCTTGTAAGATGATCAAGAGGTTCATTAATCAAAAGTAGTTTCCCCATTACGGATGTCAGGAAAGATACCTCAACATACTTGGCTGAGACAAAAGTTTTCCAATATTTCGATAACGTCAAGCGCAATAAGCGGATGCATTTGCCAATATCATGAAGGTGACGATCTACACCGTGAGATGCCGTGCTCGCCTAATACTCCCCGAATGTCACTCGAAATATTTGCCTCTATGGCTTGAAGGCCTAGGAATCCACGGTTTTACGTCTACCTGGCTTTGCATGATCTCTGAAGTTCTTGCGATCCGAGTGAAATTTATTAAACTATCTGGTTACTAAGCGAGGGTCAGTTGAAAATGTAATCGGCTTGCTAAGATATTTTCATGGAATATGACGAAATGAGGTTTATTTTTCAATATAATTCCCCTTGCGTTCCACAAACATCTTCCATCGGTGCTGCAGTGCTTTGATCCCATTGGTAAAAATGTCAACGTCATTATATAAACTTTTCATTTTTTGCATTTTTCAACTACGATCATCTGAGCCCTTCATTTTTCGCACATCAAATGTTATTAGTTGCTTCCGTGTCGCTATGACTCAGATTCAAAATCGTAAAGCATAAGTCCCCAGTGCATGTTCATCTGTGAGGCTTTTAAATCAACATGGAGTAAATTAATGCACAGTCAGTACCAACTTCTATGATACTACCAACAACAGCGGGTACCAACTGCATCTCCAACTTCTTCGGTTGCGTTATATACTCGCCTCAAACTAGTACGTAATCTATTTTATATATTGCAAAACTTTGGAATATTAATCGATCAAATGGTTTTAATGGCATGTCAACCATTTAGGGTTATTTTACGTGTGGACGTTACACAAGTGCGTACATTGCACCTTTATATTTACATTTTTCTTTAGTTTTTTTCTTTTTTTTTTTTTTTGCACACCGACCTATTGAATGCGAACATTTTTTAGACATATCTATTTGATCCTTAGTTGGGACCCTCAGAATTATTAACACTCCTGGACAGAGTGGACCTGGGAGTAATGGCAATAAAAGGTAATCCACATTTCCCAAATCTCCAGAACATAAGCCTCACCATTGGATGCAGTTTACTGTCATATCAAGACACCCCTTTGGAGAGAAAGTGTCTTAACTTTCTGCAGAGGTATTCTAAACTAGGCGGTAATTATACATTGAATAACTGGTTATGATTATAATGAGAGAATTACTAAATATACAGTATGACACTAGGTCACTAGCATGGAGCATTATTAAATAGTTTACTCCCTGTGTACCCAACATTCGTTAGGGACCAATGAGTATTGAACTCAATTTTCAAGAAAAGGATTTTAAGACTCTCTTTGGATTAGCAGTTCCTTGACAGTAGATACTTATTTAACATAATCTCATGTAGATTTTTTAAATACTGTAGCCAGTGAGGATCGAACTCACGACCCTACCTTAGGTCTACAACAAACTTCATAGTCTACACTGGTCTGTAATGATGAATGCTATATCTTAATATATGATAGATGTCTTTATCACCAAAGGGTATATTCAGTGGCGTTGTGGCTAGCGTGGTGGACTGTGATATCGTCATGAGTTCAAACTCCAGTCTCGCTATTATGTGCACTTTCGGTCTTTACCCTTTCCCGAGCTTATTAATCATTTTATTCCCCAGCTATGGGCTAAATAGTACCATATCATCACTGGCGTCAGGAATTCTTTAGTTATTTACGTCATATTCTCTATGATTTTTTTTTATTTACATATCAATTATTAATAGAAATTGCTTTATATTATTAATACTGTTAACCTTATATGCATACAAATAACATGCAATTGTATTTATATATCCAAATACTTTTACAGGTTTACAGTGTGAATAGGAATATAATTTGCATATCAATGTTAAAATTTGAGTTTAATAATATATCCTTGCTATAGTTGATTTATAATTGTTTGGTTTTATCTTGAATAAATATGAGCAAAACTCCCGTCGATAAATCTTAAAAGGAATAACTGTAACTCGCATGACCTGTGGATATGCCACAGTATAATAATTTAATTATTACAACGTATGCTATGGTGACTTGAGAACAATTGAAAATAGTTCAATATGTAAAAAAATATGATAATCTTGATTTAACTCTCTCATTCATTTTTTTCCTCTTTTCATCTTTTCATTATGTTCGATTGAAATAGAATAACGTTATCGCTTTCGCGCTCTCATACCCTCTCTCAATCTTTCCCCTACTGTCTTTCTTTTTTCTTTTTTCTTTTTTTTTTTTTTTTTCTGGTTAGTGTGTCCTTTTTCTTACCTTTCTTTCTTTATAATAAAAACGGAATGGTCGATTATTTAGCTCAGATAACGATACTCATAAAAAATAAGAATTCGGCGATTAAGCGACTCCAGATGATCGGGATATTTATTTTTACATTTCATCTTGGACGGTTTTATTTTTAAACAGAGGGTGTTGCAAAATTAAATGGTCGGAAAATTAAGGAACAATAGTATTAATATATAGATTTTATCATTTACTGTCTAATTTAGTTAAATAGTTGAACAGGAAAATTTAGCAATGAAAGCCGTGAAGCATATAAGTGCTAACATTCAAGCTATTCTATCCTTCGATTATAAACACACACACACACATATGTATGTATGTATATATATATATATATATATATATATATAATATATATATATATTATATATATATATATATAATGTATATTCGCCTTCTGTCTATAACCACAACTACGCCACTTTTTACGTCACAATACCCTCAGAAATTGTGTAAGTTTATCAGAATTATTAATACATAGAATAAATCATCATTAACGATGTCTCTACGAATATCTGAGTTAGATTTGCCTCAGAAGACCCCATGTTATTAGATAGTTTTAAAATCCTGAAATGATATAGATATATATATAACTTATAAATAAAGGTTAACATAATATATGGTGTGGTTAATTTGCATACTGGTTTCAATAAAATAGGTTTAATAAATAATTACTTGGTGTTATTCTATCCTTCGATTATAACCCTTCTGCTCCGGATCTTTTGATATGCGTTCTTGTTTAGTTTCAATAGTCTTTCTAATTCAAAATAATATTTCATTACATTGAAATTTAAATACTTTGTAAATGTTTGCTAGTATATAAATGACTTTTCAAAAGCTAGTGTTTTTAAACGCTCTTTCTTATTGTATAAAGGCAACGTTATTCATTTGTTCTGTTGCTGATAATAAAAAAGGGTAGATGTTTTGTAAATACAGAATTCTTCAAATGGCCTATTCTATATACGCAATTTACAAAATAACAGACATATTATGTACATACCTTGGGAAATTATCCAGGCGCCCCATCATTGTGTAATGGTTAGCAAGATAGTATTGAATATCCATTACAACTGAATAGCGAGTTCTATCCTCGCGGGATTACTCATACTTTTGACACATCCTAGACATAGGTAAATACCTAACTGGGGAAAATTATTCTTGTTACAAATATTAGTCTATATCATTTACTAGATGATTAGTTTCGAAGTACAGGCTAATCATTTCTTCTATTTTACCTAACCCGTTCACCACGGGTAGAATGTAACACATGGTCGCAAGAAATGGACATCCAGTGAGGATCAACCTCGCTACTCAGTAGTAATGGATCTGTGAGACTAGCTTGCTAACCATTACACCACGATGGGCCGCCTATATTTATCCTCATTCGGCATGGGTAGGATGTGACACAAGGTCGCAAGTACAAGTATTCAGTAGTAATGAATCTGCGTCTGAATGCTATTTGTTTCCCCTTGGTGTCTACTGCAAGAGAAGTGGTCATGTTTACACTGTAAAGGCAGCAAGCAAACTGATGCAATCAGACTCAAACTTGATCACGTGACCACAACAGTGCCAACTACAAGCACGTATACGAAAAACGCAGTGCGACAATAATAAAGATATGTTATGTTGAAAGTAAGGATAACTTTTTACTCTCTCTCTCTCTCTCTCTCTCTCTCTCTCTCTCTCTCTCTCTCTCTCTCTCTCTCTCTCTCTCTTTCTTCTTCTTCTTCTTCTTCATTTTTATATAGCATCATTCAGATTCTATTCTGAGGGGATATTTAAAAGTCTTAAACTGAAATCACTTATATCATTTTATTTATTTAACTTTTTACAATACTGTAATATGAGCCCTCAACAAAAAATGTCGCATTGAGTACAACTTGTATTATGGGAAAGTATTACTTTACATTTTAATGTCTTTTTTTGTTTTGTTTAATGGTCTATCAAGCATCGAGGGTTATTTAATGCCAAATGTATCCTTGAATCCAAATCAGTTTACACTGCTTAAAATCTGACCTAGTGTCACATCCTCTCCATGGTGGAAGAGTTAGATAAATACTAGGGTGAATCAGTTGTTTGGCAATATTTTGGATCGGTTTCGGTTCGGTTTTTTGGTTCAGTATCATATCAAAACTTCTTTATGTTATTTAATTCCAAAACCATCCTTTTAGATGAATAGTAATGGTACTATTTAACCCATAGCTGGAGTGATAAGGAGTTTTATACCTTTCCCAAGCGTATTAAGCCGCAAATGAATGTAATAGCCTGAGTAGAGCACAGCAAGTTAGCCACTATTCCATGAGGACTTCCATAGCTCGGTATAAAATAACGCAACAAAGGTTGACATGCCGTAAAATAAACCGGGCATTCTTTGCACTTTCTCTGGTGTACCATATGAACCCCTCCAAATGGTATCATTTTCATTCTTTTTCTAATATATTGACCAACACTGTTGATTTTTTTTAATTAAAACATTTTTAGTTGTTAATATTTCAACTCTATCTGATATATATAAAAGAAGTGTTCCATCTGTTTATCTGTCTGTATGGCTCTATTTGTACAACGACTAAGTGCACATCGTTTTATAAAGGAAAATTTACGTAGACCAGAAAATACAAATTTCAATAAAATCCACACCCGTTTTGTGTCTAATTGAGGGTTTAACATTTTCATCCACCATTTTCCATTAGAAAATAGCTAGATAATATATATATATATATATATATATATATATATATATATATATATATATATATATATATATATATATATATATAAGTTTGTTCGTATCAGAATAATATCTTGGTTTTGCAGCTGCCAAGCTATAACCTAATTTAAGACGACAAATATAATGATTTATTTTCACGGGTACGCTAGCTACATTTGTTTAAAATGACTGAATATTCGAAATATTAATCCTGTTACAATCAGCAGGTTAAATGTTGACATACAACCATTTCTAGTCATAATTCTCGTATTATTATAATTTATATTTTATCTACCTAAAGCTGCATAATAGTGCCAACAAATTTTGAACCGGATTTAAGCGATAAAAAGATTATTAAAAAAAAATTCGTCAGTTCAATAATAATCACTTGAAAAATTATATTTTTTTTCTAAAAATCTTTCTATTTCTTTGAAAAATGCAAGGAATATATTAATGTTCATTTTTAGGACAGAGTATATATGAATATCTAACCCCTCTGCCGTGGTCAAGTTGCAACACAAGGTCAGTTCTAGCAGAGTTCAGCTGGTTTCCTTCTCCTAGACTCGTTGCCGTACCAAGGCTAAAGGATTCAGTCTACCTAATTATTCACCAACTCGTAAGTGGGATGGAGAGAAGATATCAATTCTTCTATTTCCTAAAATCAGAAGTACAAAGTGAAACTTAAGCAGCATCGTCCAGGATATGAACTCCGATTGTTGAGTTCATTTTCTCTCATGATAGACTTTGCTCAGACTAAGATCGACGAATAAATCAGCCTAAACTCCGTAATAATAAAAACAAAATGAAGGGCATAAAAAATTTATGGATTTATATTCATTTCATAATCTGTACTCCATCTGCAGATAGAGGCGCGTGGTGTAATGATTACCGTCTTAGGAAATAGACTTAGTGACTCGAGTTCAAATCCTATACGAGGCTAGTTGCATTTCACATTAGTGCTAATAGCCTTGGGTAAGGCATGAATCCAATTATTCACCCTCCAGTTATGGGTAAATAGTAGACGGATTGGACTCTTTAACTTGGTTAGGCAACCAGTCTAGGAGAATGAATTCATACCTGCTGAAATAATCTTAAGAGACTGACTATGTGTCACATCCTGCTCGTGTGGAGGAATTGGTAAATATGTACAACCCCAGATTAGAGTGGACCTGAGAGGAATGTAAATAAATAGGCACTCAGCACTACCTAGAACAGAGTCCTACCATTAGATACAGTTTGGTGTAATGCCTTAGATAACTCCATTTTTAGTGGTGGTACTACAGGTGATATAGTCTACATATTCTAAGCCCCACCGCAGGGCATTGTAAGCGACCTTAGATCAATGTGCCAGACTAACCAGCTCAGTAAATAATTCGACCCTTTACGCTTAATGCTACTGTAGAATGATAAAAGACACGCGCATATCACCTGGGATTCGATCCCGGGCCCAGCGGATTATCAGCTCACTGCCGACATCTTGTCTACTCTAGCCAACACGGAAGGATTGAATTCCACAGAGCAGTGCATCAAGTTCGTGCCTCGCAGTAACTCAACTTGTTACACAAGACTCGGGGCTAAATGGCACAGCCGGGAATATACGGGATATTGGAACGTTGTTTGCCGGAGGCGAGTGGGCGGTGATAGTGGCGGGGGTGGCGTGTACACTTGCTTACCGATAACACGTTTAGAAAGTTATCTTTGAAACGTCGAAGCACACGGGAAATCGAAATTTAGACTTCACATTCATGTACTAATCAATTCATCTTTGATAAGATAATCGATGGTTTACTGAACAACGTAATTCAATAGGCCTTGTTCAGCTGCAATTGACTTCTCATAAGCGTCCATGTCGTGCAATTTTGCTCGGCTAATTACAACGACTTGGTAAAAATAGACAGAGAGAAACAAACAAAAGCCAACACGTAAAACCATATGCCAATTTTGGAGGCGTGTGCTGTAATAGCTACCGTCATAAGAAATGGACACGGCGTAACGAGTTCAAATCCTGAACGAGGCTGATTGTATTTCACTTAGTGATAATAGCCTCCAGAAATGGGTAAACAGTCGATCAGACTAAGCTCTTTAACCTTGGTTAGGCAACCAGTCTAGGAAAAGGAAAATATTGAATTCAAACCTGTTAAACACTTCTTAAGAAATTGACCTTGTGTCACATCCTACTCGTGCGGAGGGGTTATTAAATATCTATACCAAATTTGAACAAGAGAACGTCCCATCGTAGTGTAATGGTCAGCATGCTAATTCTTGCCTGTCCATTATTTCTGAATAGCTATTTTGGCCCATGCTGGATGCCCCATACATGCGATCTTTGTTACCTCATTACGTGGTTAACAGGTTGCGTAAATACCTCCGACTCGTGGCGAACTACAACGATTGGGTGAGAATTGAGAGAAAAAAAGCCAACACGTAATCTGAACAAAACGGCTTCCCATCGCGGTGTAATAGCAAACTAGGCCTCGCATATTCATAACCAGCAAACAGTGAATTCCATTCTCAATGGATACCCATACTTGCGACCTTGTGCCACATCCTACCCGTGAATAACGACAAAAACTAGGTAAAATTAGATACAGAAGAGTAATACTACAATTCATAAAAGTATCAAGATTGAAGCTGTATTTATCAAGATAGAAATTAACAATGAATGGAACGTTAATTTTTTTCATAGTACAAGGTGTGTCATAAAAGTGCCGAGTTGGAAGCTGTATTTACCAAGATAGAAATGAAAAATGGTTGGAACGTTAATTCTATCTGAATACAAGGTATGTCAAAAAGTACAAAAATCTCGATACTTTTTTGACACACCTTATATATATATATATATATATATATATATATATATATATATATATACTTCTTGTAGTTCCATCTAGCTTTTCTCGAGCGTCAAAGTCCAAGGTGTAAAGACATACAGTAGTATTTATGTGCTTTAGCTTGGAAGAATTTCCTTTATACCAGTTGCATGTCTAGCACACACGCACGCATGCACACACACACACACACACACAGACAACACAATACTTATATATATATATAATATATATATATATATATATATATATATATAATATATATATAGGTAAAGCATGGTTCGTTATTGATAGCTGATCTCTCTAAAGGTGATGATTGAAACACTTTTCAATGTGTTTATATAAATACAATGGGATATATATATATATATATATATATATATATATATATATATATATATATATATATATGAGTATGTGTGTTGTCTGTGTGTGTGTGTGTGTATGCATGCGTGCGTGTGTGCTAGACATGCAACCTGGTATAAAGGAAATTCTTCCAAGCTAAAGCCACATAAATACTACAGTATGTCTTTACACCTTGAACTTTGACGCTCGGAGAAAAGCTAGATGGGAACTACAAGAAGTCACAAAAAACCTTTTGGAAACAGCAAACGCTTAATGACTCATATAAAGAGACACAGTCGTGGTGGCCGACTAGCACCAACTTACCTGAATCAGCTCTGGGCGGTCACTGGATGCCACCAAAACAACTTATCAAGTGCAAGAACCGATAGGGACGAATGGCAATAAAAAGTCAAAGGAATCAATACTTGATGATGAGGATGATGATGATGATGATAGAAACACCCATCATTCTTTTTGTATATAATGCAATGGGATATATATATATATATATATATATATATATATATATATATATATATATATTATATATATATATATATATATGTGTGTGTGTGTGTGTGTGTGTGTGTGTTCGTCAGGTAATTTGTAATTCACCTACCATTAGCCAATGACGAATTGTTTCACCTTGCTTTCCTCTATATATGAGTAAAATTTACACATACCCACACACGCCAGCGCGTATTCACATATATAATCACGTACATATATAAGTAGTAGTCTATTTGATTAAAAATCATTTTATATCTTTATTTAGTGACCAATAAATTCTACCACGGTAATTCCACTAGGTAAATTTCACCATAGGTAAAATCCACCACAGTGACTTCTACGCGGTAAAATTAAACATAAGTATATTCCAACACGGTAAATTCCACCAGAATAAAAAAAGCATATGTCATTTAATCCTTACGCTATGTGAAATTGTTAACAACCTCGTCTAAGATTTGAACTCGTGTCGTCGTGCCCATTTGCTACAACGATAACCATTACACACTGTGCCTCAACATGCAATACGCTTTATATTCAATAACATTGAAAATCATCCTTTTGTTGCTTAAATAGCTCTTCTTTATTGCTCTTGTGCCACGAGTCATGCTTGTAAATGAATAAATACATAGATAAATAAAAAAAGCAGAGATGATAGATTCTTCCTGTCTTGGCTGTATATCGATCCGTATTGAGGATGAGCTGTTTTGACCTCTGCATTAAAATGACTGCATCGCCTACGTCAAAATTAGGTGTGGCCACGTGTGTGGGTGGGGGCTGAGTGGCTGGTAGTTTGAAGTGATGGTGGGGAAAAAGAAGAGTAAGAAAGATGAGTGATGGGGGAAGGGGAAATGGAAGATTCGCAAGGGTGATACTCAAAGTAAGCAAAAAGGAGAGAAGGAAAAGAAAGAAAAAAATAGACACAGACTAAAAGAATGTGTTAACAGATTTTTCGTGCCCATCTCACACTGTCCGTATCGAAATCGAGTTATATGTTTATCAATCAATCAATTCAAGTCTGATTTTCTTTTTCTTTTTTGTTACTTCCCAACAAGCAGTCTGTGAGTATTTCTTTATTAAGCCTTCCCATATCTATCTATCTATCTATCTATCTATCTATCTATCAATCTCTCTCTGTCTCTCTTTCTCCCTCTCCCTCTCTCAATCTTTTTCTCTCCAGACATGGTTTATATATATATATGTATACATAAATATATATACACACTCACACACACACACACACACACACACACACATATATATATATATATATATATATATATATATATATATAACAACACTTTATATATAATATACATATATATATATATATATACCTTTTGGCTGTGTAACTAACTCTCATTACGTTAATATCTATCTATCTATATATATATATATGTATATATATATATATATATATATATATGTTGTGTGTGTGTGTGTGTTGTGTGTGTGTGGTGTGTGTTCCTATCTATTTTCTGTATAGCTATCTATCTCCCTCAGTTCATGTATGTATCTATGTATGTATCTATGTATTCTTATCTATTATTTACTTCAGCCTGATATTACCTATTCCAAAAAGTATGTATGTATATCTGTGTATCTATTTATCTGTGAAAATTAAGATTGTTCATATCTTCCACTCATCATGTGTTTGTGTATGTGTGTTCGTGTGTGTACGTGTGTGTGTGTGTGTGTGTGTGTGTGTGTGTGTATGTGTGTGTGTGTGTTTGTGTTTGTGTACATAATGAATATTACTATATAATATATATATAATTCTTTCTTATTCTGACATTAAATCTTATTGAAATATTCTTACTTTATTTATTTTATTTCTCACCTTCCTACGTGTTTTCAGTACAAAGCTTTATCAATTCAGACATCTCACCATAGACTAAAGCAGAAGGACGATATTCGTGCAAACGTCACACAGTGAGAATAAGTTAATGAACTCATAAACACAACTGAATTATCTCATAAAACATTCCCTTTTTTGCATGGCCTCCCAAGATGACAAACTATTTAGATTAGCCTCCGAATCTCTCATGATTCTTGCACTTCGGACTTTTTCTTCACCAAACAAACCTACAAAAGAAACTTCCCTATTATCAGTATTATCTTTCGTTCTGTCACTAGATATAAACACATACTTTTCTGCAAAAAGTTGTTACTGGAATATTACGATATATTTCAATCACACATTGATATTGTTGATGATACTGGAGCCATCTGATACTAGTGTAATTCAAAACGTTCTTTACCCCTCCCAGAAGTTGGTTTAGCTTCTCTATTTAATGGCATATCAATCTTCGTGTGTTATTTATTGCGAAATTTATCTTTTAGAAGAGTAATATTGCTGTTTAACTCATAATTGGGAGAGGTGAGGTTCATACCTTTCCCAAGAGTCCGAAAGGGAACATAATAGCGTGACTGGAGTTCAAATTCGCTTACTACAATATCGCAGTTCAGCTCGTTAGCCACTATGCAATGATAATTCCTCCTAGAATGAAGAGCAATTTCTTATAAGACTAGAAAGACTTCCTTAGATTTCTGTCTTAATCTCTGTTCGGTGAGGCTCTTAGAAAGGTGAGAGGTGTGAGACAAATCTAAAAAAAAAAATGACAAATCAAAGGCCTGAGTAGAATCTCTGTTAGTTTATATCATTTAAGTTTTTCGGACTGTTGTCCTCATCTTTATTGTTATATACACAACATTTCGCCGATGATCCTAGTATAGTATTAATAAACTTGAACCCATTACAACTGATGAGAGTAGGATCTGAAATTGTTTCATGAGGGGGGTGCCATTGTTAGTTACAATGTCAGTGGGGCTTATAATAAGCTAACTGTATCCTTTGCGATAAGAAACCCCCGGCAACAAGGGGATGTCGCATACGTTGGCGAATTCTACAGATCTCGGGAGTGTAGTGTACTCTTTTATTGTCATTACTCCTAAGTTCACTGTAACTTAGAGTGGTGGTAAGTTTTAGAGTTCCAAAAGATTTGCTTAAAAAGTATTCATATTCGTTAGGACCATCTGTAAAAAAACCTATTAAATAACTACACAAAAAAATGTAAAGATAGATGTACAATAAATGTGATTCCCTAACCTGTATGCATTAAATGGAGCCTAGAGGAGTTGATATGCCATTAAAATCAATCAGTTTGTCAATCAGTTAACTTGATAAAAATTATCTAAAAAACAGAATTATTTGAATGAAACTGAATCTGATGCAATATAAACAGATTTTGGTTGATTTGTTGGATTTTACGGCATGTAAACCCATGGATTATTTCATGACGAAGGCGTTTTTGTTATATTCATTCTTGTAGGACATTCAATTTTTTAAAACTAATTGTTGAACATATGAATAAAACATTATTCTTTATGTATTTAAACCTATAGATGGGACCCTATCAAGTACTACCACTCCGAATCAGAGTAGACCTGGGAGTATGGTACTCCACACTCCCACAAACTCCAGAACTGGAACCTCACCACTAGATGCAGTTTAACATTATACCAGGACACATTTTGGATATATTAAATAATGAAAACTTATCGACATCTTTGTCCAGTGTGAAAAGAATTGGCTTTAATTTCTCAATAAATCTGTTCGACCACAAGAAAAGCATTTTCTGGTCACCCAAACGCTACCATGAAAACAGATGACCAACAAATAAAATTTTATTTTGCTTTTATATTGACGCTCCAGAACATTTTCTTAGAAGATCAAGTGAAAAATTATTACCCGAATGTCTGAAAACAACGGTTAAACATGGAAATGGTGGAATAATGGTATCGGCGGTTGGAACTTTCTCGTCTTCTGGAGCGGACCAACTAATTCGATGCGACAACCATATTAATGCCAAAGAATACATTATCATTCTTGAGAATACTAACTATTGGCAAGCTGTTCTCATCGGCAAATAGAAAATATATCATTTTTTGACATTATAACGCACCTCCTCGTACTATTAAATTGCCAAAAATTAGCCTTCTAGAGGACTTACCAAGAGCGATGGATAATAGGTACGGATATATATATATATATATATATATATATATATATATATAAGTAAAGTCGTCGGGGTGGCCTAATGTCGGTATCAGCCAATCAACGAGGGAGTCTATCCCCTTTTCAATAGCGCTAGACCAAGGAGATTGTTTTGCGTCTGAGGGAGCGCCACACCTACCATCAGCTCCTTACTTTACCGCACAGATACCTGAGCTACTCATACGCTGAGTTGGCGAGGACCAGGATCGAACTAGGAACCTTGTGGTTTCTAGCCGAACGCTCTACCGACTGAGCTAACCCGGCTCATATATATATATATATATGAAGATAGGGGTTAAATCCTACAGAATGTGGTAAGGATAAAGGAAAAGTGGACAAAAAGGAATAACTCAAAACAAATAGATGTGGAGAGAGATATATTTCGTTCCGCTTTAAACGGTACTTCGTCAGTCAATTTATTAAAGCACCGTACATTTACTTGTACTTATAGAAGAGAAAGTGAGTGGAAGGGGGAGGGTTTGATGAGTAATTCAGGGCGGAAGGGAATGGTTTGTGAGGATTTGGTTGGTTAGAGGGCATCTATCATGGAAAGCAGTCTGTCTGTTTCTCTTTTTCTCTCTCTCTCTCTCTTTCTCTCTCTCTCTCTCTCTATATATATATATATATATATATATATGAGAGAGAGAGAGAGAGAAGAGAGAGAGAGAGAGAGAAAGAGAAAGAGAACAGATAGACAGAGAGAGAGAGATAGACAAACAGACAAAGAAAGATACAGAGGCAGACAGATAGATAGACAAAAAGAGAGAGTCAAACGTATCCATGATATCGACACACATCGAAGATGATGATTATGATGATGAAATTCATCAAAGAATTTTAAACTCGTTGCTTTATTTCATTAAAAATTATTATTGAAAGAAATAATGTATGTATAATGGTACCTTTACTTTTCAGTTTAATTCTAACCGATCGTATCTCATTTTCCTCGTATATCAAATCAATTAAAACCATTGAAATAAACTGAAACGCTATCAATCCGTTTCAAAACCAAAACACCCTAATTTTCTTTACGTATTTTAGATAATAAAAATAGACGTATATTGTATAAAAACATGATAAAATAGAATGTAATGAATTATGTGCTGTATTGTTTTAATCTTTATTCTTTTATAAATATTATTTATTTGGCGTATAAATTGGGAAACTTTTTTGTGAACTCATAAGGGCCAGTTTAGCTCAGTTGGTGGAGCATCCGTCTAGGAACCACAAGGTTCTTGGTTCAATACCGGCCCTTGCCAATTCAGCGTATGATTAGCACAGGGATCTGTGTGGTAAAGTTACGAACTGATGGTAGATGTGGTGCTCCACAATCTCCTTGACCTAGCGCTAGTGAAAAGGGGATAGGCTCTCTCGCTGTCTGTCTGATACCGACTTTAGGCCACCCCGACGACTTTAATTTTTACTTTATTAACATTAGCGAATCTGAAACTCGCTCATACCTCAAATTTTAGCACTCAACACAAAGCAAAAAAAATCGACCGAATGACAGCTCGTAATCCGAAATACACGTAAGCTGGGACGATTGTAAGTCAAGGTATTACTGTATCATTTTTATATCCCTAAACCAGATTTTGAATTCAATGAATCTATGTGGAAATATTTTCTCTTATTGATCTGATCATTTCCTGTTTCTATTTACAAATAAAAACAAGTACACAATTGATTTATCAACAAACATCAATAGATCTATTCATTTCTATTTCAAGGCTGAGAGGCCAAGGTAGAAATTGTAATGAAGTTGAAAATTGAACTGACCTGTAGACACTCGTTTTTATCGGTTATTTCAAAGCAATACAAATTCAATAGAACTCTCTTCAAGAGTAAAAACAATACTATACGACTGCAGGCCAAAGTAGATACGCACAAAGCTTAGATTAGTGTCTGTATTCATACCTAAGTACTCTTCAGAAATTCTGCTGATAGGAATTGTGCATTCACCTATTTTAACTTAACGGCGTATTTGTGAACATGAATCAATATTGTCTCATATTCCTCATAGATGTTGGTGAGTTAGTATAAAGTCATGTACTGGTTGTATGTCATGTACCCGTTTTAAGTTATATACTGGTCTTATCAATGGTTACATATCTATAGACAGGCAAATTTTTCCAAAGTATTTTCCAAGCTGTAGCCGCGTCAGTGCTGCTATATAGCTGCACCACTTAGACTCTAACGAAGAGCTTAGAAAAAAGATAGATGGGAGTTACACAAGGATGAATACATCTTGGAAGCAGTACCCCCAGTAGAAAACAGCTGTACGGCCCCTTGCCTCTATCACACAAAATAGCCGAATAAGACGAAAAAGACATGCTGGATACTGCCGAAGAAGTAAGGAAAAACTTATAAGTAACGCTCTTCGGTGAACACCTAGAAATAGACGCACTAGTATAGGTCGACCAGCAACAACCTACATCAATCAGCTCTGTACGGATTCTGGGTGCTGTGTGGATGACATCTTAGGGGTGATGACAGATAGGGACGGTTGACGTAAGAGCATCATGGATATCCATGCCACCAGCACGACCCGATGTTGGTGATTTAATTGTTTTTGTTATATTTCGCTTTATCAGTGCTAGCTAACTGACTGGCTAATTAGTGTGTGAGAGAGGGGGGGATAGTACAAGGGAAGAGAGTAAAAATAGAGAGTGAGACAGCATACAAAAAGATAGAAACATACAAGAAAAAGAGAAAAAGGAAAAGGGGGAAGATATAAAAAGAAAAGGGAAAAGGAAGGAAATAGGGGGTGAGTAAAATAGATATTAAGAGAGAGAGAGAGAGAGAGAGAGACAGAGAGACAGAGTAGAGAGAGAGAGAGAGAGAGAGAGCGAGAGAAAGAAATGTAGATGGATACAACCATCGTTATCTCCGTTACCAACAATTTTTTTGGGGGGGTGGATGTCTCTATGGTTGTGGGTTGTCTCGTTGTTCCATTTTTCTTTCATTTTCAGGAATAACACGGAGACATTTTATGTGTATATATATATTTTATTCACCCGATAAATTCTTAACCCGCGCGTGCACTGGGGATCAGGGACAGAAAAATACGTCTACTGAAAAAGGCCGCTAAACCCTCCAATTCCTAATTCTACTTCCCCGGGGTTTCCTGGCCATTTGATCCGGTAAGAAAATGAGAGGCCTCGTTCCAGATTAGCCTGGGTTCAAGATGACAGTGATTTCCACTGTTTTACAGTTATTTCAAAACTATATAAAAATGATAGACTATACCTATCAATTATTTACTAGTTTAAGTTATAGTTAAGTTATGTACTGCCCAAGTCAGTTTGTTTGCAATATATATATATATATATATATATTCCGGCTCCGAACATGAACATTCGTTTGTACCCCTCCTGTTTTTAACGGTTTACTTATTCCGTCTCTCCATCATAAATATTTCGCTCTTGAAGAAGACGGCTTTATTAAAAGGTCGAAACAGATTCTGTCAGCGAACTAATAACATCATTTGTTTTTTCTAAAAATGTTTAATTCATACTGTCGGATTCCCTTCCATTTACTTCATATATATATATATATATATATATATATATATATATATATATATATATATAGAAGAGAGAGAGAGAGAGAGAGAGAGAGAGAGAGAGGGGGAAGGGGGAGAGATTATCTAGGCTTTGTGCAAGGTTATTTCAAGTTTACACTAGGCATATAAATGTTCATCACTTGTTCCTATTGTTTTCAATTGTTTGTCTTACGGATACACAAGGGTTCTTTGTGATTGCCCCTTCGAACTTAAAGAAAGTGACCTGGAAAGGGATTTGTGTGAGAATCAGAAACCATCGCAATCATTACCGCATTATGTTTCTCTCTGTAGCTCCCATTTCCAACAGCTTCCCCGCCCATAGGTTTCGTAGTTACCGGTGAATTTAATGGAACTCAGGACACGAAATATGGAGTCTTTTCCCTTGCTGGGTCGGATATCGAAAAGAACCACTCACTTGAAGGGGTTTAGAAATAAAGAAAGGAAGGAAGAAAAAAAAAAAAGAAAAAAAATTTTAAAAAAAAGAAAAAGAGAAAAAGTGAAAGAAAGGAAGTAAGTAAGAAAGAAAAAGATAGAAAGTAAGGAACATAGATAATTATTGAGAAATAAATAAAGAACGATAAGGAAAGAAGGGAAAATAACAAGACAGAGAAAGAAAGAAAGAAAGAAAGAAAGAAAAAAGAAATGAGAAAAAAACAGAAAGAAAGAAAAACAAAGAGAGAGAAACCAAGATAATGAAATCGAATGAAAGAAAAAGGACCATGAAAAAGAAAGAAACAATAATCAAAGAAGAAAGGAACGAGAAAGAAAGAAAGAAAGAAAGAAAGAAAGAAAGAAAGAAAGAAGAAATAGAAAGAAAGAAAATGAAAACTAGAAAGATCGAAAGACAAAGACAGAAACAAACAAAGAAAAACAGAAACAAAGACATAGATAGAAAGAAACACAAAAAAGGGGAGAAAAAAGAAAAAGAAGGAAAAGAGATTAAAAGAGATATTAAGAAAAGAAAAAAGAAATGAAAATAAGCAAAATAAAGAAAAGAAAGAAAAAAAAGAAGAGAGAGAGAGAGGGGGGGAATCAAAGAGAAAAGGGGGAGTAAAATAGAGAGAGCAAAAATATAAAGAGAGAGCAAAAAAGGGATATATAGTAAAAAAAAATTAATATCCGTGAGACAAATCGAAAAAGGAGAGAAAGAAAGAGAGAAAAGGAGAGATAAAAAGACAGAAAGTAAAAATAAATCGAAAAAAAAGAAAGAAAAAAGAAAAAGAAAGAAAGAGAAAAACGAATGAGAAAATAAGCAAAATAGAAAGTAAAAAAGAAAGAGAGAACGAGATAGATGCTGGAGAAACAAACTGCAGAGAAAGAGAAGGAAGAAAGATAAATGAAAAAAATAAGACAGAGAGAGAGAGAGAGAGAGAGAGAGAGAGAGAGAGAGAAGAGAGAGAGAGAGAGAAAAAGAGAAAAGTGAGGGGTGACTAAAATACTGGGTAAAGTGATGCTGGAGAAACAAACTGCAGAGAAGAGAAGGAAGAGAGATAAATGAAAAAATAGAAGACAGAGAGAGAGACAGAGAGAGAGAGAGAGAGATACAGACAGACAAAACAGACAGAGAGAGAGAGACACAGAGAGAGAGAAAGAAAGAGAAAGAGAAAGTGTGAGGGTTGACTAAAATACAGAGACAGAGAGGATGAAATAAAAAAGAAGAGTAAGCAAGAAATAATATAAGAATAGTTAGAGAAAACCCCAGTAACATCCAGAGGAGGCAAATCGAGATGAAGAGACAGAAATAACAAAAAATGTAACAGAAAAAAGGGGATAGATAAAAAGAAAGAAATTAAAAAT
The DNA here is from genome assembly GCA_023376005.1 of Doryteuthis pealeii. Classification (NCBI taxonomy): domain Eukaryota; kingdom Metazoa; phylum Mollusca; class Cephalopoda; order Myopsida; family Loliginidae; genus Doryteuthis; species Doryteuthis pealeii. Next base: position 35,986,593 of record CM042168.1, on the reverse strand, counting down.
AAACAGAAAGAAAAATTAGAAAGAAAAAACAAAAAGAAAGAAAAAAAAAAAGAAACGATAAGAAAAAAAGAAAATATATGACAACAGGAAGAGAATGAAAAGAGAGCGAGAGAGTCCTCGAAGGAACAAAATGATAAGAAGGAGAATGAAAGAAAGAATAAAGCAACTGAGTCAATGAGTAAACGATAGATAGATAGAGAGATAGATAGACGGATAGATTAGAGAGAGAGAAGGAGAGAGAGGGAAAGAGCAATATGAAAGGAATAAAAAAAGCGATATAGAGATGAATATCAAGAAGGGATGTAGAAAAGATAAGAAAAGTAAACCAGTAACACCACGTGGAGACGAATCGGAAGGGAGAAAAAGAAAGAGAAAAACTGAAATACAGAAAGGGGGAGATAAGAAGAAAGACAGAGAGATAGACAGAAGGAAAAAAGAAAATAAGAGAATGTGAGAATAACCCAGGAGAAATAAAATGAGATGGAAGAAAATAAAGGAGTGAGTTGGTCCTGGCTAGCTAACTGGCTAATTTTGAGAGAGAAGAGAGAGAAGAGAGAGGAGAGAGAGAGAGAGAGGGGGAGGGAGGGAGGGAGGGAGGGAGGCGGCAGAGGGAAAGATAGAAGTAAAAGAGAAGAGTGTAAAAATAGAGAGTGAGATAGCATACAAAAAGATAGAAACATAAAAGTAAAAGAGAAAAAGAAAGAGTGGGAAGATATAAAAAGAAAGAGGAAAAGGAAGGAAATAGGGGGAGTAAAAGAGAAACCGAGTAAAAGAAATATTGAGAGAAACAGAGAGAGAGAGAGAGAGCGAGAGAAAGAAAGAGAATGTGAAAGAGAAAGAGAAAGAGAAAGAAATATGAAGAAAAAAGAGAGAGAGAGCGGGAGTAAAAATAGAGAGTGGGGCAGCACTGAGAAAAAGAGAAAAAAAAGAGAAAAAGAAAAATGAGAGAGAAATGACACAGAATGGTAGATACAAAAAGAAAGTACAAAAAAAAAGAAAGGCGAGATGACTAATAGAGAGAGAAAAGAGAGATTGAGAGAGAGAGGAAAAGAGAGAGAGAGAGAGAGAAGAGAGAGAGAGAGAGAATGAAAGAAAGAGAGAAACCAAGAAATAGAAACAGTGAATAAGTTGCAGGAGGGAACAAATCAATGACGTCGATTAACCGTTACAAAATCTTTAAACCCTGCTTTCCTTTCTTCAGCAGGTCTTTCAAAAAGACTTCTTCCTTTTCCATATTTTGTTTCCGTTCTAACGAGCAAGGAGACAATTTCAAATTGCATTTAAAACGCCCTGAAACATCACCTTGGCCGCAGATTGGACTCTGGCCGGACAGATGGCCAAATGATCCAACGAACAGATGGTCATTTCATGCCGGATGCTTCCAGGTTTGAACGTCCCTAGTAGACAGGATGAAAAGCTTAATATAATGGGGTGAACCAAGACGCAATCTCGCCCCAGTTACCGGATCCATTACGAGCTCGGGGTTCACCTCTCTACAGTGACCCACGTTTTGAAATTAAGTTTAGATTAGGTTCCTTGACCAAGACACAACACAATTTCAAAATCGAGCCGTTAAGATAACCCCCTCCGTTTGGAAAAGACACGTAGCATTGAAGTGGTTAAAGAAATACAATTTATAAAAAATAGAATTGAGGACAAACACTGGAACAACACAGATAATTTGATTCCGATAAATTTACATCCCATTACGCAAATTTTGTAACTTCTAGACTAAGTCAGATTTGATATTGGATACGTTTGTTACATTTAAGAAGCAAAATTATCTTCACAGATTTTGATTTCATTATTTTTATCGTTGTGACTTAACAAAAATGGTGGTGGTGAGACTGGGTATGGCATTAAACTGCATCCTGAAGTGAAACTCCAGTTCTGAAACTCAAGGGAATATTGAATCACCTTTATCTACAATTACTGAAAGTTCTGTTCTGACTGGGAGTGGTAATACATGTGGTTCTTCGTAAAGGTCAAATAGATCTGTTTGAACATTTACTATCAATTAGGAATACTTAAAACCATATAACTATTCGAAACAAATAATCATTATTAAATAGGTATAGTTATTTGAAAATATATAATTGTGTAGGTATTTACTAAATCCGTTACACATGGGTAAGATGTGACACAAGATCGCAAGTATGGGGCATTAAGTGAATATCGAACTTGCTATTCAGTAATAATGGAGCTGCGATACTATCTTGCTAGCCATTACACCACGTTGGGACGCCATATAAGTGTGTATGTATTTACCCAACCCTTCCGCCATGGACAAAATGGGATACAGGGTCAAATTGTTAGTGGATTAAAGATGGTTTGAATTTAGAGTCTTCCTTCTCCTAGACTGGTTGCCTTACCAAAGATAAAGAAACCAGTTTGTCATACTATTTAATTATAGCTGGGGAAAACGGATTCATGGGCATTAGCGTGAATTGAAGCGCAATATACCTCGTCCAGGGTATATATAAGGAAAGTTGGGTGGAGTGGCATATTATCGGTATCAGCCGGACAGTGAGGGAGTCTATCCGATTTTTGCTAGCACTAGACAAAGGAGAATGTTATACGTTTGAGGTGGGGCGACACACCTACAATTAATTTACTGCATATATCCAAGCTGTACTACTCATGCGCTAAGTTGACGAGGACTGGTATCGAACACTGAACTTTATGGTTCCTTGGCGCATGCCCCGCCCTTCTGTCTCAGTCTCTCTCTCTCTCTCTCTATATTATATATATATATATATATATATATATATATATATTGTTTAAACACAAACAACCTCATCTAGAACACACACACACATGCATATATATATATATTATATATGCATGTGTGTGTGTGTGGTTCTCTAGATGAGGTTATTTGTGTTTCACTTCACACTAATTTATTTAGTAATAAATAACTGTGTAAAGTTATTGTCGTAGAAGATCGACACCGATCGGTGTTCAAATCCTGGTCGAGGCTGTTTGCTTTTCACAGCACTAATATTCTTGGGAAAAGTATGAATCCAATTTTTCCCTATCCAACTATGGGTAAATAGTAGGGTAGACTGGGATATTTAGACTTAGTTAGGCAACCAGTCAAGGAAATGGAAAACTCTAACTTATTAAACTCAGCTTTAGAAACTGACATAGTTAATCCAGTAGAAATAGATTCCAAAAGATAAGGCCAAGCTAAAATTTGCACCAACTAAAGGATATATATATATTTAACAACCCCTCCGCACGGGCAGGATGTGACACAAGGTCATTTTTTTAAGCGGAGATCAACAGGTATGAATTCAGAGTTTTCCTTCTCCTAGACCGGTTGCCTAACCAAGGTTAAAGAGCCCAGTCTGCCTTACTATTTATCCATAGCTGGAGGGAGAGTAGGATTCATACCTTTCCCAAGGGTATTAGCGCTAAGTGAAATGCTATTACCACGCCCAGGATTTGAACTCGGGGCGACAAGTCCATTTTCCATGACTTTAACCATTACACCACGCGCTTCCATAACAACTAAAGGATATATAGTCTGCAATAACATAGCCAAAATCCCTTTGAATCGCCCAAAGGGAGAGAAAGTTATTGAGATTTCAACAAGCTCGATATTTCTCAAATATTTGGCTAAAATGAGGAAAATGCTTCTGCTGAACTTAAGTAAACAAAACAAAAAAAGAAAAGAAGACGAATATACTATAACAAAATCACCCAAATAAAAACTAATAAGAGCTCCCTGTAAGTAATGAGAATTTTTCGGCCGTCTATGCAAATTAGGGTAAGTTTGGGCAAGTCTGGGCAATTTTGGGCAACCTTGGTCAGGCTATAATGCATACATTTTCTAATACATCATTTCTTTTTTCTTACAAGTCTAACACCATGAAGGCTTGGTAAATATATAGAAATATATACCGGGACCGATAGATGGATGTCGAAGTCAATGTTTTCAGAAGGAACGATATAGTTTCAAGTAATTAGTATTTTTGTTAACAATCATAGCTTCTCGACACAATTCTTATTACAATAATGTGTATACTGTCTTATAGTTTCAAGTATTCTTCTCTAATAGAAATAATCTATATAGAACTGTATGTTTCGAGTAGATCTTTAAAGATATATATGGTGGTTCCTTGACTTACGAGTTTAATTAATTACACTCGTTAATGAATTTCCTCGTATATCAAATCATGTTTTCCATTAAAATGCATTGAAATGCCATTAATACGTTCTAGCCACCACCACCGAAAAATCAGAACAAACACCATACGTTTTGGTTACTTTATTTAGGATTTCTTGAGGACTTACCAAGATTGATGGATAATAGGGACAGATGTGAAAAGTGGGAGGGAGAGAAAGAGAGGGAGAGAGACAAAAAATGTATCCGTGCTATCGGCTCACCTTGAAGATGATTATGATGATGATTTTTATTAATTTTATACTCTTTGCTTTATTTCATTAAAACATCTTTGAAATAAAGAATTGATATATAGTGGTCCTTGACTTAGGTGTTTTATTTGTTCCGTAATCGTAATTCAATTCCCTCGTATATCATATGAACTGTCACCAATTAAATGAATTAAAATGCCATTATCCGTTCCAGCCCCGACCAAAAAGGGTTTTCTTAAATAAGAAAAAGTACACTCTATTGTATAAAAGTATAATATAATAGAATGTAAAGAATTATGCCGCCCTGTCGGCTGGGGGTTAGAATGCATCCACTGCACATCTGCAGATGGGTAAGACTCCCCCAAATATATCTGAGAGTCTACATGTCCTAGGAATGACGTTAAACTCTATCTGATGGTGAGGTTCCAGTTTTGGAGGTTTGGGGAATGTGTAGCATCCATTCATCACCATTGCACCCTTGTCCACTCTGACCCGAAGTGGTAGTACCTGTTAGGGTCCCATCTATGGGTTAAATAGAAAAACATGAGTTTATAAAAAAAATTGATTATCCATTAAAAATGAATTTATTTCAAAACTTTATCGGCATTAAATGACCCACTGAGGTTGATATGCCGTAAAACAAACCAAAACAAAACAAACCAAGAATTATGTGTTATAATATGCTTAATGTTTATTTTTTTTAAAAAATGATATTTTCTTTTGCGTAATAAATGAAAAAAACCTAAATGTTTTTTGTGAACTTATAAAGATAAGTGTACATAAAGCTTGCTCGTACCTCAAATGTTAGCTCCCAATGCAAACA
>CM042168.1:35876390-35976390 GCA_023376005.1 Doryteuthis pealeii | reverse complement strand
ACAATACTTATCGCAGCGATAAAACAATCAGATTAATAACTGCGTGAAAAATAAAATCGTATAGAACAAAGGGCCCACTATTTAATTAAAATCATGGTTCGTGAATAATAATAATAATAATAATAATAATAATAATAATAATAATAATAATAATAATTTTTGACCATACAACAAAATGGTATATGCATAAACCAGGATCTTTTCTTGAGAATGAAACGCATAAGATTCCCTGGGACTTCGAGATAAGGAAGTATCCCCCTATCCCAGCCAGGAGACCAAACCCAGTGTTGATTAACAAAAAAGAAAGAGAACTTATCAACTGGTGGACTTTGCGGTTCCAGCAGATCACAGGGTGAAGTTGAAGGAAAACAAAAAGATGGACAAATACCTGGACCTTGCCAGAGAATTGAAAAAACTGTGTAATATGAAGGTCAAAGTGATACCAATTGTAGTTGGTGCACTTGGAACGATCCCAAAAAGCTTGGAAAAAAGACTGGAGGATCTGGAAATCAGAGGAAGAATTGAGACCATCCAGACTACTGCATTTCTGTAATCAGCTAGTATACCCAGAAGAGTCCTGGAGACCTGAAGAACTTGTTGTCACTCAAACTCCAGTGAAATACAATCAGCTAACGCTGATGTGAAAAGCTCAAAAGGAGTGAAAATGATAATAATAATAATAATAATAATAATAATAATAATAATAATAATAATAATAATATACAGTCAGGATATAGAAATGGAATTCGAAATTGAAAGATATGCCATACTAGTGATGAAAAGTGGGGAAAGAGAAACAATAGAAGGAATACAACTGCCAAATCAAGACAATATAAGAACACTTGGAGAAAAAGAAAATTTCAAATACTTAGGTATATTAGACACAGACTCCAGCAAGCAAGCAAGCAGAGATGAAAGAAAAAGTTAAAAAAGAATATCTCAGAAGAACAAGAAAACTCCTAGAAACCAAGCTCTGTAGTAGAAAACTCACGAAGGGAATAGATACCCGAGTCATCCCCATTATAAGATACACTGGACCTGTCTTAAAATGGACAACAGAGAAACTCAGCCAAATTAACCAAAAGACAAGAAGAGTAATAACTATGCAAAAGGCTATATGCATCAAGCAAGAAAGGTGGAAGGGATATTGCCAACATTTCTAAGTTAATGACAACCATTTCAACCAATCTATTGATACAACTGAAGTTAATGAAATTTATGTATAGGAATAATTGTTATCAAATAAGCGTGTGGAAAAATTTCAATACTTGGTTGAGTCTAAAGTTTTGCGATATTTTGATAATTTGGGACACACTCCAGCATCTCTGGATACTTTTGCAGAGTTTGTAATGGCACCGAGCTCGCCTGATACTCTCGGAATGATGCTCGCCAGATTTGTCTCTATGGCTTGAAACACGGTATTTTACTCTACAGATTTAGACCTACCTGACGTTATTCGATTGTCGAGGTTCTTGCAACCAAAGCGAAAATTCTTCAACCATATGTTTACTGTATTCTAATCAATGCCGCCTTGACATTTCACTCAACAAATATTTTTGGTTGCTTTCGTGGCGATTGGCCCAGTTCTATCTTGTAAAGCATACGTTCCTGAATTAGGCTAAGTTGCCCATTCATCTTTCAAATCACAAACTGAGTGAAGCAATCCCCATTGTATCAGCGCACCAACTAGCACATTTCTCTAAACCATTGCAGGTACCTTCCACTGCGTGAACGGCTTTGGCAACAAATAGAATGCAATACATTTGACTCACCTTAGTATAAACTTATAAATGTACAATGTACGCACTTTCCTAACATCTATGCATAAAACTCCAGAAATCAACCACAAGACTTGATAATAATTGTTTACTAAAGATTATTATTGATTAATTGCTTTCATATAACTGTATACCGACAAATGATTATCATTAAGTAGCAACAGTTACTTGAAGCCCAATAATTGTACATAAGTTATTAGTATTACATCAGAATACTTGAAAGCATACACCCGTGTCCATATTATTTGTATTAGATAGAAATAGTTGAAGCCATGCAAATATGTGTAAACCATTTGTATTAAATAGGAATACTTGAAACATGCAAATATGTGCAAATTATTTGTATTAATAGGGACTCATGAAACCATGCAACTGTGTTGAAATTATTTGCATTAGACAGAAATACTCGAAACCAGGCAGAGGAGAAAAATCCTTTCTTTTATATAGGAATACTTTAAACCATACACTTGTGTGCAAATTATTTGTATTAGATAGGAACTTTAAACAAACACTTGTGTGCAAATTATTTTTATTAGATAGGAATAAAGCCATAACAGTGTGCAAATTATTTGTATTAGATAGGAATACGTGATATCATATAACTGTGTGCAAAAAGCACTTAAGAAGCAATTACACAAAAAATGTAAATATGAATGTACAATGTCCGCATTTCCCGAAATTTCAGGTATAAAATAACCCCAAACAGGTTGACATGACGTTAAAACCTATCAATAAATCAATTATCAGGCGTGTTTAAAAAGATTACTTCGATAATTTCAAAGAGTGTTCTACATCTTGTAGTTGTGTTAAAACGATTGGAACCAACACTTCCTGCCAACAAAGACTAAATATATAACTTTATTTTATTTTTTGACTTGAAGAGGTTGACAAAAAAGTGGATGAAAAAGTAAGTCGAATTACGCTCTCTTCAGTGAGCACATAAGACGCGGAAATCTCTTTGAAAACTTCACCGAACTTTGAAGAGAATTGTTTAAAGAAGGGTTTGTCTAGAGGATCAAGATACAAAAAAAAAGATGGATGTCTTCAAAGGAAGACGAAACACACTGGGAGACATTAGCCAAGATGCAAGACTCAACCAACAACAACACTTCAGATCTTTGATAGCACTCGACATTAAGCAAACCTCTTCAATATTTTTGAATCTAAAGAATTCTTCCGGTTTTTCTCCTCAACCCCATGTTGTTCCTTTAGATTTTCGCTTTCATATAGACATATTCTTTCTTCTGATTTTTTTTTAACTATTTGTCTCTTTCTTAATCTTTAAAAAGATTTTCTTATACTTAATAGATGCTGAGCTAAGCTTTAAACAACACAAGGTCAAAGCAAAGAGAAAATTGACTTAGGAAAATTGTGTTGCGGAAACACAATAGAGGAAGAGGTTCAACCAGCCAAGAAAAACAGCATTCGAAATCTTTTATCCGAACCGAAACACCCAAATATTAGCAGTTAGAAATTCTCTCAGAAGCAGATCTTTCAATTAGCCAATCGACTAATGAACAAATCAATCACACAATCCACCAATCCTTCAACCAAGGAACCAATATACCAACCAACCAACCAACTAACCAACCAAACAACAAACCTATCAACAATATACCAATATACCATTCAGTAAAGATATACCAATCAAAAACCTACTCAATGAATAGACCAACCAACCAACAAAAAAATCAGTTGAACAAATATACCAACCACACAACCCATTAGCAAACCAATGAAACAATTTACCAACAACGCAATCGACCAACCATAGAATAAAGCAACCACTAATCAAGCAACCAACCAAAACAAATACCCAATCAATGAACAGCCAGTAATGAACCAAACAACCAATCAACTAAACTAATCAAACAATCTAGCCATCAATCAACAAACCAACAAATGAACGAATATACCAACTAACCAATGAAATATTGTCGGATCATTTTGGAATATAAGGTGTGCTATAATCGACCACTTAAACTTATAGACTTGGCATGGTCACGTGGATTAAACTCAGCCAATCAACAGCTCGAATACGTGGTTGGCTAACTATTTAATCCATTCATTTGTACTTTATTCGACATTGACGAACGGACCTGCAACCAATGCCTTTGCTCAACGCAAGGATTTTACTCAACACTAAGGAACAACCAAATGATCATACCCAACACTAAGGGACACCAAGGAACAACCAATTAAAGATCGTGCTCTGCTTAATACAAGGGACCTCCTCTGTAAAGTGCTCTCACTTGATGTCTCAAAATATCCACAAAATCGTAATCAATGAATCTAAAAAACAACCAATGTACCAATAAGCAATCAACCAATTACATTTTTCCTTTCTTCAATATCCTGTTGTGCCAAATTAGTAGAAGGGCATTAGCTGTGTGTTACATTTCTGTTCTGGGGATAAAAAGAAGTAGGCAAGTACATTATTTCTTTTTTCTGATCCTCCCTTCAGATATTAAAATATTCAAGCCGAATATTGAGTTACTGTAATTCAACTGTCAAAGAAGGTAGATAATCTTTTATAATTCTTTTATATGGTGGCTCAGAAGGCTAAATGTCCAAGTCGCTCAACTTATCGGTCTCTATTTCGTTTGCAACCCTCTAAATGAAAGAAAAAACACTCGTCTTGTCGGTCGGGGTTTAGAATATACTGACGTTCCTTGTGGAGAGGTAAGTCACCCCCACACACACACACAAAAGGGGCGTCCTACGTATGACACTAAAGTTCATCCTATTGCAAGGCTACATTTATAGACATCTGAGGGGTATAGAGTAGCTTTCATTATTATTAATTTCAGACCATCTCTGATCTGGAGTGGTGGTATCTGGTTAATATAGATGTTAAAAAATTGTTCGTAAAAATAATCCAAATTTTAATGTTTATGCTATGTTTACTATTTGTTTAAACAAACATTCTTTAATGTTTATTCATTCCTCAATGTTTTTTCTTTGATTTTTGATAAATTCTTCGTGCAAATATGGTAATTAAGACTAAGGAACAAAATGAGAAATGTAACTCTCTTGACTCTCTAATGTTAGTTATATACTAAACAAATCTTAGTTACAGAAGGCCAGAAATATGAGAACACAATAAAAGGAGTGCCCTAAGGAGGACTCTTTGCTCTACTGGGAAGAAATGTGAGAAAAAGACCCAAAAAACAACCACACAAAACTGTAAATATGAATGTACAAGGAATAAGATTCCCTAACCACTAGGCATAAAATAAGCATATACATGTTGATGTGCCATTAAAATCAATTAATCAATCTACCAGACAAGATATATTATCTTGTTCTTGTTTTTCGTGTTATTTATTCAATGTATATTGCTTAGTCTGGTACTAAGCAATTCCTATCCGAGCGACAACAATTTATTTCCATAGTTGTTGTCTATTAAATTATAGCTAGTCCGACACACAGTACGTATTTACGGTACCTCAGTGGTTCTCAGTGGTCACCCATCGAGTACTAAATACTTATCGCTGCTTAATGTCAATTATCTGCCACGAACCGTATCATTCCTTGTAACATCTATCAGTATCGTCCATAAATAAGTACACCCCTGCCAATTTTGGGGGTAAATAGCTAATTAACTTTCTTTGAAAACAAAGATACCATTTATTATTTGGCTGTTTTTGGTCGGTTGATAGATCAGTTGGTTGACTGGATTTTGTAAACACATTAATTATACTAATTTATTATAAGTTCTATAATAATAAATTAGTATAATTAATGTGTTTACAAAATCCAGTCAACCAACTGATCTATAACCCAACCAAAAAACCAGCCAACCAGCCAGCCAACTAAATAATCTACCACACAACCAATATAATAATCAACCACCCAATCTATCAACAAACCAATTAATTGACCAAACAACGAATCTACCAGATAACGGACCCATTAACTAATCTGTTTACACACCAATTTACCAACCAATTTACTAATCAACCAATCTCGCATATAATCAACCAATCTTCCAATTAGCCAGCCACAGTATCAAGCAGACAACAAACAAATCTACAAACCAAAAATTAGATCAAAAAAACAACCAACTACTCACAAAACCAACCTACCAACCAGTCTCACAAACAATTAACCAATCTACCAAAAAAGAAGTCACCCAACCAGCCAATCTAGCATTTAACCAACCAATCTACCAACCAATATCCAACCATCCAATTAAACCAATAAATCTACAAAAAAGAAGGAAACCAACCAACCAACCAACCAATCTAACAGCTAAACAACTAACCAATAACCAAACATTAAGATACATTCATGGATGTTACCACTATGCATATGGCTATAGTAGCTTAAGCTGTCTTACTGTCATTTAAAATGCCTTGTTCATTATTTATCAGTTCAAAGAGGATACACTAGATAGATTAAGTGGGGTAAATATCACGTGCATTGCCTGATGTCTAAGGCAACTGTGGGGTTATGACTTTTTCTACCACATTGATAATTCAATTATTCACCATGAAATTGTCTAATCCGTGTAGATAAAGGAATATATTGCATTGCCTATAGCAAAATGCTCAGAGTGTAGTACCTGTTTTCTGTCATTTGGCATTGGTAGAGTTATCGGTCTATTTTCATTTCTTAATGTCAGCTTTCAACTCCTAAAGTTCAGCTTTCGATCTTCATCACATTTATCGATCATCTACTGACCCCCTGGCATTTATCAGCCTCTTGGGTTGTTCCATTGATCCCCAGGGATCGATATCGATCACTTAGGTCATTCTCGCCTTTAGGGTTGTTATTATTTTGTCTGCCTGGTTAGAAGTCCAGCCAATGTTCAATAAAGAGTTGCCCTGAATTGCAATAAGTTTAGCTTACTCAGCAACAGGCTACATACCTATGTCAAAACATTAACCCTTATCACCTGAACGGCCTGTATTTTAGCCGATGAGTAGAAGTAGATATAGCCAATCAGCTAATTGCTAACCCGAATATATATTCAGATCTGATCCCAAGTTCAAAACTGGACGAGGCTATTTGAGCTTTGCTTTCAAGCTGCAGTCACTTTCTCCATCCTGACCCAGTAAATACTAAGACAGATTTGGTAAGCCAACCAGTCTAGGTGAAAGAGAAAACCTCAGAATTCAAAACCATGTGGTGTCGGACTAGCAACATTACCCCATAAAATCCTACTTTCAACAAGACAGGGGTTGACTGTCCCCATCCCGTTTGCATTTATATTTACCATGTCAAGCATTGTATACATTATAAAATACACACAATACCGTGCACACTATGTACGTTTAAGAACGGATTTATATTTGTGGCGTATTTGGTAGAATCTTTAAGTCGTTTTTGGCATCTATATACTGGATAGGATTCTTTGGAATTCTATGATTTCGAAATGTATCATAGCTGGTTGGCAGCCCAATCCGATTCGTTTGTTCACCTAATATGCCAGACCATTCCCAGTAAGTCGGTTAATCCAGCTGAGAAGCTCAAACACGCAACAATATATATCACGCTATTTAGTCATCGTCTATATGATATAGTTGACAGTAAGGTAAAGGTCCGATTGCAACAAGGGTCGCCAGTGGCTAAGATAACCATGTAGCCAGTGTTTCGATTTAGAAAATGCATTTTCAATCATGTAATAGGTCGACGATTGAACTCCTGCATCATTACCAGCGTGCTCAATTTTTGTGCATTTATATATATATATATATATATATATATATATATATATATACAGGTTGGGACAAAATCATCTGATACATTTTTACGTTTAATAAAGCAAAATAGAATAATAATGAAAGATATCTTGTCATCCAAATGATATTATTATTTTGTTTTGGTACGTTTTAAAAATTATATCAGTCAAATATTTGCAGTTATTGTTCGGAGACATTCGTGAAAGTTGTCCATAACTCGACAGGTCATTTCATGTTGCCCGACCATATATATATATATATAATATATATATATATATATATATATATATATATATTATATATATAATTTAGTTTGCTATATAATACTTGGTCTGGTGATCAAATTAGCAAGAAACTAAAAGAAAAGAAAATGTCATTTCACAGTTTCCTTTATTTCTCTTCTTCAACAATAATCTTATGTCATATTTTATAGCATTATTAATGAATCAGAAACTATCTTATCTTTAAGTAATAGTCTTTTGTTTCATATCATAGGTATATTTTGAGCAGGACAGAGATTTTATTAAGCTTTGCTTAGACAAACCCACAGGTTTCAGATTGCCCAGGGTACTTATCTGCTGTTCCAAAGTTAAGAGTAAGGAAATGAATCCGACGGTATATGTATAGATAAAAGGGTATGAATATATATATATATATATATATATATATATATATATATATATATATATATATATGTAGTAAGGTAAAGTAGGGGAGTGACCTATTGTTGGTATCAGCTGGACAGCGAGCGAGTCTATGCCCTGTTCATTAGCGCTAAACCAGAGATATTGTTTTTTCATCTGAGGTGGAGTGCGAAAACTACCCTCAACTACCCAATTTATTACATATATACAAGTTGTGCTACTCATACGTTGGATGGTTTCGAGATCGAGGCTCTACCAACTGAGCTAAACCGATATATATATATCTACGTTTTAGTTGTTATCTATTTTAATAAGGAATCGAAAGTATGTAGATATAAACAGTGTATTAGTAACTACTAGTTGGCTGTTTTTGCGATCTTCTGATCCACTTCCGGTTGAACTTGTCTATCTACGTAGGTGGCTAAGGATTATGGGAAGAGTAAATACAGATTTCAGTGTAGATCTAGTTGTTTTTAAGAAGGATTTTATCTTCAGTTTTGAGATGGATTTTATTGACGAGGATTTCATTGATCGTTTTGACATTTATCTTTTATTTATGAGAGAATTAGGTTTTTATTATATATATATACACACACACACACACACATATATATATATATATATATATATATATATATATATATATATATATATATATATGAGGGTAATTCAATAAATAGGGAAAACTTTTTGAAAAATGCAAAATAATTTTTTTTTTCAGAATGTTTTCCATTAATAGAAATTCTGTGTTGATTGAAATTTCACAAATAATATTAGTTTTGAGATTTGTTCAGAATGTTCACAAATCAACCAGTGAGATCCAGGCTTTTCACATGGTCTGCGCTTCTCAGTTCATTCAGAAAAGTATTTCTAAATACAGTGCTCAACTATACAATACATAGGAGCTAAATATTTAATTCAAATAATCCCTTTCTCTCTCTCTCTCTCTCTCTCTATATATATATATATATATATATATTATATATATATATATATATATATATTATATGTCTCTCTCTCTCTCTCTCTCTCTCTAAATATATATATATATATCCCTAACCTGTATCTTTGTCTCTGTCTCTATCACATCTCTCTCACTCTCTCTCTTTCTCTCTCTCTCCCCCTCTCTCTCTCTCTCTCTCTCTCTCTCTCTCTCTTGTGTTTATCTATCATGTGTTTATATCTATCTATCTGTCAATGTTTAAATCTATCTATCTCACTATGTTTAAATCTATCTATCTGTGTGCGTATGTGTCATTGTGTGCGTGTGTGATCCAGAGATTCCGTGCTTGTCGTCTCATGACTAATACGTTGATACCCTAGCCAAATGTACTGAGTAACAGACACCCACAATACACGAAAGTGTCACACTAGTCAACTCTCAAAATAAAGACCCTTACTAATGTTTTAGATCTGTTAGTTTAATACAGACATCATCGGCCTTCAACATTTTCTCGAAGCCTCCGACGTCTGCCATCTCAACCTACCGCAGTTTCTGAGGAGCATGCCATTCTATCGATGACGCAAGCACTCGCTCACCTTTTTACACTGACTTAACCCCCTTTTTACCAGACGTTGTAAAACGATCACGCATTTGTTAGTGGAATGTTTCGTAACCTTTGACCCTGATGCACCAGGTTACTTTTTTTTTCTTTTTTTTTAAACAGCACATTATGGGTTATCTAATTCTGAAATTTGATCAATTTTAAATGTTTTATTTAGAGAGAGAGAGAGAGAGAGAGAGAGAGAGAGAGAGAGAGAGAGGAGACAGACAGACAGACAGAAGGTGGGAGAGGGAGAGTTTTTTATTTATTTGTTGAACGTCATATTAACCCCTTATGGATTATCTAATACCGGAATTTGATTCATTTGTATATGTTTGATTACAACAGGGAAGATGAAAAGGGAAGAGAAGAGAAAAAAGGAAGAAGAGAAAAGGAGTGAGTGAGTGAGAGAGAGAGAGGGGGGTAGGGATAAAGAAAAGATGAGAAGAGAGAAAGATAAGAGAAAGATATATAGAAAATTTTGTTTTCATCTATTTGCTTAACGGCATATAAAGCTCGTACGGGTTATTAAATGTCAAAACCTGGTTCATTTGTTAGGGTTTCAGCTGGTTTGTTTGTTTAATGGCAAATCAATATCTAATGGTTATTTAATGCCGAAATCTTATTAATTCATAAATGTTTGTTTCTTTGTTTAAAGGCATATCAACGTTCGTAGGTTATTTTATGCTAATGCCAGCCTTATAGAGAAATAATAGTGGTAATATCTAACCCATAGCTAGGGGAATTCGTACCTTTCTCTGGAGTATTAGCCCAAATGTGAACGTAACAGCGCGACTGGAGTTCGAACTCGCTAACTAGTGGCTAACTAGTCCTGCATGTTAACCACTATTCGATGGGGCCCCATAGATATTTGATTACAATCAACTATTTCAACATATCATTGGATAAAATCATGACTTCATATTTTCAACGATCAATTGCAATCTTTTCTTTTTCAGTCATACTTTATTTGACTATAATAATTTATATAGTTTATACTATCATCCTTTCCTATCGAGTACTAATAATTTATATACAATCATACGGTTAAAAGTAACGATTCCTATTTAATAATTATGATTTGATAATGTCCATTTTATTTACTCACAGTTATTAATAGGTATTTTTACGCATAGATATATGGTTTCAATTATTCCTATCTAACACCAATAATTTGTAAGGAAAGTACTAAATAATAATAACAATCATTACTAAACAATATTCTTGAGTAATTATTCTTAATCTTATTATTATAATGGGGATTATGTGTTTGTTTGTCTGTAACCGAAACTATATCACTACTCAAGTCACTATCCATTTAGTTATTATACATCACATTCTCCATGAATCATTTTTATTTAAGCCTCAATTATTAATAAAATTGTTTTATTATTAATACTGCTGGTCATATCTACGTACTAATAACATGCAATTGTATTTATATGTACAACAAAAAGCGGTTTACTGTGTGAACAGGAAGGCTAATTTGCATATTGATATTTAAAATTTGATTTTTAATAAATATGTGCTTGGTATTGTTGATTTCTAATTATTAATAAATAACTGTAATTTTATTCTTTACTTTCTTATTTAACTAAATAGTTAAATTAGAAAGGTTTAACAAGGAAATACGGCGGGTGGAAGAGGAAGCTACAGTTGTTTTACTTTTCGATTATACCCCTCTCTGTTTCAAATCATTTTATCTGCATTCTCATTTAGTTTATTTAGACTTTCTAATTTAATATGATATTTTATGACGTTAATACTTGCACCCGGAGGGTGCATATATTTGCCAGTACATATAATGTATAGTTATATACAAAATGTTCCAATCTAGTAGTGAATGGTATAAACCCTCTCATTAATTCCAGCTATGAGTTAAATACTACAGTTACTGTTCTTCCAAATAGGTCGGTTCGGCATTAAGTAACCCTCGAATATTGATATGCCATTAATGAAAGAAATAAAATCAAACCAAATATTTTAGAGTTATAAGATATCAAATATTCCTATCTAATACAAATAAAAATCAATCAATCATCTTTTCTTATATAAAAGGGGAGACGTTCATGGCGTAATGGTTATCATTGTAGAAAATGGACACAGCAATCCAAGTTCAATTCCTTGGGGAAGCAGTTTGGATTTCACATAGCACGATGGAAATGTATGGTTCCAATTATTTCCCCTCCCGCTATGGATAAATTGTAGGGCAGACTGGGTTCTTCAACCTTGGTATGGCATATAGTCTACGAGAAAAAGAAACTCTGAATCCGCTCAAAAAGTGACCTTGCGTCGAACCATACTCATATTAATTTGTTGGCTCCATACATATAAAATGCATGCTCTACTGTTAGTGAATAACTCCTGGATTTCCAACTAGACTGGGACGAAAAACGGATAACAGCAAATAGTGGAAAGGAAGACGTCTGATTTGCACAAAACATCTTGCCAACTAAAACCTCCGATACCCACGTGTATGGAATAACTTCTATCATTAACGTCATGTGTCTCAGATTTTGCAAATTGATAAACGTTGGGAAATTTCTTCAGAATTACGTTGGATAGTTTATCTACTTTTGGACTTCATCTTAGGGTGATAAAATAGTTTTTTATTAGTTGTATTATTATATTATTTTATGCATATTGCCTTCGTATTTTTAATTCTATCCCACCACTTTTTTTAATTCCATTCTATCATCTTTATCTCTGGTGGTGAGTATTTTTTTGACATTGAAAAATGGAAATGGGCGATTTTGAATAGAAGCTACGTTTCATTTACAGTCATCGGACAATCGCAAAACAAACAAAAACAAAATAAATAAAGCACCCCCCCCCCAAAAAAAAAAGGAAAGCGAAAACTGCAGAATCGGTTGGAAATAGATGTTTTCTGAGAGCAGCACCGGCAGCAGAATGAGGGCGGGGTGTTTGGCGAATGAGGTGACAGGGGTAGAAAAAAAGAGCAGTCCA
This sequence comes from Doryteuthis pealeii, assembly GCA_023376005.1. NCBI lineage: Eukaryota > Metazoa > Mollusca > Cephalopoda > Myopsida > Loliginidae > Doryteuthis > Doryteuthis pealeii. The sequence continues at coordinate 35,963,770 of CM042168.1, read as the reverse complement.
ACGGGTAGAGGGTGGATTATTGTCACGAGACACGAAGATTGATTTCTTTCTGGTGAGAAGAAAATTAATGACAGTTCGAGATGACGGTCGACAACTTCGACACATACACGCGTCTGAAGGTGCTCTCTCTCTCTCTCTCTCCTTTCTCTGTCTGTCTGTCTGTCTGTCTCTCTCTCTCTCTCTCTCTCTCTCTCTCTCTCTCTGTCTCTCTCTCTCTCTCGCACGCGCGTTTACACACGCTCAAACACACGCGCAAGTAGAAATGTAAACATGTTTACACACAAACACACATACACAATTACACACACTCGTGATGACGTAAGAAATAGAAATAGACTGTTTGACTGCTTGAAAAAATAGCGCTAAATCGGAAAAAAAGAAGTGGTCAAAATGATTAAAATGACGTCCATGAAAAATGTATTACTAAGTTTCTGTTGAAAGCCGATTTTGCAATATTTGTTCAAATGATCGAAGGATACATCAACGTAGAGAATTAGGATGAAAGACAAAAAAATGAGAAATACATATGATAAAATAATCGCAATAACGAAGCGTTTAGCGATAAAAAGCAATTAAATAAGAATGAAACAATTAACAAAATAATAGTAATAAGGAAGAGTGTATAGACTCAGGAGATATTTCGTCGATGCCTGTTCATTTTTTGATTACTATTAGGACTTCGTCGAGTTCATCCTTCATGAAATGTCCTAACTTGGTGTTTTGTTGGATATTACTAATTTTTTTTAGTATTTTACCCGTGATTTTAGCGGAGTTTCCAAGCAGATTTTTAAGAATTCTTTTCACTTCAAGAGTCTGTTGTCTTCTTAGCTGCTTTTCCTATCACTAATTTTATTTACTGTCAGATATGCAAATTATGATTTTTTATCTTCTATAGATTTTCTAAATTTATTTATTTTGCCGAGAGATTATCGAACATATGGAAATTTGATCTCTCTGATAAGATTAAGCAAAGATTCCTCCAAGCTCTGACCGTGTCAGTGCTACTGTATATCTGCAATAGTTAAACTGTTACGAAATGCTTGGAAAAAGGCCAGATGAGAACTGTACAAGTATTATAAGTCATGTCTTCAACAAATGCTGGATGTAGCACCCCACAAAGGAGAAACTGTACGGCCACATGCCACCTATCACACAAACATGTTGAACACAGTTTGCGAAGCAAAGACAAGCTCATAAGTGAGATTCTCCAATGGGCACTTACACATGGACCCATTTCTGTGGATCAGCCAGCAAAAACCTACATCGACCAGCTCTTAACGTATACTGGATACTGTGCAGAGGACCTTCTAGTAGCGATGGTCGATAGGGACGAGTTGCGAACAATAGTCACGATGATCTGTGGTATCGTCACGAGTTGATGATATGGATGTATTGACTCGAAGTGTAGTGATAGAAAACAACAACAGTATGGTGGAATAAATCTAGTAATAAAATAATAGCAATAATGAAGACCATTTCCATCCAGTAAGCTACCATAAAAAGTAATCCTAAGATTGTATAAATCTAGTAATGACAAAGAGTGCGTTGGGCCAGAGTGTAAAATCAACAATAATAAGTAAAATTAGGAATAGAATATATAGAGACAATGACGGATTTAATACACTCCACGTTGTTACTATGATTGTGTCGTGATAAAAAGTGAGAAATATCTGGACCTTATCGGATAGTTAAAAAAAGACTTGTGCAATATGAAAGTTACAGTAGTACCAATCTTAAGCAGAGCACTCAGAATAATCCCCAATAACCTATAAAATAGAATGGGGTACTAGAAATGCGAAGAAGAATTGAGACTTTAGACTACAGCACTGTTAAGATTGAGAAGGATTCTGGATAACTGAAGAAACTTGATTTAAAAGGCCCATAGGTCAAAGATGACCTAGGAGTAAGACTAACGAATGAATGACTTCAGAAAATAACAGAACTGGAAACTCACCCAGATACAGTTTAGTGCAATACACTGGATATACTTTTCAGGAAGATCTTAGCACTTTTTAAAGAAAGTAATGACCGACTGTGATTGAAAGAACAGACTTTGACATTAAATAACCCAACAAGGTTTGACATAATATAAAATCAACCTAGAAACAGCAAGAATGGACGTTGCATAATAAAGATTAATCCTGACTTGGAGATTATTTGCCTGTGTCTAAATTCTGGTGAGGGAAGTCTGTTCTCGCTAGAATGTTAATCCCAGGCCAATAAATCAAGCCCACGTCAGTGGTGCTTCTTGGTCATATTAAAGCCATCACCACCACCACCACCACCACTATACATATGGTGAAGACCACATCCGTTTAGGACGTGCCAATCCAATGGTGACAAGGGTGACAAAACATGTGTGCATATACACCACTATATACCCATCCATTTCCTTTTCTTGAAAGCCTAAAATACAACGATGGTATCCTCTCGAGAGATGTAAGGCTCTCTCATTTGAGCCATTCTGTTGTGAGCCTCAAGTTCAGAATATCTCGCAACCTTTTCTTGTCATTTCACCCAGTTCATCACTAACTCGGACTGGAAGTAATTTCCCATATTTCAAACTCTCACCTGTCTGGTGGAAGTTAACATTTCTTCAGATACAATTAGTTAGGATCATGACTTGGACCTGTGCCCACTGTACGTTTGCTGTTAAGACATTTAAAAAAAACTGGTGAATCTATATTTGCTATACAGAAAATGGTTATACTCATTTCATGTTAGGTCGGATCGATGCTGCTCCATATAGAAAATCACCACTGCTATGGGTTGAAAATTCTACTTTGACCCGAATTAAAAATTTTGCTAGTTAATGTCCAATCTATGGATAAAACAGATGTGATTGAAATTGTTGGTATGAAGAATAGATAACACTTTATAACTGTGTAAAAATAAATAATCAAATTAAGCCATTATCATTAAAGAGGAATTATTATTTCAAACTGTACAATTGCAAAAAATACTGCCTCATCAAGGGTTAACATGCTGTAAAACTAACCAAACCAAATCAGACTATCTCTCTCCCACCCCACCTCTTCCCCACACCCTCTTCTCTCTCACACACACGGACGCTTCCGCCCAGTCGGCTGGTGCGCTAGAATGCACCGACTGCACCCCTGCAGAGGGTAAGACTCCCCCAATGGGGCCACCTATTGGCCGTGGGTGGCGACCCGTGATGATTAAGGATAGAACCCGGGTGGCTGAGCAGTCCATGACTTGCAATATTCCACTTTAGGCTTTTCTTGGGCTAGACGGTCAATCGGCTGGCCACGTCAAGCCCTAGCACCTATATGATTGTCCCAACCCTATTGCCTTTATGGCAACCCCAATCCTTCTTATCATATGGGTGCTAGAAGGCGGTGGCTGAGGTCTACGTGTCCTGGGAAACTCTATCTGATGGTGAGGTTCCAGTTCTGAAGGTTTGGGGAATGTGGAGCACCCCTTCATCACTATTGCTCCCTGGTCCACTCTGACCCGGAGTGGTAGTACTTGTTAGGGTCCCATCTATGGGTTGAATAGAAAAACATGAGTTCATAAACAAAATTGTATTATACATTAAGAATGAATTTATTTCAGAACGTTGTCGGCATTAAATGACCCACCGAGGCTGATATGCCGTAAAACAAACAAAACAAAACACTGACGCTTTTTTCTTACTCTCTCTCTCTCTCTCTCTCTCTCTCTCTCTCTCTCTCTCTCTCTCTCTCTCTCTCTCTCTCGCTCGATCGATCGCTCGCTCACACACACACACAAACAAACACACACACATATGCAATTTTCTCTCTCTGACACGCACTCTTTCTCTCTCTCCCTCACACACGAACGTATACACTCCCATTCTCTCTCTTCCTCACGCACACACACGCACATACACACACACACTCTCTCTCTCTCTCTCTCTCTCTCTCTCTCTCTCTCTCTCTCTCTCTCTCACACACACACACACACACACACACAGACTCTTCTGACTCTCTCTTTTCTCTCACACACACGCATACACACAAAAATACACTCTTCTCTCCTCTCAACCACTCCCTCTATCTCTGTCTCTCTCTTACACACATACATATACGTGCATCGCGAACACACACACACACACACACACATGCATGCATGCACATGCATGCATGCACGCACATCCATGCGCGAACCCACACACACACACGGACGCGCGATATAATCTTCTTTTGTCACAGACACATGTCATGTTCTTGAAGCTTATTCTGTAATTGTCACTTTCTCATCCGCCATTGAAAGATTTTTATCGCTAGAATTCATTTCGCGCCAAATATCGTTCCGGCCAGATCAAATCCCGAAGACCATTGCGCTTCGTCAACAGAGAAACCTCCCTCCAAATCTTGGGGAGAAGACACTTCGGAAATGGTTGGGTGGGTCGGTGGTGGTAGTGCTGGTAGTGGTAGTGGTGGAGTGGGGGTGCTTTGCCTCCCACCCACGCTCCACCAAGCAGGAACGGTTCATATGAACATGAAGCGAACGCTCTTCAGTGAGATGCGCATGATTTACAGTGCTGGGATTAGCACCCTGACGACATCGGATCCCCCGACCAAGATAAGAATCGATGAAGACACAGGCACATAATCCACAAGACTGAATTAATTCTTCATTATACAACATTTATACATTTCTGGGTTCCTTTTTTTTTGCCACATGCATCTGTCTACAGAAAGATGAATGGATTTGAAGAACTGTCTTGGGTGGTGAAAAATATCGGATTTCAAAATTCGTCCCCCGGCCTTACTTTTAAAGTGTTGCACTGCTTTACAAAAAGAAATGTTTAAAATGAGCTTAAACTTTATGAATATACTAGCAGCGGCTACCCGGCACAGCCTGAATAGAGGGGGATTTTTAAAAATTAGTCCCGCAGATACATTATTACTAAATCATCAGTTGAATCCTCGTGGAATGCCCCATTTAAATCCCTATGTAAAAAGAAAATAGACCTTGCATTGATCCAGCTACTCTGAAAAGATATGTTAATGTCTACTATCTAAAATATCAAATGAAAAAAATCTATGCTGCTATCATTTAAATTTTATTTTTTAATTATATTCACGAATATGAATCAAATCTTTATCATTTCTGCTAAAAAACAGCCCTGGTGATATTTAATGTGTATATATATTTACTTTGTCGTTAATTGATTTATTTTCAAAGTTTCCTCCGGACATACATATACACATAACTGCCCTTTTATATATGTATAGATTGCCTCATGAAAAATTGACCTCACGTAAGTAAGTATAAAGAGCTTACTTGTTTAAAATGTTATTTTGTTTTTTTTTTGTTTGTTTTGTTTTACGGCATATCAACCTCAGTGGGTCATATAATGCCGATAAAGTTTTGAAATAAATCAATTCTCAATGGATGATACAATTTTTTTATAAATACATTTTTCTATTTAACCCATACATGGGACCCTAACAGGTACTACCACTCCGGGTCAGAGTGGACCAGGGAGCAATGGTGATGAAGGGGTGTTCCACATTCCCCAAACCTCCAAATCTGAAACCTCACCATCAGATAGAGTTTAACGCCATTCCCAGGACATGTAGACCCGCAGCCACCGCCTTCTAGCACCCATATGATAAAAAGGGGCTGGGGCTTGCCATAAGGGCAACAAGGTTGGGAAAATCATATAGGTGCTAGGGCTTGACGTGACCAGCCGATTGATCGGAGGGGGCCTCTCCGACCGCCCGTCTAGCCAAGATAGGGCCAAAGTGGAGTATTGCATGTCATGAACTGCTCATCCACCTGGGCTCTATCCTTAAGCATCACGGGTCGCCACCCACGGCAAATAGGTGGCCCCATTGGGGGAGTCTTACCCCTCTGCAGAGGTGCAGTCGGTGCATTCTAACGCCCCAGCCGACAGGGCGTTTAAACTGTTAGTGAACTTTATTAATACATTGGCTATTATGGCATTGATGTTGTAACTAATTACGAAGTATTTACCTGTTTAAATAATTATGAACTACACTAATAACGTGACTATGAAAACATTGATATTGTTCCAAATTATGAAGTGTTTAAAATGATCTTGAACTTTATGAATGCATTGGCACTTAAAGCATTAATATTGCAACTAAGTGTGGAGTATTTAACTGTTTAACATGATTGTCAAATTTAGTAATACTAGCAAATATATGCACCCTCCGGGTGCAAGTATTTAAGTTTTAATGTAATAAAATATTGTATTGAATTAGAAAGGCTAATGAAACTAAATAAGAATACAGATAAAAAGATTTGAAACAGAGGGAGTATAATAAAAGATTTGAAACAGAGGGAGTATAATAAAAAATGGAACAACTGAAACTTACTCTTCCATCACTCTCGTCTTTCATTGTTATTTTTTCTAATTTAAGTATTTAGTGAAAAGAGGAAGTAAAGAATAAAATGACAGTTATTTTTTCTTGTTAATGGATTTCATTTAAGATTCATTGAAGAGATTTTTGCTTATATTCATTAAAATAAAACCAAACAGTTAGAAATCAATAATACTAAGCACATATTTATTAAATTCGATTTTTTAATATTAATATGCAAATTAGCCTTCCCGTTCACACTGTAAACCGCTATTTTGTTGTATATATAAATATAATTGCATGTTGTCAGTATGTAGACATAGTTAACAGTATTAATAATGTAAGACAATTTTATTAATAATTGAGGCTTAGATAAAAATAAAATCATGGCGAATGTGATGTCAATAACTAAGAGAATTGTGACTTGAGTAGGAATATAGTTTCGGTTACAGACAGAAAAACACACAATCTCCATTATAATAAGATATTGCCTATGGAAAAAAATTGATATTGTAACTAAGTATCAAGTGTTTACCTATTTAAAATGTTTTGGGACTTTATTACTAAATTGGTTCTTAAAATATTTATATTGTAACTAAACAGAAATTGTTTACCTATTTAAAATTTTGTGAACTTTATTTATAAATTGTTTCTTAACCTGATAATAATACAAGTAACTATAAAGAGTTTAAATGTTTAATATTTGGGGACTTTCTTTTGTAAATTGGTTCATAAAATATTCATATTGTAACTAAACAAAAATTGTTTACCTGTTTAAAATATTGTGAACTTTATTTATAAATTGTCTCTTAACCCAATGATAATACAATTAACTATAAAGACTGTTTAATATAACTGTAATCTTTATTACTACATTGACTCTTAGAAAATTGTTAATGCAACTAAATATGAAATATTTATGATTAAGAATATACATTTCTGTATCGTATATATATATATATATATATATATATATATATATATATATATATATATATATACTCCATATTTTTAAAGATGTCTTAGAACTTAGAAAACTAACCGGCTAACAAAACAATAAAACAATGCCCTCACGGCACGTTTATATTTAACTATAAACACTCAAACTCGCAAGCAGGCAGATACATATACGCGCGCACATAAACACACACATATATATAGAGAGAGAGAGATAAAGAAAGAAAATGGATCAACGGAGAAAGAAAAAGAAAAAAATACGAGCGAGTCACATTAATTTTAATCGAAAAAATTAAACAAAATGAAATATTGAAAAGTGCTTAATACGTACGTAGAGCCGGTTATATATATATATATATATATATATTGTTAAAATGAACATAGTTTTATATCATTTTCATAGTCAATATTGACAATATTTCGATTTATAAAAAATCATCATTAGAGCACAATGATAATTAGGTCCGTTTTTAGATGTAAACCTTTTTAATCCGGACGAAGAGAGAAGCAGAAAATAGTTTAAATTCAAACCGGAAGCATTGTTTTTCCAAAAAAGCGTGTAAGCCATGCGATTTCAATTTTAAAAAGCGTGTAAGCCATCTGGTTAGAATTTAAATTATTTTCTGCTTCTCTCTTGATGAGTCCGGATTAAAAACATTTAAATCTAAAAACGGACTTAATTATCATTAGGCTCTGATGATGATTTTTTTATAAATCGAAATATTGTCAATATCAGCAATGAAAATGATATAAAAAATATATTCATTTTAACAATATTGTGTGTTTTCATACCCTTTTATCTATACATATACTGTCGGATTAATTTCCTTATTTTTAACTCATATATATATATATATATATATATATATATATATATATATATATATATATATATATATATATACATATATATATACATATATATATATATGTGTGTGTGTGTGTGTGTGTGTGTGTGTGTGTGTGTGTGTGTGTGTGTGTGTAAAAATGGAAAAGGAATTGAATCCGACAATATGAGGAAAAATGAGTAAAGAAAAGAAATATAGATGGATATCGATTAAATTCATTTTATCCATTTACATTTCTTTTCTTTACTCATTTTTCCTCATATATATATATATATAGGAATACCTGGTATTACTATGTGAAAAATAGTTTAAATTATAACAACGCATTTGAAATGTAAATTGAGCAGCTTATACAATAAAATGACGATTTCTTTGGTTGCGTTTCTTTGTTTAATGGCATATCAACGTTCGGGGGGTTATTAAATGCCAAAGCTATCCTTATCGAAAAACAGTAGTGGTACTATATAATGCGCACTTGAGGGATGAGGGGGTTGATACGTTTCACAGGGGTATTAGTCTAAAAGTGAACGTAATTGCTGAACTAAAGGTCTATCTCATTTACTATCATGTAGCAGTCCATTACACTAGGCACTGCACCACGGGGACTCACCCTTATATGAGGTCAACTGCTGTCTAGACATTAACACTTCGCCTGGGTGCATCTGTGCATTCTCAATACTTTTTGATCAACTTGAAACTCATCCAACTTATCAATATTACATTTTTAATCATGAACATTTTTAAAAAGCCAAGTCCATATTATAATATATATATATATATATATATATATATATATATATATATATATATATATATATATATATATATATATATCACATGATACGATAATTCAAATAAGTCAGTATATCACTTTTTTACAAACTTTATAAAAATACAAAATTATTTTTGATTAAAAAAATACTCCAATCTCTTCTTTAATATTCAGCAATTCTTCCCTCTATCTCACACATAATTTTCTCTCTCTCTCTCTCTCTCTCTCTCTCTCTCTCTCTCTCTCTCTCTCTCTCTCTCTCTCTCTTTCTTTCTTTCTTTTCTCTCCGTCTCTCTCTCTCTCTTTCTTTTTTCCACTCTTTCTGTCTCTCTCATACACACTACTTTCTCTCACCTCATTTTCTCTCTATCTCACACAGACTCTCTGTCTCACTCATATACACTTTCTCTGTCTGTATATGTCTATCTTTCTCTCTCTCTCTCCTCTCTCTCTCTCTCTCTCTCTCTCTCTCTCTCTCTCTCTCTCTCTCTCTCTGTGTGTGTGTGTGTGTTCTGGTTATAAAAGTAAACTACATACAGTAGTGAAGCTCCAGTTCTGGAAACATGAGAAGTGAGGGGTCATTACTTCAAAATCGACATGCCATAAGAAAGTCGATCATAGTTTCCCTCGACACAGCCTAAGACATTCCACTATAGTTGCTCTCGACATGGCTAAAGAGATTCGACCATAATCCCACTTAACACGGCGCTAGGAAGTCGGTCTCAGTAACCACAGTGTTGCCAAAGTCCTTCTTTACACAGCGTAAGAAATTCCATAATATTCACACTCTACAAGGCACTAGGAAATTGACCACAGTCCGACTCGATATTCTGCAATCTCTCCCATCATCCCATCTCTCTCTCTCTATATATATATATATATCTATATATCTCTATCTATCTATCTATCTATCTATCTATCTATATATATATATATATATATATATATATATATATATTACGAATATATTTTTAATATATATATATATATATATATATATATATATATATATTGAATATATATTTTAACGAATAAAGGGAGGCAACTTCGTTGGCATTACTACAAAAAAATACAAATTTTGAAAAAATTTATTTTTAGTAGTTCTGGACTATAACAGCGTCCGCAAAACTAACCGACGTTATTTACAATCCAAAATGTGACATTGAGTAAAGAACTCCAACAAACACCATAGGATCTTGCTCCACAACCTGATGATTGCTATTTAGCATGAAACCGTGGTCGCTGTTAATAATGAACATTGATCTGTGAAAACATTGTAAAATAAATATATATATATATATATATATATATATATATATATGTCTCTGTATCTGTCTCTCTCTCTCTCTCTATCTATCTATCTGTCTCTGTTTCTGTCTCTCTCCATTTCTCTCTCTGTCTCTGTCTCTGTCTGTCTGTCTGTCTGTCTGTCTGTCTCTCTCTCTCTCTCTCTCTCTCTGTCTCTTCCGGTGTTTGTGTCCTAGTTATGACAATAAACAACATAACGTAGTGGGACTCCAGTTCTGGAGCTATGAGAAATGTGGAGTCATTACTCCCAGGATAGAATAGATAGAATAAAAATTAGAATGATATTGATGTTAGAATTTGAACAAAAAGTTAGAAAATGATTCATATTTGATAGAAATACTTGATACAAAAATACTGTTTCCAAAAAATGATTAGTAGAAAATAGCAATTGTTAGTCGAAACCAAATTAATAGATATGACCAATACTTCGGTACGACAGCGCCTTCCCGTTTCTTAAAAAAATATTAAAATAATTTCAAATTGTAAGTTGTCACGTATTTCTATTTTGTCCATAAGAACAGTGACTAAACATACAGTTAAAAACATTTCAATGTATTTCTTAATCATAACAATGAAATAAATCACATTAAAATGAATACATCTTCAAGAGAGGACAAACGGCAAAAATACAATTTTGACACATCATAATTCATAAGATTTTCCAGTTTTAAAGATAAGATTTTTATATGTGCCATTTTTAAATCTTTCTTTTCCATAATACAGCAAACATTACGTTAATTTCCATTCTTTTTTTCCAAATTATGTTGTATTTTAATTCCTGGGGGATTAAAAAAGACATGTGAGATGATGGCCATGCCTACATATTAAAATTTAAAAAATACAAAATTTATTTTCAATTTGAAAAAATAACTTCTATCTCTGCGTTATTCGGACTATTGTCCTCATCTTCATTGTTATCTGTACAACATTTCGGCCGATATGCCCTCCGGCCTTCTTCAGGTATTTCTTGTCGGACTCGGGAACCTTCTCGAACTCGGGAACCTTCTTTTCGGACTCGGGAACTTTCTGAAGAAGGTTGGAGGGTATATAGGCCGAAACATTGTACAGATAACAATGAAGATGAGGACAATAGTCCGAATAACGCAGATAATACTAATCATCAAACCTCATCTCAAACATTCAGAGAAACTTATATCTCATCTTTTATTTTCTTTCATCGTACACATCTTGTGAGTAATAGTTTAACTTTAGTAAATGTTGATAGATATTAAATCCCTTACGTTTTTTACTTTGTAATCTTCCAGATTTCTTGGCCATACGTCATCGTTACGCGCCAAAATGGCGGTAGAATTTTTGACAAGCAATTCTTTTGAGAATAACAAGAAACCAACGGTAACTTACAAAATAAACAAAAATATTTTCTCAAAAGATATAAAACCTACCAAATGTTTTCAGGCTGATACCAAATGTACCAACCAATACCGGAAGTACCAATTTTGGTACGGACGTACTAACTTTGGCAGTACTGGTTAGACGTCTGCATTGGTGCATTGTTGCATTTATCAACACCCCCCCCCCGCCGCCACGAAAAAATGTGTCACAAAGTCAATTTTAAGCAGCATTACTCAGCATTAAACTATTTGAGGTTACTTAGATTCCATTATATATATAATACGGAAACCTTTGTATTTTATAGATTTCTTGTAAAAGTAAGGAAGACCATTCTACTCTAAAATTATAAGCAGTTAGTGCCAGGGTGTGAATAGATACGATATTTTATTAAAGACAGAAGCCGGAAGATACGCGTTGACAAAGTTCAACATATCGAGCAATAGGCTCAGTGTAAAAAGATATGTTTGATATAGTATTATTTACCAAACCCCATCCTCCACGTTTTGAATCCTAGGAGAGTACAGCTGATTTGAATACAGAGTTTTCATTCTCCTAGACTGGTTACCTAACCAAGCCTAAACAGTCTGGTCTGCCGTACTATTTAGCCATAGGTTGGGTGGGGGAGGTGGATTGATGCCCTTACCAAGGACATTAGCGCTATGTGAAATGCAAGCTACATCGTCTAGCATTTGAACTCGGTTCACCAATTCCATCTCTTCAACGATAATAGATAGTTATGCACTCCTCATGTGAGGGTTAGCGAGTTATACCCGTCGTAAATTATTAGGGAGTTTGATCCTCACTGGGTGCCTCATACATCTGAAGTTGTGTCAAAATAAGCTTAGCTTAGTAAATGAAAATGATGGTATAGTTGAAATGCAAACGAAAAAATATTTTTGATATTTCATATTTATGGCCATTACTCCCTGGTTCACTCTGACCCGGAGTGGTAGTACCTGTAAGAGTCCCATCTATGGGCTAAATAGATTTGTTAAAATTAACTGCATTCAATAGGACAGTTCTAAAAAAACTATTAAACAAAAAATGTAAATATGAATATTGATCGCGCTCGTGTGTAACGGTTATCGTCGTAGGAAATGAAAACGGTGACCCGAGTACAAATCCTGGATAAGATAACATTTCCCATAGCGTTAATATCCTAGGGAAAGGTAGGACATGCCATCGTGGTTTAATGGTTAGAAAGTTTGTCTCGGTGATATATTTAGAATAATTTTTGCTATAAAACAATTCCAAAAAAAGACATAGTTTACATTTATGAAAAAATCAGAAAAAAATGTTATTTTACTTTTTTAAAATTCCATATTTATTAAATGACCCTTATATATATATATATATATATATATAATATATATATATATATGGAGGCGGACTTACCAGCTATGGACTTATATAATTACTCATATCAAGATAAATCAAACATCAATCGTAGATACAGCACATCACCATGTGTGTACATGCATCTTTATATATATATATATATATATATATATATATATATATATATATATATATATATATATATATATATATATATGCATAGATAAAAGAGTATAAAGGAGTATATTTATATATGCATATATATGGGAGAAGGAGGACTTATAAGTACAGAATTACTTATATCAAAATAAATCAAACATTAATCGTTAATACAACACATCACCACATGTATATATATATATATATATATATATATATATATATATATATATACGTGCATATTATAGTTATTTATAGTTGATGCCTTTTCTATCATTTTATACATATAGTCTCCCCTGAGAATTTCATTGCAAGTGATAGATGTATTTTCTTTGCTCCTCTGTGTATCAGATCTGAAATATGTTATCAGATATCTGACGTTGTAGAAAAAGAATTAATGATTTAATAACTAAACGAACGAAGCCTCGATTCTGAAAAAAAGAGAAAAAAAAACAAAAAAAAAAACATGTGCGTTTTCTATGTGAAAGCGTGCATATGCAAAATGTCAAAATGTTATTGAATTAACGAAATTTTGGTTGGTTCATTTTTTGTGAGGGGAGGGGGTTGATGAAAGAGAGAAATACGTCAGATAAAAAAAAAGAATAAAAATTAAAACGCATTCAACGTATCGCTTACTTTGTATTACATGTAGACATTATCATTCTCTGTGATATTCTATTCTGGATGAGAAAGAAAGATGAAGAGGAAAATATGAGTATATACTTTTACTATCAAAAATGTGTGAACGTTGTTCATTCCACTGATTTATGAAGTGGAAGACCCCGTGGTGTAATTGCTAACAGTGCTGGACTGTGAGATCGTAGTAAATGAGTTTAAACTCCAGTCACTCTATTATGTTTCTCCTTGATGATGTCAACTGTCCAGGTATGTGTAGCATAATGGACGGGCCCTACCTGGGAACACATATATTTGTGGCCTTGTGCCAGACACACAGAGAAACTTTTAAAAAATGCAGTACTGATTCTCTGATATTACTGGGTGGTCTTTGAAGAATTGGCCCGAAAAGAAATTAAAAAAACGTTAACGAGATTTCGGCGACGTTGGGTCTTACGTTTAACAAAAACCCAGTATTTTTGACGGCTAAGTGTCCTTTGATCTAGAGTGCTGTGGATTCTCTTTGATCGGATCATTGGAACGAATGGAATATTCTTTTCCTTCTGGAAAGGAATGGATTGTTCTAGATGAAAATACTCTTCTGGATTGTTCGTTTGAGATAGTATATAAGGAACCCGACTAGGAACCCAGGCAGAAGAGCCAGCAACAGTCAAGGCAGTTGGCCGGGCGGAGTTGGACAGTCGAGTTTGGTGCTAAAAAAAGCTGAGATCCGTGAATGATCTGTTGTCGCTGAGGACGAAAAAAGGGCTGGGCTTAATATTTACCAACTGACGAAAGTTTGTCACCCATAAGGACTGAAACCCTAAGGACCATAGGAAGATATCAATTAAACTGACACTCTCTCTCTCTCTCTCTCTCTCGAAGTTAAGAAGCTGAAATTGAAATTACTCCAATAAACTCATGAAAAATAGACTCAGCGTTATAGTCATCGTTACTACGAAAAATACTACGACAGTATTATTGTGAATGGGACGATATCCCCTTTACCACTAGACACCCGTGGAGATAGTCAATTGACCATGACTAAGAGCCCGTGATACCTTTCCCTGACGACCCGAAGAAGTGTGGAAGAATTTGCTGAACGAAAAGGACCACTAGAGTCCTGTGTGGTGTTTGTAAACAACCAGAGGTTTACACGCCTTGTGAACGCCACCGCCACGTTACATATACGATAATAGTGCCGTGCATTTTGAGGCAATGTGAGACACGTGAAACGCCACCGCCCTGTTACTTATACGATTTAGTGTAGCGGTATAAAGACCCACAACGTTACATATTGCGAGTTAGTCGTATGAAAAAGACGGCTACGTTACATATGTTAGCCACTACGCTCACCTAATTAATACATTTAGAGTATGATATTTTTCCTTTAAATTTTAGACATCGATATACTTTTTTTTTTTAAAATGTTCTCTATATATTTTCAATTGGATTTATATCCAGACTGTTTGCTGGTCATGTCATTGATTTTATAAAATTTTCCCGAAGAAAAGCCTTAATTTTCTTTGCTTTATGTAATTATCTCTTGAAAAATGACTCTCGATGGAATGAGAAAATAATCCATTAATACCATTAATCTAAATAATCTTATCTGGTTATTAGTTGATTTAGGAAAGGTTTAGCTCTGTCTGTAGAGCATACACATAGAACCATAATTATCTGGCTTTGATACCGGTCCTTGTCAACTCAGCGCTTGAGTACCACAGTTTGGATCTGAGCGGTAAAGTAGGAAACTGATGGTTGATGTTGCACTCTATCTCAGACGCAAAAAGAACCTTCCTGGTCTAGCACTAGTGAAAAGGGAACAGACTCCCTCGTTGTTTGACTGATACTGATAATAGGTCACTACTCTTACTTTACTTTGTGCTTATTAGTTGATTTACTGCTAAATGGAAAAAAAAACTACGTGAAATAGTTAAGCGGGCTAAATCCATAATATTAACCAGGACTAGTATTGGACATCACAAAGTGTCTTGATATGGTCATGACTGTCCGCTGTGTGACGTTGTCGAAACAGTCCTTCTATTACGATAAAACTATTAGCCACCGCCTTCTATAACCTTTAAGATAAGTTGGCAGTTTGTTTGTCGTAAGAGCAATTTGAAGATACAGTCAGGGCTTAATCATATGGGTATTAGGGCTTGACATGATCAGCTGATTAATTGATTTAGGACTCTTCGACTATCGGACTAGCCCAAGTAAAGTGGATTGTGGCAGGTGTCCACTTACTACCCAGGTCACAGAATCCCGTCCTCAGTCATTACGGGTTGCAACCGATAGCCAAAAAGTGGCTTCATTGGGGAAGTATTTCCCTTAGAAGAGGTGCAGTTGGCATATTCTACATCCCAAACTGTTTTGGTTAGGCCAGCAATGGTCATAACTTGTACCCAGAGACTGAATTTTTGTATATATCTAAATATTTACAAAACCTCCGCACGTGCAGGATGTGACACGGGGTCAATTTCTAAAGCGGAGTTTAACAGGTTTTAATTCAGAATTTTTCTTCTTATTGACCGGTTACCATACCAAGGTTTCTATTTAAGTATAGCAGGGGGGGTGGATACATACCTTTCACAAGTGAATTACCACTATGTGAAACACAAACAGCCTCGTCCAGGATTTAAACTCGGGTCAACGTCTCTATTTCCTATAACAATAGGTATTACACCACGCCATTCCACATTGTTGTAGAGTGGTTCTTCCACAATTTGTATCTTTTCATTACTTTTATTTATGTATTTGTAGCTGGGTCTCCTTCATAGGTTCGCTTCCAAGATTTTAATGCTGGAAATTACTAGTGGCTCATTGTTCATTGCGATGTTAGCACTTTTTTTTGTTTTCATTATTCACCATAAACTTGATAACGGCTGGGTGTATATTAACTGGCCAAATAACAGAACTTCGCAGACAAGACCCCCTATTTCCGTTCAGCATATAAAACTCCCGATTTACGTTCAGTATTGCAGTATTATAGTGTTACTCTATGTATAAGTAGGTATGGGTGTTGGATAACCTTCTTATTTTTTATCATACTTATCATCTTAGCAGCTCCGGAACTTCTATTCTTCTATTCTTCTATTCTGGATGACTTCTCTCTGTCTTCTGATCTTCTTATGTTAGTCTTGAGTTTGTCTTTGTGTCCATCATTTTGTTTTTATAGATGAACACAAAGACTTGGCTTATTTTAGACGTATTTATTTCAAAACCCAAAAGTAGAAAGAAATACCTCTCCTAAGAGACGCAATTTTGCGTCTGTGTCATTTGCTTGTTAAGCTAAATTTAACAATAGGACTGACCAGGGAACAGCTAACAAGGTCAGCTAAAAGTGACCACCATCCTATGATATTGCTGTTACTTTCCATGACTCTTCTTCTAAAAGAATTGCAGTTACTTTCTGATTCTACACTACCGTACATAATCAACAGACAACCTATTAATTATATTACATAGGTATTGGTAGTCAACAGCTTCTTGTTAAATATTACATAGTCAGTTAACTGTTGTCCGTATGGTCTAGATTCTTCCTCTGATTTCCTCCCTTTTCTAAACATTCAGGGTCCGTTCCAAGTGTACTAACTACAATTGGTATTACCGTCACTCTCATGTCCCACCGTTTCTTTTTTGTTCTCTTGTAAGATCCTAGTATTTCTTTATCTTCCCGCTTTCTTTCATTATAATCTATGGTTCGCCGAATAGCAAAGTCTACTAGGTAACAAGTTTTCTTTTTCTTGATAATTAAATCTAGGTCTAGTATTTTGGTGGGGATTCGGTGATCCGTCTGTTTATCAAAATATCAGAGAATTTAATGCGTCTCATTCCCTTGAACGGGTTCTGATTTGTGCATATATCATTTAGTAGTATGATCAAATTTTGATATCTTGCACAATTCCAAATAGATCACATTACCCACCGAGACGTTATTATTATTATTATTAGTAGTAGTAGTAGTAGCAATAGTAATAGTAGTAGTGGTATTATTATTATTATTATTATTATTATTATTATTATTTTCACTCCTTTTGAGTTTTTCATGGTATTTCACTGGAGTCTCAATTCTTCCTCTGATTTCTAGATCCTCTAATGTTATACTCTTTGTTACACCAACTGTAACTAGTGTCTTTTAAGATTGGTATCACTGTCACCTTCATATTCCATAGCTTTTTTAGCGTTTTGCAAAGTCCATATATTTATCCATTTTTTCGATTTAAGTTTAGTATTGCGGGATTAAATTCTTAGGCTAGGTAAATGTATTGGTCGTCTATGACGTCTATATAAACATCACGTTGTCAAATACTCAACAAGAATATACGATCATTATCTACGTCTACGGCATCTGGATGAACATTAGATACCTCAACTTCGTATGCAAAAACCGACATTTATGTTTAGTATTGGTGTATATTCGAGTTAGGCTGCTCGGTATATGTATTATTAGCATACACCATTCCGTTCATGATATATATATATATATATATATATATATATATATATATATATATATATATATGTGTGTGTGTGTGTGTGTGTGTGTGTGTGTGTGTACAAATTGATGGTGTCTCTATCGGCTCAGTTTTGGGCCCAACATTTAGCAATTTTTACAGAATGAAATATTCAATAACATAAAAAATACATATCTATGTACGCTATGTTGATGGCATACATAGATAAGTGTTTTTTTATGTTAATGATATACATATTTTAGTAGATAAGATTGATGAAATTAAAATATTACAAGAAACATTTCAAAATAAAACTGTCCTCAAATTTACTGATGAACTAAACCTAAATAATAAAATTCCTTTTCTTGATGTACTAATTAATGCAAACAACGACAATTTTAACACCTCTGTGTATAAAAAAAACTACTAGTATAAATCCATGTATTTTAATTATAAAAGTGAAGGATTTCCTCATAAATATAAAATAGCTATTATAAAAAATATGTCTAATCGCGCAAAACTAATCACTTCATCTGATAAAATATTTAATACTGAATTAAAAAATATCAAACAAACATTTATTAATAATATATTTCCAAACTACTTTGAACAAATTAATCTAATGACTAACAATAAGAATAAAATAGATAATAATAATAATAATAATAATAATAATAATAATAATAATAATAATTTAACAGCATTAACAGCAGAAATCTGATTAAAGGAATCAATACCTGGGCTGTCCCCATTATAAGATACTCCGGACCATTCTTAAAATGGACAAAAGAAGAACTCAGACAGATTGACCAAAGAACGAGAAAATTAATGACAATGCATAAGGCTCTCCACCCTAGAGACAATAGAGATAGATTATATGTGTCAAGAAAGGAAGGGGAAGAGGTCTTGCCAACATAGAGAATGCGTAGAAACCACAATCCAACAACTTGAAGATTACTCAAGAAAGAGAAAAGACAAACTACTTATGGCGGCCAACAATAGTAGGAGCGACAGATGGACAAACAGAAAAACAACAAAGACTAAAAAACAAAAATGGGAAGAAAAACAACTATATGGACGCTTAAAACGACAAATAGAAGAGGTTGCACATAAAAAGACTTGGACATGGTTAAGAAAGGGAAACCTCAAAAGAGAAACTGAATCACTTATAATTGCTGCACAAAATAATGCCATAAGGACATACTATATCGAAGCGAAAATTGGTAAGACCCAACAAAAAAGTAAATGTAAACTTTGCAGTAATAGAGATGAGACTGTAAACCATATACTCTGCGAATGTAGCAAACTATCACAACGAGAATAAAAAAAAAACTAGACATGACTGGGTTGGGAAGGTGATCCACTGGGAATTATGCAAAAAATTAAATTTTGACCATACAACAACATGGTATATGCATAAACCAGAATCTGTTCTTGAGAACGAAGCGCATAAAATTCTCCGGGACTTTGAAATAAAAACGGATCACCTTATCCCAGCAGAAGACCAGACCTAGTATTGATAAACAAAAAAGAAAGAACTTGTCAACTGGTGGATTTTAGTGCCAGCAGATCACAGGGTGAAGCTAAAGGAAAATGGAAAAAATGGACAAATATCTAGACCTTGCCAGAGAACTGAAAAAGTTATGGAATATGAAAGTGAAAGTGATACCAATTGTAGTTGGTGCACTTGGAAAGTCCCAAAAGGATTAGAAATGGGTTTGGAAAGTTTGGAAATCAGAGGAAGGATTGAAACCATTCAGAACACTGCACTGCTGCAATCTGCCAGAATACCCAGAAGAGTCCTGGAGACCTGAGGAGACTTGCTTGTCACTCAGACTCCAGTGAAAGGCCATCAGCTAATGCTGATGTGAAAACTCAAAAGGAGTAAATAATAATAATAATAATAATAATAATAATAATAATAATAATAATAATAATAATAATTATAATAAAAATTTTAAAACAGTAAATGTAGTTGTTAATAATAATTCTTTCCTTTCCAAAAAAGAAGGTGGAAAAGATCAATGTTATTTATCAATTTAAATCTCCATTAGGAGAATGCATCTCAGACAATAATAAAAAAAATGATCAGTTACAAAATTATCAATGAGACTTATTTTACACCTATCAGATTCTATCTTCTTATGCTAACATTAAAAAAAACACGACTGTCTTACTACAAAATATAGAAATATTTTAATTAGTAATACAAAAATACTTCATACTGACAATTATATAAAAAGAATAAAAATACTTGAATCTTTCTACATAAAATTTATACAACCCACTATTAATAGAATTATTTTTTAAACTAGCGACAATATTCTAAAATACTTAAAATAGATAGAACACTTTTTATTCTCAATCAAGTTTGCCAGGCTCATTAGAAATATTTAAAAAGTAAACTGCCACAGTTATTTAGCATCACCATAGTGACAAGACACTTATCCAGTGTTTAGCAACTCCACGTAGGCATCTGATGGTCCTCCAACATATTTTTCTGCAGATTTTTTAGGAATTCTGCTGTATGAATGCAATCAAATCGTCTGTTATGTTGCTTTCTTCTAGCCAGGGCCTCGTAGTTGCCATTGCAATGCTCCAGTTCATGCCTGATTTTTTTACAGTGTTCAGGGAGCATTAGGTAGCAACCATAATCTCCTTATTTTTGATGGACGGCGCAAATCACCATGATACAAGTTATTGTCTTCCCTGATTCAGGTGGGTTCCAGTCATCCATTCTATCTGTCATCACGTACATGAATGAAGAAGGGTCCAAGCTTTTGAATGATGCGTAATGTGCGTCAATACTTCCAACCTACAGAGAAAGATAACCAAATATAAATCTGTCAAATTTATTTCAAACACCCTATGTATATATATATATATATATATATATATATATATATATATATATATATATAAAGTCGTCGGGGCGGCCTAAAGTCGGTATCAGCCAATCAGCGAGGGAGTCTATCCCCTTTTCAATAGCGCTAGACCAAGGAGATAGTTTTTGGCGACTGAGGTGGGGCGCCACACCTAGCATCAGCTCCGTACTTTACCGCATAGATTCCTGTGCTACTCATACGCTGAGTTGGCGTGGACCGATATCGAACTAGGAACCTTGTGGTTTCTAACCGAACGCTCTACCGACTGAGCTAACCCGGCCCATCTATCTATCTATCTATCTATCTATCTCTCTCTCTCTCTCTCTATATATATATATATATATATATATATATATATATATATATATAGATAGATAGATAGATAGATAGATAGACAGATAGATAGCGATTGGAAGTCGACAATGATTGCTGGGCAACTCGATGCGAGACCAAATACCTTATGCAAGATAACGAGCTTCTATTTACTTATGTATAAAAGGCCACCGACAACATAGAAATGTAAGAAATGAGAAAACCAAGGAAGTGTATATTTGTTTATTTGTTTGTTATTGTTGTTGTTTTTTAAGGGATGAATCGTTGTTACGCTATTTATATTAATGTGATGATATATTAATGTTGGCAAGGTATCACCTATCCAAATACAGGAAGACTTCCGGTGATCACCGGGCGCTTCATGATGAGAGACTACGGCGCGAGATTCTGTGATCAGCAAAGGGCAGATAACTGTGCATAATTCTCTTTAATTTGCCCTTTGTGTGTGGCTTTTTCATGCCTATTTATTACTTATTTATCTTTACTTTTTTCTTTATTTTCTTTTTTACTTTTGGAATAAATCTTTGTCACGAGTGATGGAACCTGAGAGAATGTTAACTCACTGCTTTCCTCATGTTGCAGTGAGTTGCGGGTGGTCTAACGGTTAACTACTCTAATACTGGAACCGGTGAGTCGGGTTTATACTCCAGTTCGTTCGAATGCCCTTTTAGAAAGGTATAAGACTCTTTCATCATCATCATCATCATCATAAGGTCATGTTTTCAGCACGGATACTTTCTGTCAACCACCCTTATGAGTCATCACTCCTGGCAGGTGTTCCGGTCGACATTCTCACAGAGGTGATTAATGTAGGTTTAGCTGGTCGGTCTACACTGGTGTGTCCATATGTAGGTGTCCACAGAAAAACGTCACATGAGGAATCAAAACATTTTGATAAACAAAAGACTGTGGGGATTAAAAGATACGAAAGTAGAAATAAAATTAAAATAAAATAAAAAGCAACAGGCTCCCAGGGGGCCTTTCACCGGAAATACCATCTGCGCATACCCGACAAAAGGGACTGACTCCCTTCCCCCAAAATGATACCTCGGCCATTCTAACTTAGACCACAACTGAGTGTAGGTCGTTTCCTGGCCAGGGGTTAACCCCTCGCCCGGCTACTATGACCCCGTTCAATAAAGCCTAAGTCATAAAGCCACCTTCTGCCTCTGTCTCTTTCTCTCTCGTTCTTTGAATGCCTTCATTCCAGCGTACCCACCAAAAGATATGAAGTAAAAAAGAAACCTGAGGAACACGCACCAAGAATATCCAGCTAATTTTAAACCATAAAACCCAAACCTTATCCTACCCCATAGAATTCAGGTTGCTTACAGTAATTACCTAATGAACAGACTCGTTGACGCTTTCCGTCGGTGACCTATCTTTCAGTTTGGTATGCCCAAGCGCTTGTTGGCGGTCTGGAAGAAATTCAGATTGATTTTTATGTCTTGGTTTTTGTGAGTTTTTTTTTTATTTTTTCATAGAAATTCACATTACAAGATCATTTCATAATTATTTCCTCAACATTAATTTTGCAAATTTGTATATTCAGTGGCTTTATTGCAGTAACAAATAGCAGTGGCGAGAAGGGATATCCTTATAAGATGTCTCTTTGGATTTTTACCGCTGCTAGACTTTTTTCTTCTGCTGTTAATATAAACTTTATTGTTTTCCATGGCTGTGCGATTAAGTTGATGGCTTTCTCGGTTATATTGTACATTTTTAGACAATCAATTATCCAAGTTTGCGAACTATATTATAAGCCTTTCTATAGTCTATGTATGTCATGGCTATATTTTTTATGTGTTTTAACCACCTAAAGAAAGTACTGATCTATGTATAGTAGGTCACCTGTTCCTCTTGTTTCCTTGGGGCATCCTATCTGTTATTCCCTGAAAGAGTCTGCAGTATTCAAGTGGATAATATATTTCCTGTTTTATCTGTATATTAACACGCTTGTTCCTAAATCGTCCGTCACTCATTATCTTGCAACACCCTCTGGTTAAAAATGAGACCATCCAAGTTGTTCAAAATGCAATGCAAAAATGTAAATGCTGATTATTTGGTGTCACTTAATCGAAGAGTTCTTATTTGTCACATTTTATTTCATCCAATTTTAAAAATGAAACATTCCATGTGGTCTTGCGCGACGCAAGACCACATGGCCAACGTAAAATTAATATGAATTGAACAAAGGTTACATGTTTGTTATATTTCTAATATTGAAATTGTGAATTACGAAATATGTTTTGGTAATTTCCAGCTCAACTCAGATATTTTCCGAGTTGTGTTTTTGTCATTTCTTGCTGGCAGATTAATGTAGATATTTTAAATGCCTCCCCACAGATTTTTATCGGCAAATCAATGTAAATATTTTACAAAACCCCCTTTTAAGAATGAGTGAGAAATTTATATCAAGATTATTATACATTTACATATTGAACTACGATGGTGAGTCAAAAGTTAATGCCATTTTGTTTAGTATAGATATAATTACCAACGCAGGAACATGTATCATACATCAGAATGAAGCTGGTCCTCTGTGGATCTCATCCCCACTTCTCCACATAGTGACCGTTTCTCTCAATAGCAATGTTCCACCATCAAATGAGAGCATACGTAAAATTCTGTTGAGTGTTGTTAGAGCTTCTTCACTACAGATTTCACTTCCTCGTCACTGGAATAATGTTTGCATCAGACTATCATCTGTTCAGCCCCATGCAAGAACGTTTGAGAGGCAAACATTATTCCAGTGACGAGGAAGTGAAATCTGTAGTGAAGAAGTAGCTCAACCAACTGTCAACAGAATTCTATGCGGCAGGGATACATGCTTTCATTCGATGGTGCAACTTTGCTATTCAGAGAAACGCTGACTATGAGAAGAAGGAGGGGTGTGGTCCACAGAGGATCAGCTTCATTTTGATGTTTGATACATGTTCCTGTGTTGATAATTATAGCTGCACTAAACAAAATGGCATTAATTTTTTACTCACCCTCGCATTTTGCAAATAGCTCTTTAGTAAACATATCATAGGTTGTAATAATTAAATTATCATACTGTGGTATATCCATAGGTTTGGCTAGTAATTACTATTATTATTGGGGATTGTTCCAAGGGCCCCAATTACAATTGATACGACATTTACCCTCATGTTCCACAGTTTTCTCAGTTCCCTGGCAAGGTCCAAGTATTTGTCGATCTTTTCGCTCTCTTTCATCTTTACTCTGTGATCGGCCGGGACGGCAAAGTCCACGAGATGACAAGTCTTCCTCTTGTCAATCAAAACTAGATCTGGTCTCCTGGCCGGGATTAGATGATCCGTCTATACCTCAAAGTCCCAGAGAATTTTATGTGCTCATTCTCCAGGACAGATTCAGGTTTGTGCATATACCATTTAGTTGAATGGTGAATTATTATTATTATTATTATTATTATTATTATTATTATTATTATTATTCATGGGTTGGAAAAATTATATCATTAAATAATTTAATCTAGTTTGTTTAAGAAATATTCTATGGAACAACATTTTCAGCTATTAGATAAAAATTTTTTCGTCTGAATTGTTTGTTTATTGCTAAATGATAATAACCCAAGTTAACGCCCTCTAAGTTGTTAATTACATAATTTCTGCCATATGTATGTATATATATCGATGTATGTTTGAAAATTATCGAAGCTATCATTACCAAGACAGAAATGAACAATGGAAAACGTTAATTCTCTTTGAATTCAAAATACTTATTTCAGTGAGTTTTTCTCTGAAATTTCTTGGATAGTCTGAAGTTCTGTTGTTGTATATCTTCACCAAACGGGGGTCCTGAGTAGGACACTAAACTGCATCCAGTGGTGAGGTACTATTTTTGAGGCTCTGAGGAGTGTGGAATAACCCTTTATTACCATTACTGTCAGGTCCAGTGTGATAAAGATTGGTAGTACATGTTAGAGTCCCGCATATAGTTCAGATAGATCCGTTTGAAAATCATTCATATTAGATAAGTATACTTGATACCATTATTTATTTTAAGAATAGTTACTGGAAACTATAACCGTTTACTAAGGATAAGTATTATTAGTTACTAGAAACCATAAAAATGTTTTGTCAACAAATTATTATCATAATATAGAAATAGATACTTAAAAACAATAAAATTGTGTATAAATTATTAGTATTTGATTGAAGTATTTTAAAACATACAACTGTGTGCAATTTATTTCCTTTTGGTAGGAATACTTGATACATTATAACTGCAAATTATTTGTATTAATAATAGTTACTTGAAGCTATAATTGTTTAGTAAGGTTTATTATTATTTGTTACTTGAAACGATATAACTCTGTGCAAACAAATGATTATTAAATAGAAATAGTTATTTGAAACCATACAACTGTGGGCAATTCATTTGTATTAGAAAGGAACGACTTATAATGTATAATTGTACATTGTATTAATAATAATTACTTAAAGCTATTATTGTTTACTAATGAGTTTTGTACTTAGATGTGTGACTATTTAACACAGCAGAACGGTAAGTTACCTGAATGTAAAATGATTTCAATCGGCATTAAATAATCCGAAATGGGTTGATGTGTCATAAACAAATCAACCAACCAATATAATGGCGGGAAAATTGTCGGATTCATATTTTACCCAAAGATATTAGTGAAATGCGAACATCCTATTACAGGATTTGAACTCGGGTCAACGCGTCCATATTCATCGACGATAACCATTACACCAGGAACATCTCCACTCTAATATCAATAACACAAACATGAACATGTTTGTTCTTATTATTTTTTAATAATAATAATTCCTTTCACTCTACTTTTTAAAAAATCGCCAAATAATCTCTACTTTCCAGATTATATTTATTTCATTTTTTTTCGTTCCATCCAAAGAAGGTTGCATATGAAACCGGACAGATACACCGCCTGAACTTATCTATCCGGCTTTAAGTTCCTTAACGGTGTTGGTGCAATTTAATCCACCGTAGATATTTGGCACATCAATAGCCAGCCGGCTGTATCGAGATTATTAACAAGAAACGAGTGTTGCCTGTCGGAAACAGTTAGCCATCATTTTTGGAATTGGGAATGGAGAAAAAAAATTGGGATCTTCTTGTTCGGCTGTCAGGAATTCCTCCAAGATTATCATTTTCTTCAAGGATGATTTTTCCGTAAAATTATCCATTTGTACGCATTGTACTGCGTAATTGTCTCGCTTGATTATCTTTCACTAAAATGAACCAGAAAAAATGACAGCAACAGAATAAACAACATTTCTCCATAAATGCGCCATATATATATATATATATATATATATATATATATATATATATATATGTGTGTGTGTGTGTGTGTGTGTGTGTGTGTGTGTGTGTGTGTGTGTGTGTGTTAATCATTTCTTTTCCTTCTTTTCTCATTTTCGAGATAGGAAAATTCCTTTGATGAATAAATAGATTTGTAGATGACAGAAACTAAACAATATTAGGGAGAAAAACAGTGAATTGAAGCTAAACACAAAAACATAACGTATCAGTAATTTTTAAGATGATTTAAAACAATGTTATTTACCAAAAATGTATCTTATATCAGCAAATCTTTGGAGTCGAGTAGTGTAAGGATTATCGTCGTGGGAAATGGACACGACGAGACGAGTTCAAATCCTGGAAAGACTGTTTACATTTCACGTAATGTTAAGACCATTAGAAAAGATGTATATCGAAATATTCCCGCTACAGCTATGGGTAAATAGTGAGACAGGCTGGATTTTCTCATGTTGGTTAGGCAACTAGTCTATGAGAAAGAAAACTCTGAATTCAAACCTATTAAACCCCGCCTCAGAAATTAACCTTATGTCACTGCCTACATCACGGAGAGGTTGGTAAATATGTATATCAGCAAATTTCTGAAAGAGAGAGAGAGAGAGAGAGAGAGAGAGAGAGAGAGAGAGAGAGGGGGGGAGAGATTTTCCTACTTGATGTATCATATGAATTGCTATCCTTATGTTTCTTGTTTGGGTAATGACATTTAAGTCACTATGAATAATAATAATAATAATAATAATAATAATAATAATAATAATAATAGGCTGATAACGTCTACCTATAATATGAAAATTCTTAACTGCACAGATAAAAAAAAGACATATTACTCTCTTCATTGTCCCAGACTATTTTCAGAAGAACAGAAAGGATACCGCATGGCAACAAGAGGGACAAAAAGCCTACTATATACAGCATATCCTTAAAGAGATTAAAACAAAGCGAAGAAAATCAAGCCATTGCATGGACTGATTATAGAAAGGACTATGTCATTATCCTGCAGACTTGGATAATTGAATGTTTGAAGATGTACAAGATATCCGACAACTTGATAAAATTCATGACTAATGCCATGAGGAATTGGAAAGTGAAATTAACAGCAGAAGAACAAATCGTAGCAGAGGTGAATATCCAATGAGGTATATTCCAGGAGACTCCCTATCCCAGTATTTGTTATAGCAATGATGGCACTCAACTATGTATTGAGAAAATGTACAAGGGGGCTACAAATTTACAAAATCACAGGAAAAATAAACCACTACATGTACATGGATGATATCAAGATTTTTGCCAAAAATGAAAACGAACTGGAAACCCTTGTACAAAGATACATAAGAATACATAGCCAGGATATAGGAATAGAATTCGGCATCGACAAGGGTGCTATGTTGGTTATGAAAAAATTAAAAAAATAAACAGCGGAGGAAATATAAGTACCAAATCAGGAAAAATAAGAACACTCGGAGAAAAGGAGAATTACAAATAATTCGGAATATTGGAAGTGGGCACCATAAACAAAAAAGAAATGAAAGAAAAGGTTATAAAAGTGTACCTCAAAAGAGAAAGAAAATTTCGAAAACCCAAGTTTTACAGTAGAAATCTCATCAAGGGAATATAGGCCTGGGCTATCCCTCTTGTAAGATATTCTGGATCATTCTTAAAATGGATGAGGGAGGGCCTCCAACAGATATACCAAAAGTTAAGGAAACTTTTGACAATGCACAAGGCATCACATGCGATAGACCGACTTCATATGTCAAGAAAAAAAGGAGGAAGTGGTCTCGCTAAGATTGAAGATTGTGTACATATGACAATTGGAGCACTCGAAGAATACACTAAAAAGAGCAATGAAAGGACTAATTGCAAAATAAATAGCAATTGCAATATATAGACAAGCAGAAATAAAAACAAAAATAGAAATTGGGGAAGAGAAATTTATTTTTACTTCTTGTATCCTTGATGTGGAAAAAGATACACAGGGTGCGTGAATATGTATTTTATTCAGCACTTTTAACATAGAACAAAAAGTAGTAAAATCACAAGACAAACGTACAATATGAGGAGGTTCAAATGTCTGGAGTTGACGCAGTAATTTCGTCCGAATATTTTTCCCGACCTCTGTCACTGCTGCGTCAACTCTTATATGGCTCTGGGTCAGTCCATTTTGTAGGGGTGTTAACTCCTCTACAACATTACTTTAAGCGACAAACTAGAGAGATCGCATATGAGAAGGCCGGAATATGGCTAAGAAGGGGAAGACCACGGGAGAAACTGAATTTCTCATAACTGCAACACAAGACAATTCTATAAGGACTATTTATATCAAAGCGAATATATATAAGATGCAACAGAATAGCACGTGTAGGATATGTGGATACAAAGACGAAATGCGTAATCATATAATGAGTGATTGCAAAAAATTAACACGTAGGGAATACAAAACTAATCAAAGGGAGTACAAGACTAAGCACTACTTGGTAGAAAGGTGATCCACTGGGAACTGAGCAAGAAATAATTTTTCGCCACGGTACTAAATTTCATAGAGAATGAGACGCATATTATTCTTTAGGACTGAGATACAGATCGATCTCATAATCCTAGCTAGGAAATTAGACCTCGTGTCAATTAACAACAAGAAGAGAACTTGACATCTAGTGGATTTTTATATAATATATATATATATATATATATATATATATATATATATATATATATATAATAAAAGGATATTTAATCCGACAATGATGTTAGTCAATGTTGGAATTTTTCAAAATATACGTTATCTGTATTAAAAATAAAATGAATTTTATTTTTATTTTTTTTAAATCAGAAGCATTACAGTATATAATAAGACTCCAAAGGGCCTGATGTAAAATTGTATAAAAAGTGTGTAATTGTATATTTTGAAAAATTCCAACATTGACTAACAGCGTTCTGTTTGCGCATTCTTCTTCTAACGTTCATTTCATCCCGTATTTGCTCTAGTTGAAGACCGATCTATTACATACGGTCGATACAGATATTCCGAGGGACCTCACAACAGTGAGGGGGGGGGGCGATGTGCAGTTAAAACCGTTGAGAGGAAGGTCCCGAAACGGTGCACATTCTCTCCTGATGATCCCATGCATTTGTAAACATCATTTTTTTCAATATATCAAATTCACACACACACACACACATACACATATATATATATATATATATATATATATATATGTGTGTATGTGTGTGTGTGTGTGTGTGTGTGTGTGTGTGTGTGTTATATCAGTAAAATTACTTTTCTTCAACGGGTAGCTCTGATGAGCCGTAATACAGCGAAACAGCTGTATATATATATATATATATATATATATATATATATATATATATATATATATATATATATATATATATATATATATATATATATATATATAAGATACGTTTACGAAACAATAATTATAGGTCTGTGAAACAAAATTGTCTATTAGGCTTTGTCTCACATTCTAACATTTCGTTTGAGAAAATATTCGCTTACAGAGCATACATATATAAAAACCCACAAAATGTGGCATTAAATGTGTTGATATGCTACACAACAATTTTTTTTTAAAAAGTGCTACCTTGACTTACGAGTGCTCCAACTTACGAATTTTCTCAGGTATGAATTGCCAACGGTAGATTTTTTTGCTTTAGATAACCTTATAGTAATAAGTTCATTAAAAACGTTCAAATTACCAAATTTATTACGTTAAAGAAAAATATTAATAAAGATAAATATTAAAACATAATACAACCAGAAAGTGTCAGTGACTCTATGTGCACGCTATCTTAACTTATATCATAATCACAATGATTGTTATATATATATATGTCTGTGTGTGTGTGTGTGTGTGTGTGTGTGTGTGTGTGTGTGTGTGTGTGTTTTCATGCTTACAGCATAATAAAAAAGGATTAATCATGTGAAGGCCAAGCAACAGATTATTAGTCTCTCTTTCACCGAAACCCCTATCCTTCCATACCCCCTTCGGTGGTTATTTTATTTTTGACACCTCGATATGACTTGACCGCCCCCTAGTGATGGTTACAACGTGCAAATAGCAAATGATCGGTGTCAGTCAGTTGGCTTCTGTTTGGTTCCAACCGAAGCCCTGGAAGACATCGACAATGTTACAAGAAGTGACATGGTGAGGGTCAGGGAGAAATCCTGGCAGGTGTTGTTGGAAATTACACCACATGCCAAGGCACTAAAGACACTTCACGGGGTTTATAGACATTTGATTGATTGAGTGATCCATTGATTTTAATGCCATATCAACCAGTATGGGGTTATTTTATGCCTAGAATTTAGGGAATCATGTATACTGTACATTTACATTTTTTTTGCTCACGGTTATATATCAAGTGTTCCTATCGAATACGAATAATTTGCAAACATCTATTTGACCCATAGATGGGACCCTAACTGGTATTACCACATCGTGTTAGAGTGGACTTGGGAGTAATGGCAATGCAGGGGTAATCTTCTTGTACATATCTGTATATGTATCTACATGTATGTGTATTATGTATTTACCTATGTTTTTGTGCGAGTAGAATCATTTGCGAGTATGGAGAGGATCACAGAATTGTCACGTATGTGTTTGCAGGTGGCCCAACAGGACAGTGCGGGCATAGAATCGATGCTGAGAGGGTTGACTTTGCCAGCCCCTTTCTTTGCATTCCCTTCTCCTAGAAGATCTTCTTTGCCTATCAAATAGTTTAGTGTGCTTACAACCTAGAAATTCGATAGTTACAAACATTAAAGTTTACAAAAATTATGTAATTACGAAATTGCGCACCACTCCAGGTCAGTATGGACTTGGGAATATTAATAATAAAGAAAGTACTCCACTGTCACCGAGATTTCCAAAACTAGACCATCTTCATCAGATGCAGTTTAGTGCCATTCCAAGACACGCCATTTTGTAGGAAGGGACTGGGAGTGTTTACCCAATTGCACCACAACAGGGAGATAAATAATACAAGTTTAGGTTAGAATTGAGAAGGCAGCAAAGAACATCGGCCTCTATGTGAACTCCGATAAAACTGAGTTCATGTGTTTTAAAAAGAAAGGAGACATATACACGCTCGATGGTAAGCCTCTAAAACCAGTAAACAATTTACATACCTAGGTAGTAATATCTCATCCACAGAAAGCGATGTTAATGCACGGATAGAGAAGGCATGGTCCGCTATAAACAGATTATCAGTCATATGGAAATCCGATCTCACTGACAAGTTAAATCGCAATTCTTCCAGGATGTGGTTGTATCAGTGCTGCTGTATGGCTGCACCACTTGGATACTAACGAGGTGCCTGGAGAATAAGCTAGATGGAAACTGCACAAGAATGCTGCGTGGATCTTGAACAAGTCGTGGAAACAGCACCCCACAAGGAAGCAGCTGTATGACCACCTGTCCCCTATCTCACAAACCATCCGAGTGAGACGGACAAGATATGCTGGACACTGCTGGAAGAAGCAAGGACGAACTCATAAGCGACGTTCTCCTGTGGAAGCCAACACATGGACATACTAATGTGGGCCACCCAGCAAGGACCTACATTGATCAGCTCTGTTCGGATACAGGATGCTGCACAGAGGACTTCCCTGGAACAATGAATGATAGAGAATTTTGGCGAGAGATTGTCATGGATATCCGTGCTAATTGTGCGACATGATGATGATGATAATGATGATGATGATGATGATGATGATGAAATATTACTATGAAGATTAGTAATTCATTGACCATATACACAAAAAGGAGGCTCGGCGTTGCAGAAATGCTTTCAGCACTAAACTTTATAGAGTTAAAAATGAGTCAGACTTTCATCAACTCTTATGTAACAAAAAACTTTAATAATTTGCACCGTTTTTGCTGTGAATTATTGCGTCGAGCTCAGGCAATATGGAAGTGCAGTTTGGTTTGCTTATAAGGGTTATTTAAGACCGAAACTCAATTCATTTTCAAGGTTTGTCATGCTATAACGGCAAATCAACTTTTTATGGGTTATTCAATGCCGAAATAAGATTCATTTTTCGGGATTTGTTTTATTTAACTGCATATCAACTTCTAATAGAATATTTGATGTCGAAATATTTATTTTTAAGAATTTATTTTGCTTATCAACCTATTATGGGTTATTCAATGGTGATATATCATTTATTTTTCAGTTATTGGTAAAGAGACTGGCAGTTTGGTCTCTTTAACATTGGTGTGGGAATCGTTCTTAGAGAAGTAAAATTCTGAATATAAACCAGCTGTAATTCGCTAACAATTGACCTTCTATCCCATCCTGCTCATGAAAAGGTAAATATATACACGAAATGCATTATTTCACATGCATATGTGCACAGAAGAGTTTATAATCACACATATGTGTATTATCAAAACGAATTCTATAATGCATTCACTCTCTGTCGGCTGGGTTTGAAGCATACAACGACTTCACCTCTGCAGAGGAGTAAAATGCCCCACAATGGGGCCACCCGTTGACCGAATGTGGCGATCCTTGCTAAGTGGTCTTTAACCCGTGTACTAAGTGGTCCTGTGTCGTGTAACACTCCTCTTCAGTCGTTACTTGGACTAGACGGGCGGTCGGAAGCCCAAGCAACTATGATTGTCCTAACCATATACTTCAAATTTCTCTTATGACACACACCCATCCCTTTGTTATCATATAAATGCGAGAACGCGGTGGCTGAGGGTCAATGACCAGTATTCATTAATAAACATGAACTTAGTGAAAATCAATTCTACCAATTTATTAATGCACATTGTGTTAATTAAAATTATTTCTATCAATTTATTTATAATACAAGAATATATATGTTATTACTGAGCTACAAGTTCTCAACTTTGAGTGACTCACCCACATGGAGTGAATGAAAATTATTTCTACTAATTCATTAATATTCATGAAGTTGATAAAAATTATTTCTAATAATTTATTAATACATATGAAGTCAATGAAAATGTTTTTTTAAACAAATCCTATATATGAAAAACAATATAACATTAAATAACCCACAAGGGTTGATATGCCATTAAACCAAACAACCAAGCTGAATGCATCCTAGAACTAGACGAAAGGGTCTGTTTTAAAGAAGTAAAGCCTCGTTAAATTAAAGATAAAGTAATAAAACTTTCAGAAAAAGTGTCAGTTTCTTTGTTTTTGGTGGTGGGGACATCTCATACATGTAAAGTAATTATCCTGTGTAATACAATATCTGTGGATGACATGCTGTAGCATTTAAGACGTCTCCATGTTTGAAAAATATTTAAAAAAGACAAATTCCCCACGTCATCAAAATGTGAAATAGCCTCATTGTGCACTTACATACATCATCTAAACTTCGAAAAAAAAAAAAAACTCTTCGAAAAATATATTTATATAAAATAATAAAGATCAAAATATTATGATCTTTAATATCAACCTGACACTTGAGTGGAAATGGCGACTGACCTGACAATAGAACCATTCTCAAATTACAGCTTCCTTAGGGATTTATATCTGGATTTCTCTCTTTTTCTTCCCTCATACTGTAAATGGTATTTTGGAGGGGGTATTTTAATCAGTAGCATTGTTTTATATACCATTATTGATATAGAGCGACTTCATTACGAGATGATGTAGGAATACTCGAAGAGAACTGAAATGCCGGGGTTTCAGCTGTTGGGGTGGATCTGGGTGGAATCGCGAGCGGAAAGACGCGAAAACTGAAACAAGGGAAAGGGACGGGGTTAATTTACGAGTGTCACGTGATTACAATAAATAAATAAATAAGCAGCTTTTGCTAGTTTGGGATATTTTGATATGATTTCGTGCTTCGAAAACAAAGGACCTGAAATCGAAATAAATGAATAATACGTAAACGAGGAAAGACAAAACAAACCGATAAAAAAAGAAGAAATCTCAGAAACTCATAAATATATGGGAAAGGAGAAAATGGCGGATATTAAATTTAGATTTTGATGAATTACTTTTGCCTTTGTTGAATGCGATCTGACGGTTTCGTCGTTAGGGCTACGAGGATGGGTAGGGGTACGGGGGGTGTAAAAGAATATGGATAATTGTCTAATAATAAAAATAGGCAGTGTTATAAAGAGAAAGAGGGAGAAAGAGGGGGAGAGAGAAAAGAGAAGGAGAAAAAGGAAGGAAGGTAATGAGAGTATGAGACGACGGAAGGAAACATATTTTTTAAAATGAGAAAAATAAACCAAATGAAGGAGAGAAGAAGAAAACCAGTGAATCTGTGAAGAGGGTGAGAGTGTTGTAGGGCGTGGAATATGGACGATTGTCTGATAATTTAAAAAAATGGCAGTGAGAGATGGACAGAGAAAAATAGATAGATAGAGAGAGGGGGAAGAAAGGAGAGACAGAAAGAATCAATGAAATAAAGAAAGATAAAGAAAATGAGAGTAAAAGAGAGCAGAGAAGACAATAGAAAAGGGACAGAAAAGAAAAGAAGTACATAGGAAAATGTGAAATAGAAAGCGAAGAAAGAAGAAAAGAAGAAATAAGCAAACAAACAATAACATAAAACCAACGGGAATAAAACTTTGGAAAGAAGAAAAAAGAAAAAGAAAAAAAAGTAAAGAAAGAAAGAAAAAAGGTACTAACTATGCATGAAAGAGATCTATTTAAAAAATTATTTGTAATAGTTGTAAATACTTACAACCTTATGAGTGTAAACTATTTTTACTAGATAGAATACTTGAGACCATATAACTATGTGCAATTTATTTGTATTAGATAGAATACTTAAAAGCATATGCGTGAAAATTATTAGTAATAGATAGGAAAACTTGAAATCATATAACTCTGTAAAATTATTTGTATTCGATAAGAATACCTGAGACCATATAACTGTGTATAAATCATTTCTATCACATAGTCATGATTAAAATTATATAACTGCTTTCAAAATATTCGCATTAGATAAGAATACTTGAGACCATATAACTATGTGCAAATTATATGTATTATATGAGAACAATTGAAACCATAAAACTGTGTGAATATCATTTGTATTGGACAGGAATAGTTAAAGCCATATGTGAGCAATTTTTTGTATTGTACAGGAATAATTGAAACAATGTAACTATGTAAATTATTTGTATCATAATAGAATAATTGAAACCATATAACTGTGTAGAAATTATTTGTATTGGATGCGAATAGTTGAGACAATTTAGCTGTATTCAAAATATTTGCATAAGATAAAAATACTTAAAATCATATAATTGCCTATAAAATATTTGTATTAGATAGGAATACGTGAAATCTTACAACTGTGCAAATTATCATTATTCGATAGGAATAATGGAATTTTATAACCGGATATAAATTATTTGTATTAGGCGTAATTTTAGGCGTAATAATCTATTTATATTCTTGGCTCTATAGAATTGATGGAGTGATATTTCTCTTCAGTTTTCCCTGTTAAAATATTAGCCTGTTGTGTGTAAATATTTCTGTTTGGTTATTTACTCGATCGTTATTTATTCTAAAATTGAAAGGTAATACTGATTACCCTTTTTATTATTTGGGGCAATATACACTTTCTAAAAGATTTTCTTGCGACTGATGAATCTGTAATTCTACACAGTGAATAGCCCGTGCCTATTTCCAACTACGTCGGAATTATACTGTTCCAGATAGAAAATCAATAATGCTATGGATTGAAAATTCGGTAATTTTCACCTTTAGTTGGCTAAATTCCTAGAAAATAAGGCAATTAGAATAAACTCCCTTGACTTTCACTTTGAAACAAGCCGGTAGCCCTTTTGAAAGTCTCCGTGCGAAATAAACAAATCTTAGAAATTTTTTTGAAAACAATTCAGATAATGCGCACGCACAATTTTATGCTAGGAATTTAGCCAACTAAAGGTGAAAATTACCGAAAATTCTATCTGGAACTGCATCATAAAATGAAATGAGCACGAAATAGGATGGAAATACCAAAAGACAAAAACTAAATAAAGAAAAAGAGGAAAGAAAATAAATCAAGAAGACAGAAGAAAAGAGAGAAAGGGTGAAAACATAGCGAAAGAAGAAAGAAAGCTAAACAAAGAAATAAACAAAGGAAGAGCAAAATAAATGAAGAAAGAAAGAAAGAAAGAAAGAAAGAAAGAAAGAGAAAGAAAGAAAGAACGTTAGAAATAAAGCTAAAGAAAAAGAGAAATAAAGAAATAAAGAACATTTCTAATGAAAGAAAGAAAGAATGAAAGAAAGAGATCGAATGAGTGAAAGAAAGAAAGAAAGTAAAAGAAAGAAAAGTGACTCAAGATCGAAGGCAATAAACCAAAATCGTATATCGTCTGGAAGGCGCTTGCTTCATCAAAATCCGACATTCTGTATTGTCAGGCAGCTGTTTTTAAGGCCTTCCCCAAATAGATAAATAAATAAATAAGAACTTACTCTCAACCCTCTGTCTCCAAACCATGTATCCCAACTCATGCACAATGCATCAAAAAGGGGGTTGGAACCCAGGTCGGGGCGGGGGACACAGCATAGAACGCACTCTGACCAGGCCGGACATTACTTCCGCTGATTTAAATCTTTCAAGGGCCTCAAATCGCTAAAGGCGCCACTCTAGCCAAAACTAATTTCAACAAAGAACCTTCATAATTTTTATTGTTAAAAAATTCCCATCGACCCACCTCTTTTTCTCTCTTTGTCCATCTCTCTCTTTCTCTCTCTCCCTCCCCCTCTCTCTCTCTCTCTCTCTCTCTCTCTCTCTCTCTCTCCCTCAGTTTCAGTCTCTCTCTCTCTCTCTCTCGATATCTTTTCACTCTTTCTATCTATCTATCTATCTATCTATCTATCTATCACTGTCCTCTCTTCCCCTTTCCCTCTCTTTATATACTCCTCATTTACTATCCCTCTTTTATTTTTCCCGCTTTGTCTGTCTGTCTCTCTCTATATATATATGTGAGTGTGTATATACTGTATATCTCTCACTGTCTCTCTATCTATATCTATTTCTCTCCTTTCTCTCTATTAGTTATTGAAATCTAACCGATGATAAATATTTCTTTGCTTTTTTGATATGAGGAATTAAAAGATACGAAAAAAATTTAAAATGAAAATTTAATACTAATTATTTCTTATTATTTCACAATTTTATTTATTTTTTGTTTTGTTAATTTCATTTCCAATCAAAAAATGGTTATCAAATTCGTTTTTGTATCCCTTTTCTCTCGATTTCAAATAACTTGACCCAAAGGATTTGTATTTTGAAGACGCTAGATACTCTTCCATTCCCCCCCCCCCACACACACACACACTTTTTTTTTTAAGAATCTTGAAATATATTAAACAACGTCTCTGGCCATTTCTTGAAATTACTTTTCGGGAAAAAAACTGGTGTCAGTAATTGATTTGTTTTTAATTGAAATTTTACACTGTGAAAATGAGAATGTTTTCGAGTAGATATTTACCCAACCAGAACTATTCCTAGGAACTGCTGCACCCCGAATTCATGATACGCCTCCTCCCAGCCGAATCGATATACTCTGTCAATCTTCACAAAGTAAAATTCGTAGGAAATATACGAACACCCTCCCTACTTCCGGACCCCCAAGCAGGCTTGCCCTCAGTCAGGGAGTTTTGGGAGTAGTAAACGCCAGCCCTGCACCAATCCTTTGCCACGAGTAGGATGTGACGCAAGCTCAACTTCTTTTAAAGCGAAGTACATCATTATTATCATCAAAGTGTGTCGACAACAAGGATTCATTTGTTTCTCTCGCTATCCGTCCCTATCGACCGACTCTTGCTCCGTTGCGTTATGGGAAATGCAAACATTCTCGTCCAGGATTTTAACTCGGGTCACCGTATCCATTTCCTATGATGATAACCATTACACAAACGCGCTTGAGGGTGTTCTTATTTTTAGAATGCTAAGTGTTTATATTTTTGGTTATGATGCAGTATAGTTTGATAATAAATTGTGCCGTATAATATCCGTTTTGATTGTATAAGATTTCATTCTCTCTGATAAGATACGATGAGAATTCTTCAAAGCTATAGCCGTATCAGTACAACTTGATAGGTGCACCAATTGGACATTAATGAAACGCTTGAAGGAAAAGCAAGATTGAAATACACAAGTATGCTGCGGGCTGTGTTCAACAAATAATGGAAGCACCACAATACAAAAAATAGCTATACGGCCACTTACCTCCTATCACACAAACCATCTTAGTAAGACACACTGGGCACTGTGGGGCAAGGATGGAAGAACTCATAAATGACGTTTCCAAGTAGTCATCAATATACATACCCATAACTGTTGGCCGAACTGCAAAATCTTAAATAAACCAGCGGACACTGGATGCTGATGACTAGCCAGGAGCAATGACCGATAAGGACGGATGGCATGAGAGTCCCATGAGTATCATTTCTGTCAACTCGAATTGATGATGATGATGATGATGATGATGATGATGATGATGATTAGTTTAGAAGAAAATTAACTTGTGATCGGTGTACTTATTTATGGGTGATGCTGTATATAAAAAATCTTAGTCTGGCAACAGGCCACTTATTAATGGGTGATATGTAAATACAGTGAGTAATATATAATGTTTGAATTCAAGATTATCTTCTATTTTCATTTTTATTTTTTAATTCTTTTTCAGTACTGTTGTTCTTTTCTTTCTTTTTTAACTTCTAAAACGGGAATTTTATTAAAACATTGTTTTGTGTGTACTGATTTATGAGCAAGTGTTTACTTGCAATGCCATTTATTTAACCTGCATCTCAAATGACTTGACACATCGTTTCTCAAGTTTTTGAATCTTTCAAACAAAATGTTAAAAAAGTAATTCTGGATTATGCCATAAGCGTTTCAACAAACACCCGTGAAATATAAAATAAATTTAATAGCAAAAACTTTATAAACATATTTAACCAACATTAATAACAATCTACTATATCATGTAGCAGGACAGATTACATGACAGATTCCCATGACACTCTCTCACCACCTTCCCTTTCGGTCGTCTGTAATGGTAAGTCCCCCTCACGACATCCAGTACCTGTACACAGCAGATCAATGCAAGTCTTTGTTCGTCGGCCCTCTCTGGTGGGTCCAGGGAGGAAGGTAAATTATGAATTTGTACTTAATTCTTCTGCAGTGGCTGTTAATTTATTTCATCTTAGCCACACTGATGAAAGGTGAAACCTCGAAACACGTGTCTGTGGATTACTTATTATATATATATATATATATATATATATATATATATATATATAATATATATGAAAATGAATTTTTACATGCATGTGTATATATACACATGCATGTAAAAATTCATTTTCATATTATCAATCAAAGCCTGAAGAAGATACCAGAAGATCTGAAACACGTGTTGCATATGTAAAACAAAAAGAATTAAAAAATTTTTTCTGAGAACAAAATACATTTTGCGGACCTTCCTTTTTTAAAATATTGAATTTTCTCCCGTTGGAACCAGAACAACATTTTATATATATATATATATATATATATATATATATATATATATATATATATATATATATATGTATGTGTGTGTGTGTGTGTGTGTGTGTGTGTGTGTGTGTGTGTTAAAATACATATAATATCTG
Organism: Doryteuthis pealeii; assembly: GCA_023376005.1. NCBI lineage: Eukaryota > Metazoa > Mollusca > Cephalopoda > Myopsida > Loliginidae > Doryteuthis > Doryteuthis pealeii. The sequence goes on along the minus strand of CM042168.1, from coordinate 35,923,456 downwards.
CTTTTAAAATATTACCGTATTTTTCGGACCATAAGGCGCACCGGGTTATAAGACACAGTATCAGTAAACGGATCTATTTTCAAGTATAAGGCGCAGCGGAGTATAAGGCACATAAAGTAGAACAAAGCAGTTGGATAGGTCAGATTTATTCAAGTCCCTAAAAATAACTATCAATATTTTCGCTTGTAACACACAACGAACAGAAAAATACGCTCACTTTTTCAATCATTCCTCTTCTACAAATCCGTCAAATTCTTCATCTTCGGTGTCGGAGTTTAACCGTTGGGCGATGGCGGCATCAACAAAACCTGAATCCCTTTCGTCATCCTGTGAGTCAGTCTCATTGCTGTTGTTTGGCTGTTAAGTGGTAATCTCGGCCTTCGTAGCCGCAACGGATTATAGGGCGCACTGCCGATTTTTTTAGCAAATATAAGGATTTTAAGTGCGCCTTATAGTCCGAAAAATACGGTATATATATATATAATATGGCTCAATTGGAAAACAGATGTTTGTCTCATTCACTTTCTATATGTTTTAGTATAATTTCCTAAACTTCATTTTGTTTATAAACCACAGCGGTGGATTTTTATTCTATATAACACACACACACACACACACACACACATACACACATACAGACATAGACACAGACACAGACACCCCCACACACACACATACATATATATATATATATGTTATAGATGCATATAATGTTTACTTTAACGATTTATAATTTCGACTACACTATTATGTTTTAAATAAAGACTTCCAATCTAAATAATTTTCCATCACCAAAATAATTAGAAAATAGCTTCCATACTTTACATTTAATATTTTTTAACAAAATATTATCACTAATTATACCTATAAAAGTTTTGGAATGTTTAATCCTTATGAATTTTTATAATTACCAATTGGGAAACGTACAAATCTACATGGAAAATGAAAATAAAGTGTATTTATAACCATCAATCCCTTGTTTTCAGAATATTTTTCTATCTAAAAAGTATATGCAATAATGTCTGAAATTTTCATCATAGAATTGTTCAAGCCAAATTCTATAATATCCTTTCAATAATGTGATGTAGGTTTTTTTTTTGTTTTTGTTTTTTTTTGTTTTTTGTTTTTTGTCTAGCTAAATATAAATTCTGTTGTAGTTCTGAATTATTTTGTATTATTTTGAAATGATGTTATTAAGTGAAATGTTATTAGAATTCGCTCTCTTTTTCCTTTTTTCTTACATTCAGATATAGAATAGTTTTATGGAATTATTCTTGATTTCTTAATTTATTTAACTAGTTTAATTCTTTTTTTTTTACATATCTGTAGCTTCCATTCAGTCTTCAATTCACTTTAGGTCACACAGTTAAATAATTAAAGTTTTATATTTTATGCAGATTTCATAATGAAAATTCAACATTAACCCCACAATGTCATGCAAATATAAACTTCTGATTTTTCAATTCATTTGAAGTTTGCAAATTTTATCAGTGACTAATCTATTATACATTTTCATAAAATTATTATTATACATTATATGTTTAAATTTATAAAAACATTTCGAATAGTCTCATAACGTCACCACATTTTGAAACAAAAATAAAATACCTACTGTTAATTATAACCAAATTTATTTGAGACATTTCGTTTCATCTCTCTCGAAAACAATAGCTTCAAATGAGCTTGATATCGCTCTTTAATATTAGCCTGATAATGTTTTAATATATTTAAAAACCGAAACATTGGATGTAGAGCAGAAATATGTATTCATTCATAAATAAACACATCCTCGGAATATTTGTTTTTTTTTCATATTTCTATACATTTATATGCTAGCAAAGAAGAGCAGTTCTTTTGGCAGACTGTACAAACGCGTAAGGTACAAGAGATACCTGAAAAAGAGCACAATAATATGCATGTAAATCAAATCAAAATTAAATTTAGTCTAAATTAAATTTAATTTAAATTAGTTATTAGTGAAATAGATCACTAATTAGGACTTAGCCTATTCTAATACTGACCACCCCAAGCGGAGTTTAACAGGTTTGAATTCAGCGTTTTCCCTTTTCCTAGAATGGTTGCCTAACCAAGGTTAAAGATTCCAGTCTGCTCTACTATTTACCCTTAGCTGGAGGGAGAGTAGTTGGATTCATACCTTTCCCAATGGTATTAGCGCTATGTGAACTGTAGCTTCGTCCAGGATTTGAAGTCCATTTCCTACATCTCTAAAAATTACACCACGACCTCCAACAAATGTATAGAGCCATAGTCCTTGACACCTTCCTTTATGGTTAAGGATTATGGGTCACATTGACACTACCTACGACTCCTCGAGTGGTTCTACAAGTGCTGCCCCCTTGCCATCCACAACATTCACTGGAGTGATTTTGTCACTAATATTGAAGTCTTTAAACGGGCAAAGATCACGAACATCGAGACCATGCCACAAAATCCCAGCTACGCTGCGCAGGATACATCTTCAGGATAAGTAATCATCCCCTGCTCAAGATCACACTGTACAGCAAACGGGGAGGCATCAAAGAAGTGATATCAGGACTGCTAGAAAAAGCCTTTGGTGCCTGTCACATCGACTATCGCCCATGGTCTACCCTAGCAGAGAACATGACGTCTCGTCACCAAAAATGTTTTCTCCTCCTTTGAAAACATCCCCAGCATCAAACTCAAAAACAAAAGGCGCAGGATGAAGAATCACGCCATTATGCCATCAAACCCTGACAACACATTCAATTGTAGCTTCTGCGAATGTGCCTGCCTGTCTCTAATAGGCCTTATCAGCCACGAATACGCCTGCAGTCAATCTAGACCACATCCTTAATCTTCGTTTACGAAGCGAGCCAATCACACACACACACACACACACACACACACACACACACACAACATATATATATATATATATATATATATATATATATATATATATATATATATTATATCATTTTTATTCTTAAGACTCGAACAGAGAAGAACAGACAGCCCAACATGCAAAATAAGGCATTTTACAAATAGGAAGCCAGAGAAAAAATACAAAAACAATATGTGCAGTTTGATTTTTTTTCAAACCATACAAGGTTTGAAAAAAAATCAAACTGCACAAAAATGATCGGCAAAAAGAAAAGCAATTACGCGAATATGTAAAATAAAAAGGACAAAAAAAAACAAAAACAAACAAAAAAACGCACAATCAACTAAGCAGAGAAAAATATAGAAAACCTAAATTGAGTCAGACGCCACCTACCTCGGTTTCATCTAAAGGATATTGAGGATAATACTGATCAGTATCATCCTGATGATCGTGTAGGTGAAACCTAAGTAGGCAGTTTCTGACGCAATTTAGGTTATATATATGTGTGTGTTTTTTATACCCTTTTATCTCTCTCTCTCTCTCTCTCTCTCTCTATATATATATATATATATATATATATATATATATATATATATATATATGAGTTAAGAGTAAAGAAATGAATCCGACGGTATATGTATTGATAAAAGGGTATGAAAACACACAATGCTGTTAAAATGAACATATTTTATATAATTTCATAGCTAATATTGAACAATATTTTGATTTATAAAAATCATCATCAGAGCTTGTTTTTAATCTGGACTCATCGAGAGAGAAGCAGAAAATAATTTAAATTCAAAACGGAATATACATAAGCGTGAGGCATAAAAACGGAATACTCGTGATTATTTTAATTCATCATAGTCATCTCACAATATGAAACAATCTATCAAAAACAGATAATCTTTTTTGACACATCACTTTTACTATAATCATTTATTTAAAAAAATTGTAATTGATTTTATATAAGTAACATTAATCCATCACCAACATTCATCAATTTCAAGACCAGTGGATATACAACGATATGGAGGTGCCCGTTGTTTAATGGCTAGTTGCATTTCACATAGTGCTGATCCGCTTGCAAAAGGTATGTGTCCATCTATATTCCCTCCAGCTAATAGTAGGGCAGAATGGGATATTTAAACTTGGTGGAGCAACCGGTCTAGAAAAAAGTAAAATTCTGAATCAAAATCTGTTAAAATGCTTAAGAATTGACTAGAGCGGAGGGGTTAATGAATAGATATTCAACGTATGACACTAAACTACATCTAACGATGAGGCGTTCTCGAGATTTGAGGAGTGTATTTTTATGTATATTATGCATATAAAAGCACAAAATTGCCTTTGCGATTTTCAAACCAAGGGTATTTCACTTGGTTTGAACATCACATAGGCGAGAAACTGACAGTTAGATAACGCTATAAGAGGTCCACAGAGTGTTAACTCTGGTTCTTATAAAACATTGGGCTACTTAAAGGAAAGTACCCAATGCGGAATACTTCAGTTAGGAAAACAACAAACACGTTAGTTACATTTATATAACTTTATTATAACATATTAGAGGAACAAAGTTCCCCAGACTATTTAATGTCACAAGTGTCCAAACATACACAATAGTGTTAATAGACAAAGTGCCAAAATAGCGTCTCCTGACACGGAAGATTCACCAAAACCCTCAGACAAGAGAGACGGCCCTTACAACGCCGTTGATTTTGTTTGCTCAAACCTACCACACATACACACACACACACACACACACACACACACACACACACACACACATATATATATATATATATATATATATATATATATATATATATATATATATACTTTGAAATAAATGCAATTACCGTTTCGTTTAAAAAGATAAAACCTTTAGTGTCAGGTTACAAACTCAAACACTATTGCTAACAGCAACAAATAAAATAGAAGAGAAAATTGAAATCAATATCAACACACACACACTCACGGACAGACAGACGGACAAATACACACACATATGCACACATACGCACACACACACACACACACACACATATATATATATATATATATATATATATATATATATATATATATATATATATATATATATATATGCTCCAGTTGACTGGTGCATGATGAATGTTTGGTAGTTGATCACATAGTCATTTATATGACGTCAGATTCAACCCTGAAAACTCACTAGTTGAACCATGGGCTAAAGGTGACCCTATTATCTACTTCAGTGAATTCAACGTTAATTTTACTGTATAGTCGGGCAAATTAAGGGGAAAATGAAGAAACTGAACGAAGCAGGTCGGTTGACTCAATTGATCATTGAGCTGTGATTGTAATTAATCGTTTGTTGCATGTTGCGAATTAATGATAGAAAAAAACCCAGCAGTTCACAATCCTTCCTTCCGTTCATTTCTTTACTGATTTTTGAAAAGCGAAAAACCAAAAAAGAACCCCGAGGAACAAATGACAGATTAGAATGAACAAATTCGGATTAGGTTGATCCATAGATTCAAAATGTACTCGGCTGATTTACTGAACAGGAATAAAGACAGAAAGAAATCAAATAAACAAAAATTCCATGACTAAAAGCGAGATAATTGAATTATAGTCGTATATTTACAATTGAACAAACACTTTGAAATTAACGCGTTTTGATTGAAAAACAGACAAAAAATAACAACTCGTGTGGTTGCCCGAACTTTCTCACGTGGTACAATGGTTAGCGAGTTCGGCTGGCAAACCATTCTTAGTAAGTTCGAGTACTTACTTGGGTCCTATATTTCTGGCCTTATGCTTCGACTGAGTAAAGCTTTGTAAATAGATATTTTTTTGTATTTCATTCGTTTTATTTTTATTTTTTTATTCTTTATTTTTTACAAACTTTCTATTTAATATGTTTAACTCGTTCGTTCTTGGTTTTCTTTCCTTCTGTCTTATTTTGTTTTGTTTTTTCTTACTTTTTCTTTCTTTTCTTGTTTGTTTTACTTCTTTTTATTGTTACTTCTTCCTTTTTTCTTTCTTTAATTTTACTTCTTTCTGTTTTTTTCTATCGTTATTCCTTTCTTTCTTCTTTCTTTTTCTTTCTCTTCTTTCTTGTAATTTTTCTCTTTTTCATCGTTACATTAATGCTTTTCGATACCAAAACAAATAGGAATAATGATAGTGCTGTTGTCTCAACCATTTTACTCATTGGTCTATTATTTTATTTTTATTTTTATTTTTATTTATTTATTGTATTTTATTCGGTTTCATCATCATCATCATCATGTCGCGCAATTTGCACGGATAAATTCGGTTTACTCTACTCAAAATACAAACATTCACTTCGATACTTATATATTGTTCTTTCTTTCTTTCTTTCTTTCTTCGTTCTTCTTCCTTTTCTTTCTTGTTTGTTTTACATCTTTTGGTCGTTCCTTCTTTCTTTATCTGGTGACCGCTCTAGTGGCTTCGTGGCTAACGTGCAAGACTAACATCGCAGTAAGCGAGTTCAAACTCCACTCGCTCTAAGATGTGAAGTTTAGGAGAAATAACATTTGTAAATATATAATCCTTACCCCCATTCTCCTAACTATGAGTTAAATTGTACAATAGTGGCATTGGCATTAAATAACCCACGAAGTTATAAAGCAAATACATCAAACCCTTCCTTTTCTTTCTTTAATTCTCTTTATTCTTGTTATTTCCTTCTTTCTATCTTCTTTCTTTTTTTCTTTTTTTCTTTACTACTTCCTCTTCATTTTCTTTTTTGTTTCCTTTTTCTTCTTTTTATCATTCTTTTTTCCTTTTCTTTCTTCCTTTTTCCTTTCGTTTAATTTTCATTCTTTTATTTCCCAACTTTTTTCCTTCCTTTCCTATTTTTACGCGACTAAATGTCTTCCTTTGGTTGTCCTGTTCTTAAATCTTCTTCCCTATTTCACTTTTCAAGTTTTCCCTCTTTACTCTCATATTCTCGTACAAATCTTCTTTCTTTTTATCTTTCTGTATCATTTTTTCTTCCCTTTTCCCCCTCTTCTTTCCCTCTATTTTTCTTTCTTCTTTCTTTCTTTCTTTATTTATGAAATCAATTTTTGTTTTTTCTTTTCCTTTCCAATTTTCACTATCTTTTTCTCTTTCTTGTAAATCTATTTCATTTTTCTTTCTTACTTTTTATCTATCTATTTATTTATTATCTATCTATATATCAATCACTGTCTGCTCATATCTATCTACCTATCTATCTATCTTTTTTTCTTTCTTCTTCTATGGTTGGTTTATTTCTTTTTTTCTATTGTTATATGTCTACCTATTTATCTATTTATCATCTTTCTCTCTCCCTGTCTCTATTTCTCCCTTTCGTTATCTTTATCTTTGATCATGATTAGTTTCTATTTTCTCTCTCTCTCTCTCTCTCTCTCTCTCTCTCTCTCTCTCTCTCTATCTATCTATTTATCTATCTATCTATCTAAGTTTATATCTATGTTTCTTTAATTTTTCTCTATTTGTGCATCATTTCTATTTACTTATTTCCTCTTCCCCTCTTTCTTTTAATATATTTATTTTTCTATCTTTCTTGTTAATTCATTTGTTTCTATCTTTTTTCCTTTAATCTCTCTCTCTCTCTCTCTCTCTCTCTCTCTCTCTCTCTCTCTCTCTCTCTCTCTTTATTTCTTTCTTCTTTCTTTCTTTCATTCCATTACAATTTCGTAAATCGTTCACAGATTTTTTTGCTATTTTGTTTTCTTTATTCTTCCTTTATTTGCTTTCCTTTTTTTTCTTACCTTCACCCCCTTCTGTTCTCCCTCTTTTAATATAGAGAAAATGATCCAATATCGATTTTTATCACAGTTCATAGCTCAGTGAAACGTTCAATAATTTCACTTTATTATTTCATGATTTTACGCAAATGAAAATGAGCCAAAGTATTAAAATTAATTTTCCGTGAGTCATATTACATCTTCATCGATTTATTTATAATTCATATTTTACGCATACAAACATTCATATATATATATATATTATATATATATATATTATATATATAAAGGATATGAAAACACACAGTGCTGTTAAAATGAAAATATTTATATATATATATATTATATATATATATATATAATATATAATATATATATATATATTGATATCTTGACTTACAAGTTTAATTCTTTTGCTCGTAACTAAATTCCCTCGTATATCAAATCAATATTCCCTAGTGAAATAAACTGAGATGCTATTAATCTATTCAAGTCCCACCTAATAACACCCTAATTGTTTTTGTCCCGTTTTTTTTTTTAATAAGAAAAATATTGTATTGTATAAAACATATAGAATATATAAAAATATAGAATGTAATGAATTATAATTATTGATATGCTTTAATGTTTGTTCATTTTGGTATATACAATATGTTTCTTTACCGCAATCAATTTGGAAACTTAAATGTTTTATATACGCGTATCTGAAGGTCATCTCAAATTTTACCTCTCATCACAAAGCAAAAAATCATCTGAGTGACTGCGCGTAACTCGGAAAACTCTTAATTTAGGACACTAGTCAATCAAGGTACCATTATATATATATATATATATATATATATATATATATATAGTTAAAAATTATTGGTAAAATGAATGAATGGATGAAATGAAAAATGAAGAGGGGGATAAATAAAAAATCCTTTCCAAGGGACCCTTCTCAAAAGTATTAAAATACTTTTAGAGTGTGGGGTCCCTGATAGAAAATTTTTCTCATCTATAATTAAACTCCTTTGAAGCATCAAGTTAATATAATTATTCTATAAGTTATTAGAGAAGATAAAATCCGTCTCTTACCTTTGTAATATCTGTTGAGAATGGGTTTGAACTTTTTATATCTATATCTTATTATAACGGAGATTGTGAGTTTGTCTGTCTGTAACCGAAACTATATTACTATACAAGTCACAATTCATTTAGTTATTTTCATCATATTCTCCATGATTTTATTTTTATTTAAACCTCAATTATTAATAAAATTGTTTTGCATTACTTACACTGTTGACCATATCTACATACTAATAACATGCAATTGTATTTATATATACAACAAAATAGAGGTTTACAGTATGAATGGGAAGGCTAATTTGCATATTGATCTTAAAAAATTGATTTTAATAAATATATGCTTAGTATTATTGATTTCTAATTGTTTGGTTTTATCTTATTGAATATGAGCAAAAATCTCGGGGATAAATCTTAAAAGAAATCCCTTAACAAGAAGAAATAACTGTAATATTATTCTTTACTTCCTATTTTAACTAAACAGTTTAATTAGGAAGATTTACCAATGAAAGACGGGAGTAACGGAAAATGATGGAAGAATTAGTTTCAAAGTTGTTCTATTTTTCAATCATACCCCCTCTGTTCCAAATCTTTTTATCTACATTCTTATTCAGTTTCATTAGCCTTTCTAATTTAATATCATATTTTTTATAAAGTTTAACTAAAATACTTGCACCCGGAGAGTGCATATATTTGCTAGTATATCTAATATTGTCTAGTGAATATTGCTACATTGTAACTATCTTGAATTCAAAATAAAAACGGTCAAATAGAAGAATTTATTTACTTTACCTTTTTTTTCAGTTGTAAAATAAAATAAAATAAAATATTATATATATATATATATATATATATATATATATATATATATAATATATATATTCGTAGGAGAGCCTCCTATTTGCTTTCTGTGCGATTGATTTATGTCCTATTCATGTTTATCTAAAATATACCATGGTTGGACCCATGGGGTTTCTGTAAATTGCAATTTCAATTTCTTTCTAGACGAATTACGTCTTCGTGATGAATGTTCAGTTTAATTATTCCAGGCAGCCCAGGTAGCGGAGTGGGGTCTATTGTGTCTCTCCCCTATGCATTCTTTCCTTTAAAAATACTTTAAAAACATTCCGTAGTAGGATTATTTCTTTTTGAGTGATTTCTTTCCCAAAAGTACCGATCGTTCCTCGAGGAAGAGCACTCCTACAGATGCCAGTTTTATTTGCTTTCTGGATGAATTATACCTCCCTGGTCAATCCCTAACTAAAATGTAGCAGTAACAGAAGAGGATCTCCCATTCCCCAGCACCTCCTACCTCAGAGGTTTTTTAAAACACGCCATGCGATCAAAGGAGTTCCCATATACGGTTTTATTTAGATTGGCCCATTAGCAATAGTGTCTAGAGGTAGAATTAATGCTTTATAGGTAATTCTCAACCCGCAAATAGTTCCATGCATATTCCTTGTTGGGGTTAAATCTCTCGATTGATGGAGGGAACCTCTTGTGTCTGCTAATAGCCGCTAGGTAGCATAGCCAGCTGCATAATAAAATTAGAAGCGGTGACGTCAAAACCCTTTTTCACCATTCCAGTCTCGAGAGAAATAACAAGTCACCAGTTATGTTTATCCATGGATAAGTGGGATTTGGGACACAGCAACTTCGTATTGCATGAACACGATAACATGTAAGTCTCAACACAACTAACTTCTCTTTTCATGTTGGGACATTTCGCTCAAACAACTCTGTTTAAACTCATTGTTGTATCTCATGTTATGCTTGTATTCTCATCTGTTAAGTTTGCTCATATAATAAATATATTCTTGTCATTACTTAGCACTGTTAAAACACTCCTTGGTATGAAAGGAGTTCTCATTTCAAGCGTTAAGATTGGTCAATGTGCTCAGGAGTTCATTGGTAAGTAGGAAGCAAACAAAGACACTTTTTAACACACACACACAAACACGCACGCGAGCGTGAGCGCACACACACACACACATATATATATATATATATGTGTGTGTGTGTGTGTGTGTAGTGTGTGTGTGTGTGTGTGTGTGTGTGTGTGTCTAAAAATACCTTATCTTAAATTTGGCCTTCTGCTCTAGTTTGCACACAGCTGAAAAGTATTTAAGCAAGCCAGTTTCAACCACAAATTAAAACAAATTAGAAATACTCTAGAGTGATAATTTTTAGCTATGATTTTTAATATTCATTGATCATTTTGACATAAAAAAGTTTTATTTTAAGAATTAACAAAACAATCACTCAAAACAAAATTAAACATATGCAAATTAGATGTCAATAATTGTTAGTTGCTTATCAATTGTGTAAAATGACTTAATTGCAAATTAGTATTGTCTTATATAATTATACAGTAGAAGGCAGTCTATACTATTATATATTTTTCTAGTACCATATATTATATATGTATGCATAATATGTGTGATAACATAGTGTATATATTAGTTTATATATTGGATTGGAACGAAATAATATAGTGTACGTGTGTGTGTATATACGATTGGAAGACTTGTGTAAAATCACTTAATTGCAAATTAGTATTGTCTTATATAATTATACAGTAGAAGGCATTTTATATCATTATATATTTTTCTTAGTATTATCTGCGTTATTCGGACTATTGTCCCCATCTTCATTGTTATTTGTACAACGTTTCGGCTGATATGCCCTCCGGCCATCTTCAGGTATTTCTTGTCGGACTCGGGAACCTTCTCGGACTCAGGAACTTTCTTGTCGTATGGGGAGCCATCACGGAACTTTGAACCTAACCCTTTATTTATTCCACGGGGGTATCCTGTTCTCATTCTGCTAACCATAGCTGGGGTAGGAGTGTGTTAATTATTTTTCTAACTGCCTCTACTCAGAATTGAACTCGGGATCCAAAGATAACTGTCACTTAGAACTGTCTTAACCTAACTACCTTATCCACTAAGCCATGTGTCCAATTGGAAAAGCTAAAAGGGTTCAGAACAACAAAAAAGGGTCGGTTTAAATTTTCATTTTTTAAAATTAATATCTTTTATCTTATCATTTTATTTTATTATATTTTCATAATTTCAATTATTTCAATTTTTTATTATTTCATTTTATATTTTTATAATTTATCATATTTTAATTTTTATTATATTTTTATATTTTATTTTATATTCTTATTATTGAATTCTTATTATGTTATTCTATATTTTTATTTAATTTTATTTATTATCCTTTTATTATTTATGCAAATGAACAGTTATTTACTTTTCAAAGAATGTTGTAATAGCGAAAAGGGTTTTAAAAAAAAGTAAAAACGAAGAAACAGTTTCATTTATCAGATACGGACATTAGCAAGATGAAAAAAATGTTTTTATGTTTCGTTTGTTCAACAGGGAATTTGACTTTTTAAAAACAAGAAACCCTTCTATTTGACACTCTTTTGTGCTGAATACGAAGAAATTTATTTAAAAACTCCGATTCAAATTTAGTTTGTATTTTATTTATACCACTGAAGTTGATATTGTCTGGTTTTGGATCGGAAGGTCGATTTCTAGAAAAGTAAATTTTCTATTTAAAATTCCAGCTTGGATCTTTTCAAAAATGATGTCGACAGAATGCTTTTTATTTTACAAATCAAATAATTAAAAGTTAAATAAAATCTGCATTATTAAAGTAGGGGTCGAAAATCATTTTGTCGCCCGGAAAGCTGCCCTTATTTACACAATGTTTTTCCTTGGCGGTGTCAGGTGTAAATCCGGCCAAATTTAGGTAGTTATGGTGCCGTGTTTCTTACTTTTTATCGGTAAAGTAATATAGATATTTACCCCCCCCCCCCGACGCCGGATAAAATTATTTTTTCAATTGAATTTTTACAAAATACACACTCAAATGCCAAAACAATTTTCCCGTCATGTTCTCTTGGGACGTCCAAAAAACCCGTCATGTGATTTAAGCCATTTTGAAGAAACAATCGTAAATATATTTGAACTTTTTTCAAATATATTTAAAAAAATATATATTTTAACTTTTTTGTTAAAATCGGCAAGTATATTTAGGAGAATCATGTTATTCCCACTTCAGTAAACACCAGTTATCATCAGAGCTGATTTGAAAAAAACTCGTAAGGAGTAAAATAAAAATTAGCTATGCTGATAATGGTCGTGCATAAACCAGCCTCTTTCTAAGAAAAGGAGATCTATAAAATTATTTGGGACTTTGATATATTAATGGATCAGCGTTTAGATCTAGTGATAGTTAACAATGGAAAAAAAGATGCACAAATACCCGGATCTCACCTTAGAGTTGAAAAAGCAATGAGACTTCAATGTGACGGTGATACCAGTTGTTGTTGGTGTCTTTGATTTGTTCCTCAAAAGTCTGAAAAAGAGATTAAGTAAACTGGATATCAGCAGAAGAATCGAGACCAACCAGACCACAGCAGTGTTAAGATCAACGAATAATTAGGAGAGTCCTGAGACGTTGAAGAGACTTGCTGACACTCAGACTTCAGTAAAAAAAATATTTAGCTAGAGTAGGTGTGAAAAACTCGCAAAGAGTTAAATAATATGTATCCCCTGTCGAGAGGGTAAGACCCGCTTAAAAAAGGCTGTCCTGGGTATGACACTAAATTACATATGATAGTAAGGCTCTAGTTGAAGAGATCTGGGATTGTGAAGTACCCATTCATTGCCATTACTCTCAGGTCCACTCTGACCCAGAATGTTGGTATGTCAATCTCTGATTCAAATAGATCTTTTTGTAAGCTATTTGAATTAGATACTTGGTATATAATTGCGTAAAAAAATCTTAAGAAACCGCACAAAAGATGTAGATATAAATCTACAATGTACGCTACTACCTAACTTCTAGAGTGTAAATGAACTTAGTGATAGGAAAAGTACCCTGGGATCAAAGCTAAAAGCAGTCAACCCAAAGATAGTCTTCTGAATTGGAAATAAAACTTCAAAAAACTACTTGGAATCCCTCCTAACGTTGCAGATTATAATGCTCAAAAATCATTAATAGCCAACAAAAATCAAACTAGGACACTTTACGACGGATGAACTCATTGAAATCCTTAAATAATTTAAATTAGAAAAACCACTGTTCTCGACGAAATAACCGAAGTATGGAAGAAAGGAATTTTGACGACCTACTTCTTCGTATATGCAGGGTATGAACAAAACCCTATAGAGAAATGGAAAAAACCTGCATCCGAAGAAAGGCGAACTCGGAATCATTTAGAACTACAGAGGTGTAACTCGTACTCCCATAACTGCTAAGGTTTATAATGCCCTTCTCAATCGCATACAAACAGGTTAACATACTGTTAAAATCAATTAATCAATCATTCATTCTCAAAGCAACTACTACATTTGAAAATATCTATATCCAGATTGTTAGAGTCAACAAAAGGGATGGTTTCAAAAGTCACAACAAACGTTGTTGACAGGGATAACTCAGCAATATTATCTTTCTTTATTCTCATCGGTGATAGTGCAAGAGTATTCTGGGAGAGGAAAGGACCCATTATTGTCGATTTTTAAGAAAATGGGGCTGCTATTGTTTCCTATTGCCAACTTCTTAAGCAAAATTCACCTTATCTATTGAATAACTCTTGTATATGTGTGTGAGCTCGTATATATATATATATATATATATATATATATATATATATATATATATATATATGAGGGAAAACGGCATGTAATTTGTGAAAATTATGTTGATAGGCCATAGTCATATTAAATAACACCGAATCTTTTTCAGGTGCAGTGAAGAAGAAACCCTTTTCGTTGACCCAAGACAATCAAACGAAACTCAAGAGCCGAGGCAGCGGCATTGAATCCCATTCTAATTCCCACAACCACCGAATTTCTTTTAATGATGTGAATCCTGCGGTTGACTCGTGGATCACCGCTCCCGCAACAGCATCAACACCCTGTACTACCACTCCCGCTACTTTCTGGTATCTTCCAATATCTTGCACATCCCCTTAACCACAGAACCACCACCACCACTGGCATTGTACAGAAAAAGATAATCAGAGATCCTGTCTGTTTGCGCAAACGTCTTCCTCTCGCAATTTCAATTTCTGATAACGACTTCTCGTTTGAGATACGAAAATTGTTGACGGCGCTCATTATTTGCCCGCGTGAATCTGTGATGGTTGATTGAGCGTGAATTAATTCTCACACCTAATTAAACACACGGCTTTCGGTCCTCCGTGCATCTGTCAAAATGTGTGTCCCGTGTGGCAGCGTAATATATATATACATATCTGTATTTTATATGTGACACTAGACTGCATCCGGTGGTAAGGCTCCAGCTCTTGAGAAGGTGGAGTTTTCCATTTTACACACGCACACACACACACAAACACGCACTCATGCACCCTTCAAACCTGTTAAACTTTAAAAAATTAACATTAGGCCGTATGCTGCACGTGCGGTGGAGTATATATATATATATATATATATATATATATATATATATATATATATATATATTATATATAACATTATATTTTATTTATTAAATCTATAGGCCATTCAATTGTCAATATATATATCGCTCTGTCGGCAAGGGTTAGAATACGCTGACTGTATACTTTGCAGAGCCTTCCCCAACAAATGAGTGTCCTGTGTATGAGACTAAACTGAAGATCTGGGGAGTATGGAGTAAACTTTTATTGCTATTACTCCCAGGCTCACTCTGATCTAGACAGGTAGTATCTCTTAGGATCCCACCAATGGATCAAATAGATCTGTTTGAAAATTATTTGTACTTATCGATCTTACTAATCGTAAAATACTTCTATTCTTTTTGTTTTACATCTCGAGGCTGGAATCTGGTGGTTGGATCTGATGTTGGGCTGACTGGCGTTCTTTCGTTTTTGAGTCTGGAACAACTTCGGATTCACTTGAGGATATCTTGCCTTGTGCTATTTATAATTTTGTAATAATAACACAGGGCATTCTTTTAAAAACAAATCATGAGCTATTCTAATTTATCCCCAAGTCAAAATGCCTTGTCCTAACCAATCAGAGTTCGACACGTTGCCAAGTGCTTCGTCATCAAAATATTTCCACAATTATCTGCACGTAACTTCTCGGATTCTCGTTTTTTTCACCCTATTTATATTACACCGATATGTTATGCGGGTTGATGGTGATTATTGAAACATAATAAACATAGATTGATTAATTGATTTTAACGGCATGTCTAGAGTTAATTTATTTACAGATCTTAATGAATTGCATTCATATGCGTTTATATTTATATTTAGTATCGTTAAGTCTTAAAAGGTTTTTGTATGTTTTGCGTACAGTTATATGATGACAAGTATTTCTATCTAATACTAATAATTATATGATTTCAAACAATTATTTCTATTTAATAATAACCATTTGTTTATACAGTTATGTGCAACCAATTTCACAGTTTCAAGTAACCAATAATAATAATCTTTAGTAAATAATTATAACTTTAAGTAGTAGTAGTATTAGTTGACGGAGTGGCCTATTGTCGGTATCAGGGAACAGCAAAGAAGTCTATCCCCTTTTTGCTAGGCCAGGGAGATTGTTTTTGCTGAGGTGGAAAACCAAACCTACCGTTAGCTTCATAATTTACCACAGATTACTCAAACAGTGCTACTTATGCGCTGAGTTGGCAAGTACCAGTATCGAACCAGAAACCTTGTGATTCCCAATGTGGATGCTCTATCGACTTTCAAGTATAAACAATTTGCAGTTATATGGCATTAAGTGTTCTTATGAAATCATTTGAATGGAATTTTGCTTGGAATATGTTTCTTTAATTCGGGGAAGAAATAAACATTTATTAAGATTAGCTTAGCTGTGGCACTCAATACCATTTAGATTGCTGACCATTAGTCCATATGAAGTGATCACCATTAGAAATAGTTATCTATTAAGCGTAGCTTAGTTGCAGCACACAGCCAGAAGTATAAGGCACCCAGTGAGAATCGAACTCACTAACAATGGCATGGTATAATATAGATTGCAAACCATTACACCACGTAAGGTGCCCTTGTAATTGCGATAAAAGTCGCATTTAGTAGTCAATCCACTTTTCGTAATATCGTTGGGAAAGGTATGAAACCCGCCCATCACCCCAATATTGGTTAAATAGTACCACTACAGTTCTTTTACAAGGTTGATATGCCATTAAACAAAGAAACCAAACAATACCAACCACTATTCGCAAACTGCTCGTTAGACCGGATTGTCACGTGACAAAGAAGTTCATCAGGGAAGGAAACCAACCTGTAGCTCCTTTCCTCGCTAGGGATGGAATCCGACACCCAAATATTTCGACTCTGAAGGGTTTCTCATTAGAAATTCATGACGCAGGGGACATGCGAACTGGCAAGATGGTCAGTGACGGCTTAGCCGGAAGCAGAAGCCAATCTTGTTTTGATTCCTCTGTTTGAGGCTAAAAATATGACATGACATTTCCTCCTCCTTCAGAGAAGACTAACAAAATGGACTCCCTCTTTTTTTCTTTTGTTTCCTTCTTGTTTTCTTATACCGAAATTGTGTCTACTTTCCTTCTTTCTTTCTTCTTTGTTTTCTTTCTGTCTTTTCTTTTTTGGTATTTTTCCACTTTCCTATTTATTAGTTTTTTTTTAATTCCTCGTTTATTGTTTTTTTTTATTGCTTTTTATTATATTAATAACTACATTCATTTTCCCTCATATTTTCCCGCTCTTTCAACCGATAATCAAAAGATGTCTATTTCTTTCTTTTTCTAACCTTGAGCTTTTATTTCGTTTTTGTCTTTCTTTTTGTGTTTCGTTTTTGTGTTTTATTTATTTGATTTTTTTTCTTCTGGTTTCATTCGGTTTTATTTCAGCCTTTCCTCTTTTTTTTTCTTTTTTTTCATTTGAACTCCATCATTTCCTTTCGAACTACCTACTTCTTTCTTTCTTTCTTTCTTTCTTTCTTTAATTCTATACCCTTTTTTAATATATTTCTTTCATTCTTTCTTTTAATTTTCGTTCTTTTGTTCTTTTGTCTTTCTTTTTTATTGTATCTCTTACATTCTTTTACATTTCTTTCCTTCTTTCTCTGTTCGATCTTCGCACTCTTTTTTATGCTTTTCTTTTCATTTATTCCTTCCTTCAATCATCATTCATTCATTTATTCATTCAATCATTCTTTCATTCTATTATGTTCATTTATGCCTTTATTTTCTATTCTAGCTTGGTCTATTGTTTTTTTGTTTTTTTTTTGTTTCTTTTTTTTTCATTTTATTTCTTTCTTTCTGCTTGATCCCTTTCTTCTTTTTTACCCCCAATTCACACACACACACACACACACACACACACACACACACACACATATATATATATATATATATATATATATATATATATATATATATATATATATTCAACTCAATTCATTTCTTCCTTTGTTCTGTTCTATTTCTTTCTTTCTGTTTTCAAATTCATTCGATCTTTTCTTTCATTCTTCTTTCCCATTTATTTATTTCTTCAGATGTATTAGTTTCTTTCTTTTTCAGTTATATTGGTTTCTCTCATTCTTCCTTCCCTTTTCTTTCTTTCTTACTTTCTTTCTTTTTGTCTTTCTTTCTGCTTTTCGCTCTTTCTTTTTTCAACTCTATTATTTTTTATTTTTCTTTCGTTCTCTTTCGTTCTTTTTTCTTTCTTCTTTTTTCTTCTTTTTTTTACTTTAATTTCTTTTTCTGCTCAATTCATTTCTTTCTTTCTTTTCTTTTTCTCCACACTGTCTTATGCCCTCTCTTATTCCCTTTCAATATTATCATACAAATGTATGTCTTTTGGTATGCACCCCCCTACAAAATGGCCTTTTCTCCCTGACCCCCAATTTGTCTCTTTCATAACACCCTCGATAACTTCTTGGGTTTCCGTTGGAACTGAGCAGAAGCCAATCGATTGTCACCGATTTCTCGCTATTTGTGCCCTGTCATCGCCACCAGGGGACGCTCAAGTAATATCCAAGTGTCAAAAACAAAATAACAATCGAAGAAGGTACAGGTTGGGTGGTGCCGGGCTGTAAGGGACACAGATAATCTGTTGCTTGGCCAATACATGATTAATCCTTTTTTGATTATGCGCCACGCGTACCAGCATCTATGCGCGCAAATTAAATCACACCACTTATATTTGTATATCTGTCTATCTGTCTCTATCCCCCTCTCGCTGCCTCTGTCCGTCTGACTGTGTGTCTGTCTCTCTCTCTCTCTCTCTCTCTGTCCCTCTCTCTCTCTCTCTCTCTCTCTCTCTCTCTCTCTCTCTCTCTCTCTCTCTCTCTGTGTGTGTCTCTCTGTGTCTCTCTGTCTCTCTGTGTCTCTGTCTCTCTGTCTCTGCCTCTCTCTGTCTCTCTGTGTCTCTCTTCGCCTGTCTCTCTCTATGTGTGTGCGCGCACACACACACACATACGCACACATACACACACACACACACACACACACACACACATATATATATATATATATATTATATAAACGTATTCAATTTCCTTTATATCTATCTATCGCTCTATCTATTGGCATCCCATCGTGGTGTATTGGTTACCAAGCTTATCTCGCAGATCCCTTACAATTAAATAGCGAATCCGATCCTCACTGGATCTCCCATACTTGTGACCTTGAGTCACATCTTAATGGGTTGGGTAAATATATATATATATATATATATCTATTTATGTATCTATTCATAGGTCTCAGTTTTATCCCTTGATCAATCATCAATTTATCTCTGTACATTCATATCTATCTATCTATTAGGAAGTCCCTGTGGTGCAATGGCTAACTTGCTAGACGGCTACATCATTGTAAGCGAGTTCGAACTCAAGTCGTGCTATTACGTTCACTTTTGGACTAATACCCGTGGAAAAAAGTATGAAAGCCCCCACCCCCCAGTTAAACAGTGCCACTATTGTTCTTCTACATGGATCGATTTAACATTAAATAACACACGGAGGTCGATATGTTACAAAACAAGAAACCAAGCCTATATATATATATATATATATATATATATATATATATATATATATTTAATATACCAAGCGTGTTGGTAGATCCTTGCGGAGAGAAAAAAACAGCAGAAAGTTTGATTGTAAAAATATACTACCAAACATCAACCAGGAAGAAAAAAATTTGAAAAAAGAAAAAAAGACCAAGATATTCGTACCAACAAAAAAATCTATTGGTACAGTATTTGGCCAAAAGAAAAAACAATTTATATGTATATATATGTATATAATATATATATATTCATATAACCGCTAGGAGAAAGCTAATAAGTAAAAAGTGCTCGATACCT
Organism: Doryteuthis pealeii; assembly: GCA_023376005.1. Taxonomy (NCBI): domain Eukaryota; kingdom Metazoa; phylum Mollusca; class Cephalopoda; order Myopsida; family Loliginidae; genus Doryteuthis; species Doryteuthis pealeii. Next base: position 35,903,448 of record CM042168.1, on the reverse strand, counting down.
AAGTAGAGCCAATAATAAAGATAATCTAATGAGTCAGACGAACTACTATTAGTTTCGCATAAAGCTCTTCAGGGCTAAATTCGACTGTAGAGATAAGGAGCAAGACAATGCTCCTTATCTCTACAGTCAGATTTAGCCCTGAAGAGCTTTATGCGAAACTAATAGTAGGTTCGTCTGACTCATTAGATTATCTTTATATATATATAATATATATATATATATATATATATATATATATAGTGTCTAACTCTCCCGACTCATCAGATTCGCATCTGATGAGTCGGGAGAGTTAGACACTTTGTCTAAGCTCCCTGAAATAGACTATAAAGCTAAATCTCTAAGTCTTTTGTTATTTCTTTACTTATATATTTGTCCTGTGACTCTAACATTAAGAGCACACATTGAGCTCTAAAACTGCAACAGGTTTTTTAATTAAAACTCTTGTGTCGTAAGGAAGATTTCTTCTCTGGACTTTTGGATTATATATATATATATATATATATATATATATATATATATATATATATATATATATATAGTCTGTGCATATCTATCTATACAGAGAGGGTAACAGAGATAGATAGATAGATAGATAGATAGACAGATAAATAAAATTGCAAGTCTGAAACTATTAATTCATTGGGAAGAAGTAATTCAAAGGCCTACCCAGAAGACCTCATAGTTTAGTCACCCGTATGATTTGTCGTAGGCAAATCTTTTATGCGGTCGTACTGGCTTTGCGTCGGTCTTATAAAATATGCTAATCCTCTTAGATGTTATTCATATGACTCAAGGGTGTAGTAAAGTATGTCGATTCGGTAACCGTGCTCTTGGACAAATATTTGGACTTTAATATGATAAGAAATTATACAAACACTTCATTTTTTTAGATTTTACCATTATTTAAAGAAACTTATTCAAAAACTGTTTGCTAAATTGAGAAAGTTTTCCCCCTTTATTCTTTATTTCAAAACTGCTAAACTCCGCTTAAGAACTGAACTTGTGTCGCATCCTGCTCGCGCGGAAGAGCAGGTTAAATACATATATATATATATATATATATATATATATCTATCTATCTATCCATCTATCCATTTATTTAATGAGATTATAAAAAAAAAACTATTCCATGCTAAATCACTGTCCGGTGCCCGCCGCACTTTATTACCTGAGTTTTGATCTGAAATTCTCACTGTATAATGTTCTTCATTGAATCTAAGGCATCGGCAGAAAAGGAGAAATATTTATGGTAAACTTGTTATCTAATCTCTCAACCGCTAACCAATGTGCCGAATTATGTCATACAAGTTAGAAAAAACAAACCACCATAGTGTGTATATCTTTTTGAATACAACTATCTTAAAACATGACACACGATTTCGACAGGATAGATATTACAGTATTGAATATCTCAATGTGGACCTTATGTCAAACGCAATGTTAACCCTTAGATGACGGGAACTTATATGATTGACGCAGAGAGAACAATCAGTAAATTGTGTATGGCTTCTTTACATCGATATTTCAAGTTCGCTGACACATTCAACAAGAATTACGTCTTTCTACTTGCAAAATAGAAAGTGTCAAACTATATATATATATACACACACATATATATATATATATATATATGTGTGTGTGTGTGTGTGTGTGTGTGTGTGTTTGTGACACGCCTTATATATATATATATATATATATATATATATATATAAGGCGTTGCCCATGTGCATATATATATATATATGCATAAATAAATGCGTACATGCATACATAAAGACGAACAATGGTAATATTTTTTATGTTATCTAATTTTCATTCAACGAATGGATATGAAACATCACCAGTATATTTTTCGGCATTTTTCTTATAACATATCAGATTCTTTCAAAACTTTCTTTTTATTTCTAGTTTGTTTTTTGTTTTTTATTTCACAAAACCTTTTTCTCTTAACAATGATGTATGGTTGAAAATACTTAAGAGCAATCAAAAAATAAATAAAACAAAACAAAAGAAAAGAAATATATATAAAATAAATAAATAAATAATTATATATATATACTGAATCGCTAACAGACGTTAACAACTCGGATTACACCAAGAAGGATCTTCAGAAAACTCTGATAGAGGTTTCTTAAAAAGCCTTCAAGAAAGAAAAAAAAACTTAAAAAAGACACCGTATACATATACCCTTCGGCGCGAGCAATATGCCACACAGGCTCAATTTATTAGGAAGTTTAACAGGTTTTAATTCAGTGTTTTTGTTCTTCTAGACTGGTTGCCTAACCCAGTCCGCCCAACTATTTACTTATAGCTAAAAAGACATGAGTTGGATATAAACTTTAAGAGTGCTATAATATGAGATGCAAACAGCTTCATTCAATATTTTAACTCGCGTCGACGATAACCATTACACCACGTGCCTTCAAAACTTTGGTAGTAAACATCTGTTACCGATTCATTTCTCTAATTCGACTCTACGTACGTATTGTGAACTTTTAAATGTTTGTCCTTATTGTCACACACTCACTTTTTGTTTTTTCCCCAAACGTAGTAAATTTTGTGACACGCTCGTTTTTTTTTTCCTTTCTCCGTTGAGTCATTCTTTTCTTAAAATATGCATATACATACGAGGGTTGGTTAAAAAGTTTATAGGTGCTTTCATGGAATGTAACCAAATGACGTTTATTCTTCAACACAGTCCACATTGTGTTCCACACATTTTTCCATCGGTTTTAGAGTGCTTAAATCCCATTGCTAAAAAAGTCATTTACAGCAGATATGACATCATCATATGAACTTTTCAGCTCATAGACTTTTAAGCACACTTTGGTATATATATATATATATATATATATATATATATATATATATATATATATATATATATATTATTTTTATACATATATATCTGTCTATAATATATATTGTTTGGGATTTAGTATGAAGCATTGGATGTGAAATAAACGAAACTCAATTTTTGAATGTTAAGTTTCGTTTCATTTCGTTATATTTCGGGGGTGTTAATACACCTTCTTCATGTGGAATACACTGGCTAATCCGTTCTTTATGTATCTATATATACTCATTATTCATGTTGATGGTATCATCTCAGTGACCTCATTGGGCGGTACAGGGGCGGTCGCTCTTAGTGACTTCCTTGTTTGTTTTTTGCAACAACTCATTTGTTTGTTTGTGCGGGTGCTTGTCTGTGTTTTATGTGTCGGCATGTTTATTGATACATCTTGGTTGTCATCATTGTCCGTGTTGATATTTTTGTGATTGTGGTAGATTGTCTGATCGCCTTTCGTGCCCTCTACTTTCCTAGTAGTGTTAGTGATAGAGAAATAATTATACGGGTTGAGGAGTCCTAAATCTGTGTTTAATCCGTGTGTATGTGTGCGTAAAGCGCGTAACCCATTTAATTTCAGTGTGTTTGTGTGTTTGCGTGGATGGAAAACCGTGGTCAATTGAAATAGATTTCAGGTTTTCGAAATTGTGCAGTGGTTTGTTAAAGTGTTGTACAATGCTACTCTGTTCAGGATTATTTTTTAATGTAGATTTATAGTCGTTTAATCTGAATCTGAAGGGTGTTTGTGTTTCCCCTATATATCCACTGTTTTGAATTTCGAGCAGTAAATATAGTAGATGATGTGTGCGCTGTCGCAACAGAGTTGAGCGGTTGGATCTTTATGTTAGTGTGTGGTATTTGGATTGAGGAATATGTGTTTATGTGTTGATGCAGTGATGATGATGCGTAGGTTGGGCGCTTGCTGTTTGGCATTGATGGGAGGTTTTTATGAGATGGATTTTGATTTTGGGGTCGCATTGTAAGATTTTGTACTCTTTTGTTAGTGTTTTTGTGAGTTTGTGTATGTGTTGGCCATGGTGGAATACCATAGGGATTCGATCGTTGGGTTGTTTTTGTTTGTATTTGAGGAGCTCTTGTCTGTTTAGGGATGCTGCTTTGTTGATTGCTGTTTTGATTAGTTTTATGGGGAATCTTTGTACTAGGTTGGCTGTGTGGTGTGTGTATTCTTGGGGGTCTGATCAGATACGTCTTATCCGTATGCATGCGCTGTATATTATCGATTTTTTAGTTTGTGTGGGTGGTTGCTGTTGTAGTTAAGGAATGTGTGGGTATCAGTGGGTTTGGTGTATAGAGTTGGGGTTATAGTATTGTTTTTGGCTTTGATTATTACATCTAGGAATGGGATGGAGATGGGTGAGTGTTTTATGGTGAATTTATAGAATTGTCGTATTTGTCGCAGAGTTTGTGAAAATCTAGCAGGCTATTTAGGCCGTGTGTCCATATGAGGAAAATGTCATCTATATACCTGCAGTAGTACATAGGGGCTAGAGGGTAGTCTTTAAGTAGTTTGGTTTTTAGTGTGTGCATGAATATGTCTGCATAGCTAGGTGCCCATCGCGGTACCTTTGGTTTGTAGGTAATCTTTTTGTTGAATTGGAAGTTGTTGTGTGTTAGGATAAAGTGGGTGACTTGGCATACATCGTTTATTAGGTCGGTGGGGAGCTTGTTGTCCATGAGGAACTCTCTGCAGGCCTGAACGCCCTCATTATCCAGAATGTTGGCGTACAGTGATGTTACGTCCATTGTTGCGAGTATGGCTCCCTCGGGTTCCTATCTTATGAATTTCATTTAAGAAGTGTGTGGTGCATATATATATATATATATTTATAATATACCCAGTGTTGCCTCGAAGACTTAAGACTCATTGTGGTATAGCGATCATTTAATAAATACTTTAGTCAACGATAACCAACATTTCCTTCTGGTGACATAGAATGTAACTCTTATAAATCTTCATATGTACTAGCGCAGTTACCAGGGCTGCCTGGGCCAGAAGATCGATTAGGTATATATTTACCCGAGTTTACCAAAGTCAATTTTTAAGTGGAGTAAAGGTAGTTTGAATTCAGAGTTTTCTTTCTACTAGACTGATTCTCAAACTAAAGCAAAAGAGCGCAGTCTGAATTACTTATTACTTTATAGTTGGGTGGAGAACAAATGGAATCATGCCTTCCTCAAGAGTATTACTATGAAGTGTAAGTTTGCGACATAAAGAATTTGGATGACGTTAGCCAAAAATTCATACTTGTAAGATAGACCGTAATAGTTATATATGCATTTATGGAGGCGCGTGGTCTAATCGTTAGAGTCGTAGGAAATTAACTCGTCTCACCGAGTTCAATTCCTTGACGAAGCTATTTGCATTTTGCATGGCGCTAATACCCTTGAAAAAGGTATGAATCCAATTCTCCCTCTAGCTATGGGTAAATAGCAGGGCAGACTGGGCTCTTAACCATGTATAGGTAACCAGTGTAGAGAAGGAAAACTCTGAATTCAAACCAGTTAAACTCCGCTTAAGAAATTGACCTTGTGTTATATTCTGCTCGTGCGGAGGGGTTGGGTAAATATATATGCATTAGCTGAGTTACTGGGCGTTGTTTGAGAGAAATATTTGAAAGGCAACATTAATTTTCATAATGATATCAGATTTGTTTAAGATATATTATTGAAAGAGGAAAACCAAGTTGTTAAACTTTATTTAGATGATGATTTGTTTCGCCTATACAGCATCATCAGATCCTACTGAATTGTTTAAAAATGATAATAGAATTTGTTGGCGGAATAGTATTTATCCACTATTTGTCGAGGTCAGATGCCGAAGTCTCATTACCAACTCAGTTTCCGCATACCTGATGAACCTTAGTCTCTCTTCCATCGGACAAGAGAAAATATATAAAAAAGATCCAGAATAAAACCCTAACTGCATCAGCAGTCTCACAATGTGATGACATTTCAACAAAGCCTGGTGGTATTGTGAGATACTGCGGGGGCGCTCTGGGCTAGTAGTGGTAATGATACTTCAGCACCCAATCCAGAGTCATCATCTGATGAAGGCTTTGTGGGAAGGAGTCATTGTATAAATTAGATTGGTTGAGTTATTGGTTGAGTTTTATGGTAAATCCTTGGGTAAATTAGGGTGGTATTAATATTTGAGCAGAGAGGATATAAAATCAAATGTAAGTTAAATTTAATTAAATATCGTCACAAAAAGATGCAATCATCATCATTTTCAACGACTGAAGCCCAACAAAAAGGCGAATCCTACGTTTATAGAAATCTGCGGTTTCTATCTGAAAAAAAATTGTTTCATTTTCATTTCAATGTTCTGCCATTCATAAAATGTTCTAGTGATTGAAAAATATGTGGGTGCTAAATCTGTTGAGTATGCAGGATATGGAAGAAATTCTTATCTTATCAATGTTATCTTATGATATTATATCTTCAAAAATTCTGCTTAGACAAAACTCACACTATCTATCTATCTATCTATCTATCTTCTCTCTCTCATCTCTCTCTCACTGTATATATATATATATATATATATATATATATATTAGTCTATATTACTTTGGAAAAAGTGTGCTACATTGTTTTCTGTGTATGCTTAATTTTTAAGCGTAGCAATCATCGGGCAACGAAAAATGTTTTGAAAATAATGCAAATGATATAAATATGGTTAAATGTTCGTTCCATTAATGTATTCGCGTGTCACTTTTTTGTGTACGTGTTTGCGTGTGTTATGTATAAGGTCGAATGTGCCTGTTCTGTTCGAACGTGTGCGTATGTTGGCATTCACACACACAAAAACGTGACGTCATAATCACATCCACGCGTATGCGTGCGTATGAATATGCATATTTGTGTTTGATGTTCGTTTTTGCTGACGTATGATTTTGTGTGCTTATTATGTATATTGTGATATATATATATATATATATATATATATATATATGCATGAATAATAAGACAAATAGGAATATTTGTTTTATTTATTTCTCATTGTTCTCAACTAGTTTGGACCTTAGGTCATCATATGAAATTTGCTATGCCACTAGAGAAGCTACGAAAATTTACTGGTGACGTAGCATATATCCATTTGTTGAATGAAAATTATTTTCCGATTCAAATGTCTTCAATTGATACACACACACACACACACACACACACACACACATACACACACACACACACACACATACATATATATATATATATATATATATATATATATATATATATATATATATATACAACCCCTCCGCATGAGCAGGATGTGACACAAGGTCAATCTTTTAAGCAGAGTTTAACAGGTGTGATTTGGAGTTTTCCTTCTCCTAGACTGGTTACTAACTATGGTTATATAGGCTAGTCCCCCCTACTATCTACCCATAGCTGGAAAGAGAGCGTTGGCTACATATTATTACCAAGTGTATTATCACAATGTGAAATGCAAACAGCCTCGTTCATTATATGAATTCGGGTTGACGAATTCTTTTCCTACGACTCAAACATTACAGCACGCGCCTCCTTATATATATATATATATATATATATATATATGTATGTGTGTGTGTGTGTGTGTGTGTGTGTGTGCGTATGTGTGTGTGTGTGTGTGTGAAACGGATGTGAGTGTGTAGTGAGGGCACTTGATTAATGAGTTTTTCATTAATTTCGAAAGGATCGGCTTTCAAATTTGCTGTGTCTGACCGGCTGGTTTATTTGTTTATATTGATGTATGTGGCTGTCAAATTTTATTTCAAGACAAATTAATTAAGTTTCCTACTAAGTAAAAACGATACAAGTGTATGTTGGCGTTTTTACTATTTGTCTTCTTGTTTTTCAATGATTGATTTATGTTTATATCTTTATTTAACTGGATTTAACACTGGAAGGTAAATCTCTCAAATTAGTAGACGAGTTCACATACCTATGTAGTAATATCTCATCTAAAGGAAGAAATATCAATAAGCACATTGAAAAGACATAAACCGCTTTAGAAAATTATCGATCATATAGAAATCTTATCTCTCTTTTATTGTAAAGCGAGAATTCTTCCAAGGCGTAGCCGTGTCAGTGCTACAGTATGACTACACAACTTGGATGGTTGCGGGAGGGAAACTAGATTGGAACTATACAAAGATGCTGAGGGCTGTCTAGAATAAATCCTGAAAGTAGCCCCTACAAGAAAACAGCTGTACGGCTCCTTGCCTCCTAAGACAAACAAAACATGCTGGATACTGATGAAGAAGCAAGGGCTCATAAGTGGTATTCTCATGTGGCCACCTACACATGGTCCAGTGTAGGCCGACCAGCAAAAACATATATCGATCAGCACTGCACGAAGACTGGATGCCGTGAAGAAGACATGCCAGTTGCGATGACGGATAGAGACAGTTGGTGTGTGTGTGTGTGTGTGTGTGTGAGAGAGAGAGAGAGAGAGAGAGAGAGAGAGAGAGAAGAGAGAGAGTCATGGAATATGTGTGATGATGATGATGATTTTTAGCTCAATACAAATTTGGAAAACAAAACTTTTACTGATGGGGCCAACATCGAATAATTTACTTTATGGTTGCCGATAACTGAGATAGCGGCTGTGTGTTGTGGGGGGGGGGCATCGCCTGATCGTTAATTTTTATGCAGATGTTTCCACCGTCTTTTGGCAATGATTTGTATGAATTCTGAGCATCATTACTCAGTCATCAAATTATTTTCCTGGGCGTTCTTTGACCTTCCATCACCTTTCAACTAAATTGTGTTTTCCATCATATCATGAGGATTCTGGATTTGATTTGATGGATTCGACGAAGATTCTTTTTCTCATTTTTTCTTTTTTTTCTTCTTTTAATTTCCAGTTGTTGTTGGAACTACCGAACAGACAAAATGTTTGACATGCACTGACATGTACTATATATATATATATATATATATATATATATATATATATATATATAGAGAGAGAGAGAGAGAGAGAGAGAAATAGATAGATAGAGATAGATAGAGAGAGAGAGAGAGAGAGAGAGAGAGAGGAATAGGAAAAAGGTGAGTGACAAATAAATAGGTATATAGTCATATGAGATCGTGAGAGTGAGACTATATATATATATATATATATATATATATATATATATATATATAGTGAGAGAGAGAGGGGTAGGGGGTAGGGAGAGGGAAAATGTTAGGGTGACTTAGATAAATAGGTATATAGTTATATGAGAGTGAGAGTGAGACATAGAGAGGATACAGATGAATAAGGATATGGATATATATGAGCGTAGAAACATAGAGAGATGGGAGGAAAATCGAATAGAGGGAGGGGATAGATGGGAGAGGTAGAGATGGGGGGTTGGATAAATAGTCATATGTATGATCAGACAAAGATACATGAATAGAGAAAGAAAAAAGAAAGAGATAGCTAAATAGATGGTAACAGAGAGAGAGAGCGTCGATATATATATATATATATATATATATATATATATATATATATATATATATATATATATATAAAGATATAGACATATATGAGCGGCCAGAAATAGATAGATAGATAGATAAATAAATGAAACCACTGGAATAGAGAGACAGAGAATAAGAAAAGGATATATGAGAAAGATTCGATACTATATATATATATATATATATATATATATATATATATATATATATAAAGGGTCTGATATAGACACTTACATAAAAAATAAATAAAGATAGATATAAAGAGAGAGAAGAGAGAGAAATGATCGAGAAAAGCTAAGGAGACTTGACTGAATTTAATAGATACATCCTAATTGCACCACTCATTATTTACTAAGCTTAATTTGATCAGCACGACGGAAGAAGCGAAATTATTTGTTGTCAAACAATCTTTTAAACAGAAACACTAACCTCTCAATAATATGGCATTTATATTCAATCTCCCTCACGGAGGATAAACTGATAAATACCTCTGCCATACTTAGGTAAATCGAGACTAGGGCAACTGGCATGGGTCATCTAATTAACTTAAATAGAAAATTGGCATTTCTTAAATAAAAACGATAGTCACTGGTGTACAATGGCATAAAGCAGGTCGTTTTTTTTCAAGTTGGTGTGATGTGAAATCAAATCTTACATAATGCTCGTTCAGTGAACTAACGTTTCATCAGGTTAGTTAATTCAAATCTTACATAATTGAATTAACGCTACGTTGCTGGAAAGTTTGTTGTATATTGTTAGACGGTTAGTGTCGTTAGATTCTGAATTAAAAGTCCTTAACAATCAAAATTCGTTGTGTTCGACAATAACCACTATACCACAAGGGCCTCGAACATACACACACACACACACACACACACGCACACACACACACACACATATATATATATATATATATATATATATATATATATATATAATATAATTTACTATATATATGATTTATAATATAAAAATAATTTTAGTATCCAAATACATTTTTTCTAAATACAAATTCATCAAAACTCTGTGCATTTGCAGGTTTGTACAGCTGATACTTGACAACTGACCATTCTACACAAAACCCTGGCCAGTCGCCACTAAAATCATTGGTTGTAAGCAGAACGAAATTCCAGACACTCGTATATAAACCTACACTAGACTTAGATGGAACTCGGGTGCTTTAAATCAGATGTATTATTATATTTCTCTTATAGAATCTTTGATAATAAGTGAGAATATCATTGGATCATTGTGCTAGATTTTTCAACTTTACTGCTAGAGGGCGTATCCCAACATATCATACCATTTAGGAATTAGGCCAAACACAGGCGCAAATTACAAACATTCTGGGCCTAATCCGGACCCACAATCCTGAAACTTGGGTTTCCCAAGTTTTTAATTACTACGTTCGTTTTCGTCGATTTTTACGTGATTTTTTTTTTTTTTTTTTTTGTTTTTTTGGCGATGAAATGTTTTGTACGATAACAATTCTTATAACATGGAAAGAAATTTGAGAATGATTGAAGGGTAATTCTATGTCAAATCATCCAAAAAAAGTAAAGATTTCATCCACCTCATTCAATTTTTCTTAAATTTTATACAGGTGTAGAATATGTTAAAGTTAGACACTCTCAAAAATTTGAACTTCCAATTCCAAAAACTGGTTGTGTTATGTCGAATTTTATCTCTCCAAATTTAGTGGGATTGTCAAAATTGGCGACTTTTTGTAATTTATTTTTGTATGTAAAATGGGTTCTAGAGCTTACCTACTCCTAAAAATTGGTTTATGAAAGCATGTTTGCCGGAGAAATCCAAAAGAACTATCATAAAAAGTCTTAAAGTTAACCTGTTTTAAGTTATTGATCATTTCTGATTTTTTCATAGTAAGATCAATATCCCAATGGGGCACTGCATCTGCAACAAAAATATTTTCTATTATTATTTCACATATATTGAACATTATTTGTAACAAAAGATAGTTTGGTTTTTGCTCAGAACCGAAGTTACAACATCAGTTAAAATTTGGCGAATCAGAAATCATTAATAACTTAAAACTGGTTAACTTACATACTTTTTCTCTAGTCTTTTTTATTTTTATCTAAGTAGCTCTATCAATAAATGGTGTGAATATTCCCTGAGCAGCTAATAATAGGAAGCACTGTTTACATTATCACCTTTTCAAGAAAATAAATATTGATGGGTCCTTCTGTGTCCCAGAAGACAATCAGCATGATATTCTTACTGACCTCTGCGTCTGAATCTTTTCCTTTAACAGATAGTCAGTGTCTTTTCACTCAGGGGAATGTTTTTTCAACTCCATGTTTAACCCATTTGTAAATATTTTTTTTACTAATACATATTTCCACGTACAATTCACACATTCTTTTGTAAATTTCAAATGGGTTGCACTTCTTAGCCACCAAAGATTTGATGACATACCTCTGTTAAAGCTTGGAACACTCTACTTGATTTGCGGGCCCAAAACACATATTTTTGAGAGATTAAAATAAATGTTCCTATAAACCTATTCCCCAAATTGCAGAGTTTGCATTTATGGAAAAAGATTCGGAACATTGATTATCTTGCCAAATGTATTGAATGATCCTCGTAAGTATATATATATATATATATATATATATATATATATATATATATATATTATATATATTGAGAATTTGATAATATATAGGTTACATGTGTGTGCGTGCGTGTGTTCGTTTATGCACCTGTGAATCTATTAATTACCTGTCACTGATTGACAAAGCTAGTTTGTAGGCAATGGCCATATATGGGCATGTTTTTGCTTAATTAGGTTATTATGATCATCCGTAGATCTTATTGATAAATATTCAAATAGCAATAAGGGTAGAACCCAGAATTATTTCGGGTTTGCATCGACAAGCACTTTGCATAGCTAATTTGCTGAGTTGTTTTATATATGCTATTAGTTTAAAAAGGATTCCATTAATGTTTTCAAACTGAAAATGCCACTGTTTAAATATCTTTCCCTGGAGCATTCTTTAATTCAGAAAAATATATTAGGTCAATTAGTACCATTTTGAAAAGCAAATTTTTTTTTAATTATCAAAGAATATAATACGTGCTTCATATTTTTTACCTTGTGCCACGACTAAGGTAAGTAACTTCTTGCCCAAATCCTCTGACACGAGCAGGATGCGACACAAGGTTAATTTTATGCAAAGTTGATCTTTGAATTCAGAGTTTTTTCTTCTTTTAGACCGCTTACCTAATCAATCCTAAATTACCTAATCAATCCATTTTGACTTACAATTTACCCATATCAAAAGGAGAAGAGAAGTATTTATGCCTTTATCTGGGGAATTAGCAGAAACTGAAACGCAAACAAACTCATCCAGGATTTAAACTCCGGATTCCGAGTCCATTTCCTATAACTATAACTATCCATGAGGACGGAATTGTGGTAGCTGCGCCGTTTAAGCGGTCTGGGACCCGAGTACTAAGTGGTCTCTAGACAAGAAACACTCCACTTCGGCCTTTACTTGGACAAAAAGAGGGGGTCGGAGATATTCTTCAAATTGCTCTTACAGCTGACATGCACCCATTTTTTTTTAGTTGGATGCTAGTGTTTGAGGGTCAACCACCATTTTTTTAATCCAAAATTGTTTCTTCTAATCTATGGATACAAATCATATATTAATTAACTATTTATACCAATTTGTTGATACACATAACACATTTCTACTAATATATTTATACACATTGAGTTAAAGAAAATTATTTTGACCAGTTTATAAAAAAAATAACAGACTATTCACTTACAAATCATATATAAACAGATCTAATTTGGCATTAGATGACCCACAAGGGTTGAGATGTCATTAAATAAAATAACCAACGAACTAACATAAAAAAATATTCCTACGAATTAATACACAGGAAATTAATTAGAGATCTAACATAAAAATTATTTCTACCAATTCCTTAATAATTTTGATAAATCATATATATATATATATATATATATATATATATATATATATATATATATAAATCTTTGGCATTGAATAACCCACAAGAGTACCGACCATCCAATCAACTACGACTATATCTATTGTGCTAAGAACACCTCTAAGCTTATGTAATACTCTTTATATAGTATTTTTTGATACTTCTAAGTTTCCGAAGCTTATCTATCTATTTACCCAAACTCTCAGCCAAGATGCGACTCGAAGTCAATTTTTAAGCGGAGTATTTCGAGTTTGAATTCACAGTTTTCGATCTCATAGATCGGTGGTCATACAAAAAAAAAATAGTCCAGTTTAATCTACTATTTATAAGTGGGGGAAGAAGGGTATTAGTGCGAAGTTAAATGCAAACAGCCTTATCCAGGATTGGAACACGGATGCAGATTACATTTCCTACAACATATGTACCAACCTGTCCGTGGCGAAGGGGTTCAAAAATAGATTCACCGACAGGAGTTCAAATCTTGGATGAGGCTGTTTTCACATAGCGCTAACTCACTGGGAGAAGGTATGAATCTAATTATTCTCCCCCACCTAGCTATGGTTAAATAGTAGAGAAGACTGAGCTCTAACCTATGTATGGTAACCGATCTGGGAGAACGAAAACTGAAATCAAAACTGTTAAACACCGCATAAAAATTGTGTCGCGTCTAAGGCGTCTCATTGTGGTGAAATGGTTAGCATGCTAGTCTTGCAGATCCATTATTACTAAAAAGTGAGTTCTATACCCGCTAGATGTCGCATACTTGGGACGTTTTGTCATATACCACCCGCTCGGAGGGGTTGTATGTATGTATATATATATATATATATATATATGTGTATGTGTGTGTGTGTGTGTGTGTGTATGTGTGTGTGTTTTACCTCAAAACGAATGCAAATTACCCGGAAGAGCGCTTGTAACTAACCGTGCGTGTCGCCTCTTAACGGTCGTCGTAAAAGTCATTCTGCAAGTAATCTTACAAATGTGAAGAAAGACTATTGAAATATTTATGAAGGTGATTTCTCTCGTTATAGTTATAAAAAAAGAACATAGGCCAGCGAATTCATTTTCATAAATGTATTGGTATAAGGTGTTTCCTATGACTCATAAAACGACTAGGGCAATTTACCCTGAGAAATATCAATCATATTCAGTGTACAAATGCGGATCGCTTAGTGTTCTAGCGCCAAAGCCGGCAAACAGGACACATTGCCTCATTAGAAAGGCAACAACGACCGTAGCGCATTTAACAGGCAAAATCTGCCTATTCCTCTGGCCAGTCAGTCAGCAGATGTCCAGAATCGACGCCCTGGAATAATTCGTTGGGAGAGTGAATAAATTACGTGAATGAGCTATGCGGCCTAAAAGGGGAGAAAGGCCCTCACGCTATTGATCCAACGTTTTTGGCTTCTACTCAATCCGACATTTTTTGATTGGATTTGATTTGATTCTCGTTCTGACGAGAAAAAATGGCATTTGAAACGAGGGTTATCCCTTCCTAACAAATCACGCCTAAAAGTGATTTGGCGTTGGATCGGATATAAAGGTAGACACATAAAGGGAAACAATTATAATAACTGCAAAATGCATCGGTAAACGGGCGCCTCGTTGTAAAGTAAGCTTATCTCGCTGGCGATTAGTCATTTAATAGGAGAAAGCATTCCAAAAGAAAAGAAGTGTGTTATACGTACGTATCTAATTTTAACTTTATATTATTATACCTAAAGAGTGCATTTCTGGGTGGTCATGCTACGTAAGTATTATATATATATATATATATATATGTGTGTGTGTGTGTGTGTGTGTGTGTGTGTGTGTGTGTGTGAATATGGAAAACAACACACAAAAACAATGGATTCAATTAATATTTCGTCTCTCTTGGCTCAGAAATTTCTTCTGGAGTTTCTGAGCTAACAGAGACAAAATATTAATTAAATTGATTGTTTGGGTTTTTTACACCTTTCCTGTTTTTCGTGACCTTTTTACAGATTTTTCTTAGTCTGTTAATTTCTTCATATATATATATATATATATATATATATATATATATATATATATAATGGTTTTGGCAGTTATTGTTTAGGCAGGTATTGTTAAAGACCATGGAATATTTCTGCTTTCCTCTGTATTCGTTCAAGTCTTCTTGTTATTTACCGTAAATCTGGATCCAGATTGTCGAGAAAGTGATATGAAAGGTATTTTCTACCCAAGCGCTCTCGACCATTTCGCCGGTCGTCATCTGGGGATTGTTGACTATAGTGTTGTAGTATTTTTGTTGTTGTTTTATTTGAATTTATTCCTTAATTTACTTATTAGTTGTTCATTCAATTTGGAATTGAACCCATAAGGCAGAATGATATTTACCATTAACTGTGTCTTCGTTGTCCTAACACAATATATATGTTCTATAATCAATACTGAGTGTTCTTTATGTATAAATATAACAAACTATACATATATATATATATATATATATATATATATATATATATATATGTGTGTGTGTGTGTGTGTGTGTGTGTGTTTGTGTTGTGTGTGGGGGATGTGTGGATGTGAGTGTGTGTGTGTGTGTATTCTTTTATTTTGAGAGAAATATTCGTGTTTTAGGTTTCAAGACCTTTAACAGATTAAAAACTTTGTTTATCATTTATCTAGAGTCGCCTGAGCTTCTTCAAGTCTAAATTCATTTTTTATCACTGTACACACCACATCATTGTTGGGATAATCTAGAATACCCGGAAGAGTCCTGGATACCTGAAAAAATTTGCTGTCACTCATACCCCAGTAAATGAACACCAGTTAAAACTGATATGAAAAACTCTCAAGGAGTGAAACAATGAAGATAATATTCTGTCTTAGAAAATGAGATGCATAAAATTATCTTGAACTTTAATATACAAACGGATCACCTAATTTGCGGCCAGAAGATCAGACTGAGTGTTAATTAGCAAGATTAAAGACGTTGTCATCTTGTGGATTTTTTCTGTTACGGTAAAAATAAATATAAAAGTAAAAAAAAAAGCTTGGACATTGCCAGAGAATTGAAAAACCTGTGAAACGTGAAGGTGAAGATAGTGCTGATTGTATTCGATGCCGTTGGTACCTTTCCTAAGAGTTTGGAAAGGAGACTGAAGGAATAGGGAATTAGTGGAAGAACCGAGACTATCTAGACAACAGCATTGTTGCTATCGGTTAGAATACTCAGACGAGTCCTGGAAACGCGAGGAGACAATAAGACGCATAGAATTTGCTGGGATTCTAAGATATAAATGAATCACCCAAACCTAAAAGACTAGACCTAGTGTTAACTAACCAGACAAAAATAACTTGCCATCTTGCGGATTTTGCTGTTTCCACGAATCTCAGAGTGAAAATAAAAGTAAATGAAAAGATGGACAAATACTTAGACCTTGCCGTGAATTGATAATACTGTGGAATATGTGAATGAATGGGATATAAATTGTAGTTGGTACTCTCCAGTGGAACATTCAGTGAAAATAAAAGAAAGCGAAAGGATGGACACGAGGGGAGGTTTAAAAAAGCTGTAGAACCGGAAAATAACGGTGTTAACAATCGTAGTTGGAACACTTGGAATGGTCATCGAAGGCCTTAGAAATGGAATTTGGGGTATTGTAAATCAGAAGAAAAGCCAGAACCATTCTCAGATGTGGTATGGATGATTTGTGGAATATTTTGTAGTTTGCACATAAAAGCCATCTTTATCTCCTTCTCTTTTACGCATTTTTTTCCTTCTCTTCCCTTTTTCATTCTTGATATTTTTAAGTGCAACATTGCTTTGGGTATCATGTTTTAAGTTAATCTAACCAAATCAATTTTAACTTGCAAGACTTTTCTATCAGTTATAATTCTGCAAACTGTGTGGTTGCTCCTTATCTGTGTCAATTCCTTTTTTTTTAATCATTCAAATTATTCTACTGAATTGACTAAGTTTTTGCACATTTATGCGAGCCCAAGTTTTTAACATTCAACTTTGGTATTCCAGTTAATACAGTTAGACTATGGGTAAAATCTATACAGAATTGATTGTACCAATGAGAATGAGGTACAGAGTAAACTTTTAATAGTAGGTCAGTTACTCTTAACTTATCATTCATGCTCAGAACCATCCATACCACAACACTATTAAAATCAGCAAGGATAGTTAGAAGTGTTCGGGAGACTTGACGAGACTTGCATCTGAATACTGCGTTCTGATAGGTTGCATTTGGGTGCATTTTTAAAGTAAAATATGCAACAATAGCCTGTTTTTAAAATCATTTATCAAACCGGTAGGTGTTCCACACCCCTTCCCATGATATTAAACAAACAGATGTTTTCCTTTAGGGAGTGAAAGTAATTAATCATACCGGCCAACAATGAGACTAACAAAAAAGTAGATCTACTCATTTTATAGTCAATCGTCGGCTCGGTGCCATATGAATAATATTACCAATGAACAACGGTTTGCTAACAAGAAAGTTTCGTGCAAAGATTATTGTCAATATCTGGAGTTTTCACATCAAATATTATTGATAGATTTACATGGATCGTCAGTCACACGCAAAATCAATCGACCATTAGCATAAATTTGCATATATTTGCGCGCACATCATTTGGCCCACACAAATGATTATATAGAAAAGACATGCTAAATACCACTTTATTATACATGCATACACACACACACACACACACAACACACATATATATATATATATATATATATATATAATATAAAGTGTATTTAGCATGTCTTTCCATATAATCATTTGTGTGGGTCAAGTGATGTGCGCGCATATATATATATATATATATTGTGTGTGTGTGTGTGTGTGTGTGTGTGTGTGTAAGAGGATTGGAATGAATCCGACAGAATGTGGTGGAGATCTGAGGAATAAAAGAACAAAACTCAGACAAAAGTGTGTAGGATATATTTCGCTAGAGCTTTGACCCAGGCATAGGGGTAATGTGGCGGCAGGAGGTGGGGAGGAAAGTGGGTGGGTAACCGTTAGTGAGGAGAGGTTTTCAATGGTCAAACAGGAATCATTGGAGAGGAAGAGAAGAAATCAGAAGCTCTAGCGAAATATATCCTACACACTTTGTCTGAGTTTTTGTTCTTTTATTCCTCATAACTCCACCGTATATATATTATATATATATATATATATATATATATATATATATATAATTGGCATCAGATTTTTTCGTCCCTGCTGAATATTTGTGTATTTTCTGAGGAAATGCCAAAATTTTCTAGTACAGTGGTACCTTGACATAAGAGTTTAATTATTTCCGCTAGTAATTCTAATTTCTGGTATAACACTTTTCCCCATTGAAATAAACTGAAATGTCATCAATCCGTTACAGATCCACCAAACAGATCGTAATTTATTATAGGGATTATGTGCTCTAAATCTTTTAATATTTATTTTCTTAATAATATTTTTGCCGTGATAAATATGGAAACAAATGATCATATTAAACTTATCAACATAAACGCATCTGAAGCTCGCTCGTACCTCGAACCTTAGCACTCAACATAAAACAAAAATCGACCGAGGGACACACGTAAGTCAATGTGCCACTGTACTTGTTAAATTTGCCATAGTTTATCCCGTATTTAGTTTTGAATAGTTCGGGATTTTAAAAAAAGTTGATCTATTATAATGATAGTTATAGATTTTCCTAAAAGTTAGTGCAATCCAAATTTATTCATCCACTCACTACCCTTATGGAAATTATCTAATAATATTGCTTCATGGCAATTGTTTTTTGTTGTATTTTTTAATCCTAATTTGATTCTTGAAAATGAAATTGTATTAACCTGATTTGGAAGTTTCTAAAGAAGGAAATATGTGCCCCCTACCATAATAATTCACTCGTTCTTCAACCCTGATGAAGATTGCGGAACTTGACTAGAAGCTTCAAATGATGACTGTTAATGCGTACAAGGCGATGAATATACAGTATATTTCAATCGTTCCCATATCTATATTTCTGTGCATTATCAAGAACACATTGTGTTAAGAAAAAGTTAACGTCTTACAGAAAACGGTTAATTTCTGAGAGAATGGGAAGGGAAATTATACTCTAAGAATCATCACTTAACATCAAAAGACATTGTCAATTATATAAAGACAGAATGGTTGAATGTATCGATAAATACTCATGAGATACCTTCATTTTCCTGCTTGTCTTCGTGCTTGTCGCCAAGGAAGAACTCCCTTGCTTAACGGCTAAACAGCAATTTAACTAATGCTTGAAGCCATCGAGGACATGTGACTGAGTATTAGAACTCTGTTTTATGATCATATGAGAATAAATTAAATTATTTGGTCACAAGAAACTCCCAGTATGTATGGAGGAATTGAATGAAGCTCAAAAATCCCAAAATACCTTTCCTACAATAAAGCAAAGTTGCGGAAATATTATCATTTAGGAATATTCCGCTGCTTTGAAATAGCATTTAGATATTCTTAGAAATAGTAAAGCTGTCTTTTGGGCGACACTGGATATTCCAAGACTATAATGACCCGAAGCAATGGCACTAATTGTTACAAAATATTTATATGACAGCAAAATTAGGGTATTGGTGTATCCCGCCCAAAGTCCTGACCTAAACCCCAGAAATCCTTCAAATTTGGAGAACTGAAAACTAGGGAAGAGGAGGGCAAAAGACCTGTCAGTGTGTCTTGTAAAGAACTTTAAAAGCAAATAAAGGTAATAATTGAGAATAAAGGTTAGAGAATTGATTATTGGGTCACGTGGGCCAATAATTTACTCCTATGTTAAAGGTGTGTTGGGTTATTTTTGACAATATCTTTTGACATCGAAATGAAATTTTGTTGCGGGCATAACCTGTACATTCTTTTAAATCCATTTTTATACTTTTTTCGCTAAAAGTATAACCGCTTTATATATAATCATGTGAGAGGGGCAAATAATTCTCACACAAAAGCTATATATGTATGAATATAAATACATATATATATATGCATTTATCTATACATATATATCTGTGTGAGTGCGAGTGTGTGTGTGTTGCGTATATATATATATATATATATATATATATATATATATATATATATGTATATGTATATATATATATATATATATATATATATATATATATATATATATATATTTAAGTTAAGGTAGCGTAGACATAGAGTCTACAGTTTCTTGTCAATGCGATCTTCAAAACTATATATATATATATATATATATATATAATATATATATATATATATGTGTGTGTGTGTGTATGTGTGTGTTTGTGTGTTTCTGTGTGTAGGTGCTTGTTGTGTAATGGTTATCGTCGTAGGAAATAAACACGGTGAACCCTTTCTTTGGATTGGAAACACTTTTCTCGTTTTTATCCTCGCTCGTTGGGCTAATGAAGGACATATTTTTCCCAACTCAGTTCATAGAGCAGAATTGAGATAATTAGTCTCCCACTTTCTCACAATTGTTACACTTTCCATGGAACACATTGGAAGTCTCTTATGATTACTTCCTGTTAATTGTTCATTTTACTTGTTTGGGATGGCTGTATCCTGTATCTGTTATACACGTTATATTTATCAAACATTCTCATGTAAATTATTATTGTGATTTAATTGTCTGTCTTTCCTTATTGAATGTTCAGTGTTAGGTTATCTATGCATTATAAGAACTTAGTGTTAATTTCAAACTAATACCCAGTATTTATTATAGTTTCAACAATTCCTTTCAAATGCTAACCATTGTAAACTGATCTACTTGATTGATAGATGCGACCTGAGAATAACTACAATGGGCAGACTCCACATTCCCCAGGGATATAGCGATTGAACCTCGATATTAGCTGAACGTTAGCGTTATGCTATTGCCACTTCAATTTTGTGTATATATAGTGATTGTTACTTCTTTGCAGAACACCATCTCGCCGATTCGCTTAGAGAACCCTGGAATTACGTGTGACTCCCCAGGTCAAGTATATATTTGAAATCCGTATTGTATTTTTGACAAAGAAACAGTAATTACAATAATGGTACTTGATAAAGACACTGACGCAATGGTACGTTCACCTGATGACAATCATTAATCGATATTCAAAGGATGAATCATTTTAAGCTTGTTTGAATTCAAGGTGTCCTTCTAGACTGGTTGCTTAACAGCAGCTAAATAACGCAACCTATCGACATAGCTCGGTCGGGGAACATATGGATTCATGCCTTTTCCTTTCCAAGGTTATTCGTGAAAGTGGCCTCGTTAAAGTCAGCCTAAAGATTAGGATAGTAGAGAATGTCTTACTATATATATATATATATATATATATATATATATAATTCCTGACAAAGGCAGTGGGTAATTTCATTTCTCACAGTTGCAAACGTCAGTTCTTGTAAATTTGAAACTGAAGATATTCACATAAATGCAGGTAAGTACGTAATTAAGAACTTAACTTTACAGTGTATATATATATATATATATATATATATATATATATATATATTGTCTGAGCCGAAACATGGGTAGGCAGCCAGGTGTTGGAAGTTCTCCATGTTCCTGCTGGTATGCATTGTGGGTAGGCAAATTGAAATGCCTCCAACTTGCCAATCATGGTGAAATTCTACACCGTAGAAGAAATTACAATCACATATTTCGAATAGAGAAAACTCAAAGACGTCTTACTTGGAGTGACGTCTTACATTTCCGCCGTAAATCACCTTTACTGACATCAACGGTTAATTGAAAAAGAAAAAAAAACAGTTCACATTGTATGTTATTATCGAGGACAATGTTCAGATGCCTTGTGAGCGTAAGTGTAACGAAAAGGGTGTCAGGTTCGTCAGGATATTAACTAGTTGCGTAGTCACTCGGTACAGATTTGATGACTTTAGTAAGTTGTGAACGTAGATATATCTCTTATTATGTGCTTATTGGGAACATGTTACAATGGGAATCTGTGCATGTTAACCCCCATTTACCAATGACGCATTAACACTAGTTTGTGAAAGTGAATGACACGCAATATAAACAGTGTTATCACTAATGCAAGTGTCCTAATGAACAGAATGCTTGATATCGAAATTCATTAAATTTGCAAATTTATCGAAGTTATTTCCCTTAGCCGATTTATTTTCTTCTTATTTTATCACAACAGAGGCGGTAATTTGGTTCCTAGTCAGCCCAAAGGAATTCAGGGTCAAATAAAAATATCACCACCGGATTCCTCGTAAAATTATACCCAGGAAAATTTTGTTTTACCTACGAACAGAATTTTGTTTTTAATTGCATCCCTAGACAGACTGACAGACGGACTGACAAACAGAGACAACAAAAATATTTTATATATATATATATATATATATATATATATAAAGAAGGTCCACAAAAATGTTGAAATTTTTTTTTTATTTTTTTATACTTAATTCGATGCGACACGTGTTTCAGATTCTTAACAAGCTTCTTCTCGCTCAAATGTATCTTTCCGGGGTGTATGTTAGGAGTGGTTAAGTGAGGATCATATTTCATATACCTTTGATCTGCTTATTTCAGACTGGTGTCTCCTCCTGTAATAGTACTGTTGTATGCGTATCTCTTTTTTTTTTCTTAGTTTAATGTCAAGTCGAGCGGAATCATCTATAGGTGTGTTTTATTGTTTACTGGGATTATATGTGGGTGTGTATGTGTTGTGGTTTTCCTATTTTAGTTTGTGCGTGCGTGTGTGTGGGTGTGTGTGAGTGTGTGTGTGTGTGTGTGTGTGTGGTTATGTCGTTCTTAGACTTGTTGGTGTGTGTGTGTGTGTGTGTGTGTGTGTGTGTGGTCATGTTTTTCTCTCTTGTTGTTTCTGCATATGTATGTGCATGTGTGTATAGTTATATCCTGATTTTTCTGGATTTTTTAGTTATCAAATAATTAACAAATTTTACAATTCGTACTAAATTATGAAAATGTCCAAAAAAGCATTGTATTCAAATTTCGCCATCTAAAATATCTGTGATATTTAAACATAACGGGTGTAATATTATTGTATTTAACAGAAATGACTTACGGATAATCTTTATTGAACTCTACTGAAGGGTGAGTTCTTATTTACCGAACTTGTTAGACACGGGTAGGGGGTGTCACAAGTATGGGAAATCAAGGAAACTTTATATTGACACTACGTCGGTTCTAAAAATTGCTTAAAATTTCATTGGCATTTCTCTATTTTCAGGCACTGGGCAATAAATCTGGCCCTGTCCCTTTCAGAGGAGGGCAAATGTGCTACCTCGGGGTTTGGCGCCCTGGAATCGAGCGAGAAGCTTTTGCGGCTTTCGGGCACAGAGACTACACTTTGATCTTTGGTTGGGCAGATGCTATCAAAGTAGTTATTTTCTGACATCCCACCATGTCAGATGAACACAAAGTCCGATTTACATGGGGATCACGCACAAACCGAAACTCATGCGGTGTCCAGTGTTAAAAATTGCGTCTATCCTCTCGGCATTTGAGATGTCGCAGGCATTAGGCAATAAACTTAGACCTACCCCTTTTAGACGTGGGATACAGGTGCTGCCTTGGCCTGAATGACCCCCTGGGATTCACGTTAGTATTATGTATCATATCAGTCTAATGGTCAAAGACACAGGGCCGAAGTCCTGCTAAAGCATATGCTGCTGTTGAAATATCTTCGACTAAACTGAAGGCACCGTATGGTAAGATATATTTACCTGGACGAGTCCAATGATAGGTTACGTTGGCTAAACCATGGCGTGTCTTTTTGTACTAACTATGAAGAACTGAGAACAGTTCCACAAATTGATTGATTTTTGATTAATTATTGAATTAATACCTATCTCTATCTTTATATATACGTGTGTGTTTGTGTGTGTGTGAATGTGTGTGTGTGTGAGAGAGACAGAGGGAGAGTTTGTGTACGTGTGTATGTTTGTGTTTATGTGCGTGTGTGTATTCAATTGTCCCAATTTTCTTTCTTCTTCAACACTGGTTGTATGGGTCGTCTTGTGACAAAATCATTTTCTTCATTCAATTTCCGTTTTTCAAAGTATGAAGGTGATTATCACGATATAGTGAACATAGTGTCGATGAAGATGTACTGAGTCAAGGGAATATGTACAATCGGCAACCCTCGATGATGAAGATGATGATGATGATGTTGATGATGATGATGATGATGATGATGATGATGTATTTAGCAAACATTTATCCGTATTCTACCGCTGTAGTTGTTTTAAATATTCTACCGCAGCTTTCAGTCTTTCTTGATTTGAAACCACCCTATCTTTTCTTTTGCAAGTGTCCTTAGCTCTCCCAGTCGCTTGCCATATTTCAGTGCTCCAAATCCTTCATTTTGGAGGTCAGCTCGTGACTTACCAAGTGAGTTTGCACAGTGACGGTGCCTTCGTGATTCTGTTACCGCAAATGCCAAGGATTTTTGTGTAAGTCCTACAGAGATAAGTATGAAATGCTAATTAGAATCTTTAATTTATTCTTTTGTTTAATAGCATATTAACCTACGTGGGTTGTTTAATGCCCCAAAATCATTATAGAAGAACAGTAGTGTTACTGTTTAACCCGTAGCTAGGAGAAAGGGCGTTCATACCTTTCCAAGGGTTTTAGCCCGAAATTAAATTTGATAGCGAGACTGGCTATCGAACTAACTTCTTATGATATGACAGTTAACCACTAGACTCTCTATAGAAAAAATTTAAAAAAATCATTGACCAACATTATAACAGGGACCAAATGAGATACATATCCCTTTATCCATCTCTACCTGTCTGTCTCTCTCTATATACATACACACAAACACACACACACACACACACACACATACACACACACACACGTATATAATATATATATATATATATATATATATGTATGTATATAAAGTAAGGTCAACGAGACGGCCTAATGTCGGTATCAGCCAGAGAGCAAGGAAATCCATCCACTTTTCACTAGCGCTAGACCAAGGAAATTATTTTAGCGTCTGAGGTGGAGCGCAACACCTACCAAGAGCTCCTTACTTTTCCGCACAGATCCCTATGCTATTCATACGCAGATGGCGAGGGCTGGTATCGAACCAGGAACCTTGTGATTCCTAGCCGAACGCTCAACCGACTGAGCTAAACAGGCCCTATATATAATCATTGACCAACATTACAACAGGAACCAAATGCGTAACAGGAACAAATACATATATATATATATATATATATATATATATATATATAATATATATATATTATATATATATATATATATATATATACATACACTTACACACACAGTGACACACACGTATATATATATATATATATATATATATATATATATATATATATTATATATATATGATATAATTTGCTATATTTATAAGTAAATTATAGGGCATTTTTGCCAATCACTGCCGGACAACAGTTGTTTGAACAAATTGGAGTGGTAGAACATTTTTGAGTTTCATATATGGGTTAAATAGATATGTTTCAAAAGTATTACTATTTCGTAGAATGATATGCAAAAAAAAAATAAAGCAAATAAAACTCTTAATAAATAAGTAAACAAAAAAATGTAAATATGAAGCTATAATGAACGCAATTACCTCTTTAAGCAAGAGCATCCTGTTGCATATAGTGGTTGGTTAGCTGAGTATCAGACACTGAGTAGAGCATAGTGTACGTGGAGCAGGTATATAATCTTTAAAAAATATTAAATTATGAACACTAAAAGTCCGTTAGTTGGCATTTTAAATGTATTGCACAATCAGCAGACGGGTACACACATATATATATATATATATATATATATATATATATATATATATATATATGCCGAAATGTACATACAGAGATTGATTTTTCTCGATTTGTTTAGCCTTAAATTTAATAGGTAATCCTGCCTAATTAATTAATTATTAATTAATTAACTTTCATAAAATTAGGTTCGACTTCAATTAAGCACATATTCTCCCAAATATTGTCGGCTGAAAATAGCCATATCACAAACATCGTCTGTTTGTTTACTTCTCATATATATATATATATATATATATATATATATATATAGTGGTATCTTGAGCTACGCATTTAATTTGCCCCATTAGTTTGCTCAATTTCCTCGTATATCAAATCAATTTTCTCAATTGAAATGTATGGAAATGCCCTTTATCCGTTCTCTTCTCATTCCCAAAGCACCCTAATTTGTTGTGTTACGTATTTCAAATTAAAAAAAGAAACAGTGCTGTAATCTATAGAAACATAATGAATTAGAATATATATATATATATATATATATATATATGGGTTAAATAGTAGGGCAGACTGGGTCCTTCAGCCTTGGGTAGGTAACCAGTCTAGGAGAGGGATAACTCTGAATTCAAAATTCCCTCCAGCTATGGGTTAAATAGTAGGACAGACTGGGCCCTTCAGCCTTGGGTTAGGTAACCAGTCTAGGAGAAGGATAACTCTGAATTCAAAATTCCTGAGGTCTATCGTTGATTGGGTTTGTGGCAACACTTGATGCACCAATTCTTTCTTATCGACTGTGCCAAAGAGTGTGGATGGTCCAACACAAGCCTTCACCACTATAAACAAATCGCTGTGTGGATGTTCATTGTATGAACACTGATACGTCGATCGACGGGAGAGTCCATCATATATATTCAGTTTTCCTAATTTCCTTACTTAGTTCTATAACGCTGGTTGTATGGGTCGTCTAGTAACAAAATCATTATCTTCATTCAATTTC